>JBBPCS010000374.1:6298481-6309008 GCA_037974645.1 Hollardia meadi | reverse complement strand
ACGTCGGTGGTTTCAACGTTCCAATCAAATTCCTCCAAACGTTATGTCCCGCCTTCCTGTCCTGTTTCACTAGGAAAATACGTCACTGTACGGAAGTTAGATACTCTCGAAATGCCGTTTCAGCTCGACTTTAAAACACACTTTTAAAGTGTCTCCCCAGACTGGACCTGAATATGGGAGGACCAGCAAGTTTTTTGTTTTTTTTTTCTTTTGTTAATACTTTTGATTTTTATTATCATTTTGAAAAAACAAAGTGAAAAACTTTTTTTTTTTTCAAAAAAAATAAAAGCATGCTCACAGATGACATACTTCTTCCATCTTCTGTCTGATTCTGAGTTTCCTCTGAGCTTAAATATAATTTTCTCCATGGTTTGATTTTTGCCTATTTTTTTTTTTCTCCAGTCATGCATATGCAGATGCATGTACATGATTTCCATAACGATAGTTAAGTAAAATGTGTCAGAGCCGAAATCCTTAAAATCTTTAGAAACTATATACAGTAGTATATCCAATCCATTTCTACATAAAAATATGAGACTTTCTGATAGTTTTTTTTCAATTTGTGTAATTATTTTATTCCTAACCTGGACCACGATTTTACAAATTAAAAAAAGTAGTTATGACTCCTTTGTTATCATTTAGTTGAAATCACCCCACCTCCCCTAAAAAAATAAGTCAATTTTGTTGTGTGCAATCTCGCGCCCTGACCGTCCTCTCTCAGGGTGACACCGCCATGGACACCCTGCGTCAGTGGCAGAGGATGTACAGCCGAGAGGTGGACCAGGACACCAAGCAGGAGTGCATGGCTACAGAGAGACTGCTGAGGAAGGCGCTCGCAGGGGGAGGTGAGGCCATTGCATCGTCACAGCAGTTTAGCCTCAGTCTGCCTTTTAAATATAATTTTTAAACACTTTTCCCTCCTCCCCACTTATCTCTGTCGAACACAGTGCCTGCTGCTCCGGCCCCAGCCAAGCCTTTCGATGCCCTGCAGGACAGCCAGCTGTTTGATGCTGAGAACTCAGAGCCGCTGTTGTCCTCTGGAGGGGGCTGTTCTTCCAGCCAAGACTGGCCCCGGAACAGCAGGAACACAGAAGTGAAGGCAACACCAGGCAGCCCCAAACGGTGGCAGTGCAATGGCTCAACACAGCGCCGCAGAGCCAGAGGAACAGAGGCTGCTGTCCTGTATGGGGTAAAAATGCTTATTTATATATAGATAAAAATACTTTATACCACATAAATTCGTCTTGCAGATGCTTTGGGATTATACAAACTTTTAGATTTACAGTTACAGTTCATGATCAGTGTGTATATGTATTCCGTAGAATAACAGCAGCTCCTCAGATGACAGCGACTCTGACTGCCCGGTCAGTCCTCTCCGCCCTGTACGCCCTAGACACAGTCTCCCAGCAGCCCCGAGTCAAAAGGAATTTCCTCCAAACAAGGATGCCAACTCGATCTCCAACTCGGGTCGAGAAAATGCTAGAGAGCCCCCTGTGCCGTCTGTCTTCGCGCGAGAGGAGTACCACAGTGCCATCCGAAGCTTAGGCAGCGCCCAAACTCGTCTCCAGGGCCTGTCACAGCCTCAGTTCTCCAGCACGCCTGCTGTTTCGTCCAGCAACAAATCGGCCCTGGTTCCTGAAGAGGAGTATGTGGCTGACGACTGGTTGGAGGATGATTTGGAGGAAATGCAGCCTAAGAAAAAGAGGAGGCTTCGAGTGGAACCGAATGTGATTAGAGGGGAGGACAACGCCTTGTCTTCAGCAGCAAGAGGTCAAAACAGGCACTTAAACGCTGACACTGTCTTCAGAGGTAATGATTTCACTTTATTCTATTTTACTCCACATTTCTTTGTTTATTTTAGCCTCATTGTTGCTCGTCCTCTTCTTCTCCTTCTCCTTCAGGTACTGCAGTTCCTTCCACCTCCAGCAGGAGTCTCTCTCTGAAAAAGAACGGCTCTGTGAAGCCTCACCAGGTCAAAATGACTCAGATGCCAGGAATGGTCAGGTTAGGAAGACGAGAGGTCAGCAGGTCACATAGCCCCACAGTCACAGATGATGACGACGACATGAGACCGGAGACGCCTCCGCCGCCACAAATACGCACGCAGGTGAGAAATAAAATCTCTGGATCCTTCACTTTCACAAATCTGATGGAGTCACATCACATAGCACAGTATTATTATCCTTGGACAAAGATAATATAATAATACCTATAAAATGACTCATTTTGGGTACAAAGAGTCAAAGTAAAAATTCAAAGTCTTCTTGTGGGCGTTGACGTCAGCTAGGCAATTATTAATGTTTCATCATTATTAGGAGCCATAACAGGAACATTTGTCAGGAATCTGTCTTCTTTCTTGATTAACTTCAGACAGTGATGAATGTGCTGGTAAATGAGAGGGAGATGATGATGATGATGATGATGATGATGATGATGATGAAGGTAGTGCCATTTTAAGACACTGCTGCAGCTTGAATACCACAGGTTCAATCTCAGCATTTGCAGATGTTAGTCTTGATTTCATTTCAGGATTTTGCTTCTGCAATATATGGGTGAAAATTGTTACATCTGGATAATGTCTCTCTACCTATTTTAGCTATATTTCCTGACTTGTCGGACCTGTAAATGGTCACATACTTGATAGATGTGAATTAAAAGAGTACTCTTGTGAAATTGCAGGCACAATAAGACAGACCGTCAGACGGTATTCCCCAAGACATTGATGTGAAAAATTGGAGGACTAAGCCAATCTATTTTGCCGATATGTATGTTTTAAAAAAAAATTTATTTCAGCCTCCATCCATACCTGCATCACTGCCTCCACCAATCAGAATGAGGGTCAGAGTTCAGGAAGACGTTTTCCTCATTCCAGTTCCTCAAAGGTTGGTACATATGTTGTTTTATTTACCTCAATGAATGACATTTTTATTTATTTTATTTGAAACTTTACTGCTGTTAAATCCCTTATGATTTATTTTATTTTGAATTTATTTATTTTTTATTGTAATTTTTTCATTTATTTCATTTTTTAACACACCAAAATAGTGGAGGTTTTTTTGTATGTTTTTATCTGTATACTGTCATCTTTATTGCACTCCAGTGAGGCCGACTCCTGCACTGTGTCGTGGCTGTGTGAGCAGGCATCTCAGCGTTACTACCAGAAATGTGGCCTCCTGCCTCGCCTCTCCCTGCAGAAGGAAGGCGCTCTGCTGTCCCCGCAGGACCTGCTGCTGGCTGTCCTGCACACCAATGAAGAGGTGAGGACAGACACTAAGAAGCACGCCTCACATAAAGAGTGCTGGAAGATGACTTTCATCAGGGCAGAATTACAATGCCGTGTTTTGTGTTTTAGGTCCTGGCTGAAGTTTGTTCCTGGGATCTCCCTCCTCTCCCTGAGCGCTACAAGAAGGCCTGTCACAGCCTGGCAGTGGGTGAGCAACACACACAAAAATACACTGAAACACAAACACATTTTGGCTAACCCATCCTGCAGCACGCCACCTCTTTGTCTCTCTGCAGATGAGAACAAGCGTGTCACCCGTCTGTGTGAGGTGCAGGATGGGAGCTCCTCCGTGTCGGTGTGTGGCCTCAGCTTGGGCCCCACTTCCCTCAACCCACTCCTTCGCGCCTTAAAACTTCAGTCCAGCCTCACCGAGCTGCATATTTCCGGCAACCGTCTCCATGATGATCTTCTCCCCGAGCTGGTCGCCACAACAATCACCATGCCCCGACTTCGGCTGCTGGATATTTCTGCCTGTCACATTACAGGGGAAGGGCTGGAGAAGGCTGTCAACGCATTAAAGGGACAGAGCCATCCGGCATTTCCGGTAAAGAGCCCAGCTGGAGAGTCTATTTTTATTCCACCTGATGTCATCAGCATTCCCTCTGTGATTTTCATGCAGCTGGGCAGCTTTTAAGGATAATTTGGTCACTGTTTGGATTCAGATTGGGATGAAAATTTACATTCTAGTCAATTTTATACTTTTATATTACAATCACTTTAAAGGGTAATTCAGCCCAAATCACATTAAAAATGTATTTTCTCGCTCTTTCTGCTCTGAGCTGTGCAGAAGGTGTCTGTTTTGTGTTTTCTGCCACCAAAAAATAAAAAGTAGGATTCTTAAAAATCTGAAACCATCTGTGTGATGAAGATGAGTCGCGCGTAAAAATGTTTTTTATTTTATTTTGTGCCCTCTGGTATGTTGCTGTGGTGGCACATTAAATATTATGTTAAGGTACTAGAAGGTTCATTTGTAAGTTTAACTTCTCAGCAATGCTCACGGTTAGTAGTTTTGGTTTTTGATGACCGCTTGCTGAAGGAAATGCATCGTCCTCATATTTTCGATTTCTCTCATGAATGCAATTTATGTGTAAAGCAGTTTTTCAAAGTCTTTATTGGCACTTAAGTGAAGTGTAAACACTAAATCACAACTCCTCCCAGTGTGTTGTGTCGTTAGTGTCTCAAACCACAGTGTAAAAACAGTCATCTCAAACAACACGCTCATCTTTTCCGTCGCATTGTATTTTTCAGCCACCCATTTTAATATGAATGTAATTTAGAAGAGAATTTAAGATGTGGTGTCCTCCCGCAGTGCCTGGAGGAGCTCAACCTCGGCATGAACCCGCTGGGCGACGGCGCGTCGGAGTCCCTGTCCTGTCTGCTGTCCTGCTGCCCTCTGCTTGCAAAGCTGTCTCTGCAGGCCTGCGGCCTCACCGCCCGCTTCCTGCAGCAGCATCGACTGGTGCTGGCCAGCGCTCTGTCAGGTGACTCTCCAACAGCAGAGTCACTTCTGCTTCACTGAAACGCCACGTCATGTTTAACTAAGGGATGAGTTAACGGGCTGGGTAAAATTCCTTTGTTGTTGAGAGGTTTAAATAACAAGAAGTGTCTTTTTTTTTTAAAAATTGTCTGGAAAGGTAATGCGTGTGACGTGTACAAGCCAGTATTTATAGAATCTACTTCGGCTTGAAAAAACATGATTTAGGGGGTTAAAATGAGTAAATAGATTAAACATCCTTTGATCTTTCAGGCACGGGCCACCTGAAATCGGTGTGTCTATCCCACAATGCACTGGGCTCCACCGGCTTTGAGCTGGTGTTGAAGACGCTGCCTCTCCACTGTCTCACACACCTGGACCTGTCTGCGGTCCGCAGGAGTGTTGCCGCCGATTACTTGCCGCTGCAACACCTCACCAACGTCCTGTCACATGTACACGCACACAAATCATGCTCTGTCCTCTGCACACAGACAATTTAATACACAGCTGTCGTTCATGTGTATCGATTGATTGAGAGGTTGTAAGTGTAACTGTACCTGCAGTGCAGCACAAACAAATTAAAGCAGTTATCTTTCTCGTAGGAAGAGTGTTCGCTGACCCACCTGAGTCTGGCAGCTAACGGGTTGACGGACAGCAATGTCGCCACCTTGGCCAGGTGTGTGTATGTGTCTGCTGTTGCATCTAACCTGCCTTATTTGGAGTGATTTCACTCTTCCTAAATTAATACAGAACCATGAGCTCATTGAGCTTATTCATTTTGAGTGGTCTTTAATTTGACATTTCAGTGGTTTGATCTATCATCCCTTTGTTTGCATTTATCAGTTTCTCTGTTTAACTCTGGACTTTCAGGTGCCTGACTTCTTGTCCGACTCTGGTGAGCCTGAACATATCAGGAAACCCGTCCGTCACGTCAGCAGGACTTCGCAACATCCTGATCTCCCTCAGAGAGGCTTCGCGACCTTTGACCCTCCTAAACCTTCAAGGTACGCATTTGTACATGTGTGTTTGCAAACAAAGTTACATTCATAGTTTCTCACCAAAACACGTTATGTTTCTTAGAGGCCTAATAAACATACTGACTGTATTTTCCTCCTCCATAAAACATTTATAGAGCCAATTGTTTTGGAAGAATTTAAAGCCTACATTGGTGACCACCATGTTTACAGCCTCTATGTTTATATCCTAGATATAAAAAACCCCCACTATATTTAGTATAAGCTGAAAATAAGATGTGGTACATTGCCACTACATATTGGTACTGGAAGACACAGAGGAGTGGTTGAAGATTTAAAAAAAAAAAAAATTCATGTCCTTTTTTTATATCATGATTTGTGACAAACATTGTTTCAGATTCAGATTTGATTAGAATTAAGGATGGAGCTTTAATACTTTTTCAGAATGCTTTGTGATTTCTGAATATATTTCTAAAGCATGACATACGGGAGGGGAAAAATAAAATGTAGGTTACCAATTATTTATTTATGAACTGAATCAGATATGGTGTGTTTCAAATGACATGAGTTGATTTTATAAAATTTAGATTTTGTTTTATCTGGGTTTAAATGATGTTTATACTTGTGAGGCTGTGTGTAATATGAATATTTACATCCTGGGACACTATATATGTAGGCTTTAGTCACTCATCAGCATGTTTGGTTTGTTGTTGGTCAATATGTCTAATTTGATGAGGGCTCATAAAGACATGGCTCCACAGCGTCGCAAGTGGTCAAAATCTCCAAAGGGTGCCTTTTAAAAAGGCTTATTCATAGAGTGAGCCAAAATAAACTACGACTGGATTTGGTTTCTAAATCTGTTTTTGTGCAGAACACTGAGAGAATGAAGTATATCCTTTGAATTTCGCCCACAGGTTGTCAGGTGTCTGGCCCCTGGGACAGTGCAGCTCTGGATGGTTTGTCAGAGCTGGTCCAGGATCTCCGTCTTTGCTCTCAGGGGCTCAACAAGCTGGACCGGCAGACCTTAAAGCAGAGCTGGGACAACAGTCATGGACACTTCATTGACCGAAACAGCAAGTGCCTACTCTCTGCTGCTGGCTCCTCATGAAGAGGGAAAAGTTGAGATGTGCCTCAGAGATGATGGCAGATCTTCATCACTGACACTGAATTTTTAAATAAGGGTGCTATTCTTTAAAGGGTTTGCTCAGTTAGCAGTGATAGCTTGAGGCAGCACAATTCAATCTTCAAAAGGGGCGAACTGCACTGAAAATATAACCATTAACACAGCATCCACAGACATTCTGTGTAAATAGCTTATGTGTTTCATGTATTTTGTACGCCCTTATTTATGTGCATCTGTGAACGTGCATTTTTTCCCCTCCACTCACTGAATTATTAAAAAACAACAACAATTAAAGCGACTCGGATGTTTGTTTTTTTTCCAGTGGTTTACATAAAACAAGTTTGTGGTTTAAGGGCAAACTTTCAAGATTGAACGTGGTGAACTGTGTGGGTGATCTGTCAGCCGATTAGGGGATTAAGCTCTGATGGGAGTGTTCACTCTCTTCCAGAGTGAAATATTGTACTTTTTATCTCACTAGATTTGTCTGATGGCTTTAGTTACTAGTTACTTATAAAGTCTGGTAGTTAAAATAAGCTCCATCTCGACCAGCTACAACATCATTAGTAATGTTATGGTAATAATAATCAGATAATATAGTATTACATTTTGTTGCTCGTACTAAGTAAAACACTTATTACTCACTATTGCTATATTGCAATAAGATATTCTCACATGTATGCCAGCCAGTATGAGCTATTTCACTCTTTTGTGAGAACGGGGGTATCAATGATGGCCACCAAGATTCTGTTAGAGGAAAGTTAGTGGGTTGCTTCTTTTTTTTTTCCTTCAACTTTCTGACTTTGAGCATAAGTTTTCACCACTGCTCTTGAGCATCTTTGTTGCCTTTTAATACTGTATTTCAAAGAGGGGAAAAAAGACCATTGCCTGTTGTTTGGACATCACATTTGACCCATTGGTGTGTCTTTAAAAGCTACATACACTAGCTGGATCCCACAAAGAGCAGTTTAAATTCACCACTGGTCTTTTTTTTAAAAATTTGTTAATAAAATAGAATGCCGTCTATTTCTATTGGAATCGATGCATATTGCAGTTACCACTGTTGTCTGTAAGTGGGAATTGAAGTGTAGAAATAAGAGAAATGTCACTGCAAAAAAATATTAGAATTCAGTGTGTGATTTGACTTAGTTTAAAATGAGCTTGGATTATAGCTTGCATACTTGATTACATATTACATTACATTATAGCTTGATGACAGCTGTTTTGTAACTTGACCTAGAAAGCTTTTTAAATAAAAAAAACAAAACAAACTTGCCCAGTGTTTCCTTTTGGAATTTTCTTGACTTCAGTGAAATATTTATTCACTAAAATTGGGTTTATGAGATTTTATTGAGGGTGCAGATGCAGTTTTATTTATTATCTGCCACTCAATCCAATCTGACAGGTTTGAAATAGTATGCACGGATCAAGAAATAAAATTACAGGCATTGAAAAGTAAGTAATGGTACAAGGCACAAGTTCAACACAAACCAAATGCAGTGACAGAAAGAAAACTGAAAGAGGTCCTTGATTATATACTTTCTATTGTGCTGACTGTTAGTCGGTCACCACCACAAACATTCGTCTTGCTTGCAAATTGAGTGCAGTTGAATTATTATCCATGCACACTACTTCGGGGATATTCATTTATTTCAATTTGTGACTCCTCGTCGCTTTGATAAAAGAGCTAGTCCAACAAGTCCTTTCGCCTAAAGAGAGCAGGGAAAGATGGAAATCATTAAAATGTAATGAGTATCGGAGGTGGAAGAAGTATTAAAGAATAGATGTTATATTAATATACAACTGGATTGGTTTTAATATGTAAGCAGTTTGTTGTTGTCATTTTAACTGCTTTATATGGTGTTGGTTAGTTTAACAGCATATGTAATAAACTCATCATGTGTTTTGTATCTTTGAAACAATAGCTGTCACTGAAATGTTGGGAGATAAAAAAGAATATTATCCTGTGAAATGGTAACATTTGAGCATAAATAGGAAATACTTCGGTAAAGTACAGGTGAAAAAGTAAATGTACATAGTTGATTTGCACCACTGTGGAGTATGTGTTGAAAGAATGAGCATTTATCTCTAAATAATTGTAATTAGAGGTTCTCCATTGAGACTTTGTGAAGATATTTTAGGTCATATTGTTAGTTAAACAATATAAAGGCGGGCTGGTGACTCACTTGCAGGCTCCAGCTTTGATGCAGATCGTCCTCACACCATCATCGGTCATGAGTTCCTTGATTAATTGTCCCAGGTGATCCTTCACAAATGTGTGGCACTTAGATTTTAAGAATAGTATTTGGTCGCAGATGGAGTTCAACTTTGATGTAATGCTCTGTAAAAGCAAAAATGACATCATCACTCCTTCCACAAGGCCTCCCACAGTCAGTGCTTTTGACATTTTTTTTTTTTTTTTTTACCTCTGCAGTGGCGTTAGGTCCAGCGGCTTTCTTCACCTTGTTTAGAGCCCACTTGCACACCCGGCAAGCACCTGGAAACTACAGGTGATGCAACACATACTTTTGAAACTGAGCAAAGGTATGAGCCCTCAAAAATAATACTTTATGTAATAGAAAATTCTTTATGTGATGGAATGATGTTAGATAAGCAGCATATTAACAAATAATACATGGTTCATAACACATTATTCTTACAGTTTACCCTACATTTCAGATGGGAATACATTATACATACTCCTATCTAAACATTTAGTTACTTTACTGAATATTTCACACAAAGGAGCATATGCTTATAAAACCCAATATATTGTTAAAGATTAATCCAGATCCCAATATTTCTCTCTCGTGAACTCTTACAGAAAATCTGTGTCTATTTGTTCAAGAACTTATCGGATAGTTTGATTTAAACAATCATTCAAGAAAAAACAAAAAATAATAATATTAGGTAGTTAGCTAAAACAATGACCAGCTACTTACACATTGATGCATCAGTATCAACAATCTCATAATGTTTTTCTGCAGAATGACTTGAGTATTTTTGATAGTTAAAACACATTCTGCTCACGTATTTTTTAAAATTATGAATGCACGGATTTTACTTGTAATAGTGTCTTTTTACAATGTTGCACTGGTATGTTTACTTAAATACAGAATCTGAGCACTTCCTCCATCACTGATAATAAGCCTGAGCTTAGGTTGGGATAAGAAATAAAATCAAGGTTTAAGTTTTGATTGATATTAGGCCCAAAATTTAAAGTTAAAGGTTACAAGTGACACTTTGTTGAGCATTTAACATTTTATCATCTGATATCTGAAGATAAATGCAGAACTCTCAGAGTGTTTAAAGAACCCTTGTGACCCTGCCAGCCTCCACGGAGATTTGTTATTTATACATGTCATTTCCTGTTGCCAGTAAGTGGCGCTCTGACTATGATTCGAAATTGACATGTGGATCTCTTCAGGGAGGGGCTCTTATCAAACATGTGAAGTTTGGGGCAGATGTGACCATGTACAGTCGAGTTACAAACTACTTCCTGTTTGACGACAAAAGACCGAACTTCGACGCCATGCTCAGGCCACACCCTTCAACATTGCGCAAGCTTTTGATAACTTTTCATCGTCCAGGTCTTGTTAACACACGAGAAGTTTCGGGATGATCTGATTTACGGTCTCGGACGAGTTCGCTCAGTTACGACCCCTCCAAATGGCCA
>JBBPCS010000374.1:6276247-6289875 GCA_037974645.1 Hollardia meadi | reverse complement strand
TAGATAGATAGATAGATAGATAGATAGATAGATAGATAGATAGATAGATAGATAGATAGATAGATAGATAGATCTCTATCTAAAATTCACCCACTTTCACAGACTAACCATCTACTTTGGAGAAAACTGGAGTGTAGCAAACATGCTGTTTCTAGGTCTGCATTTGGAAACTATTATCATAACCCCTGTTGAGATGACATTGTCTCTGTGAGCCTCCACCAACACACACACACCCATTCACTAACAGCTGCACAAGACAGGACAGGATGGCCCAAACCCAACAGCTTTCAGATGTCATCATAGGGAGGCACATATCCAGACTGCACATACAGCTTAGCTTACATTAGAAGTGATAAGC
The DNA here is from genome assembly GCA_037974645.1 of Hollardia meadi. NCBI lineage: Eukaryota > Metazoa > Chordata > Actinopteri > Tetraodontiformes > Triacanthodidae > Hollardia > Hollardia meadi. The sequence continues at coordinate 6,289,517 of JBBPCS010000374.1, read as the reverse complement.
TATGAAAGACAGATTTCCTTGTGTATTACACACACAGATGGAAGGGAAGCCAGGGAGTGTAGCTCGACAATCAGCCCAGTCCATCTTCAGAGCTGTAACATGAGCGTTTGCACCAACATTTCCTTTTCATCACTGCCTGGACCAGACTGCCTTTATTGGTATTGTTTACAGCCCAGCAGTGACACTATCTATTTAGACCATCAGCTACACTATGTCTGTTGCAGTAAAACAAAATAAAACAAGCATAATACTGAGCTGTGATAATCTGCAAGTCTTTACGTGTCCGTATGTACATTATAGCATAAAGAAAATAAGACTAGAGATATGACGAAAGAGAAATAAAACCGAAAACAACTTTCTATGTATACAATTTATCCTTGTTTGGGTTTAGACAAAGACAGTGAAAGTATTTGGTGTTAACAGGGTAAAAACAAACACTACCCGGTTCAATAAATGATTAGTTTCTTACTGAGTTTCTGTGTGGAGACTCAGAGCCGCTGGCCCTCTTGGCCTTCTGTGCCAGCGATGTTCCAAACCTCAAGGCCTCATACACAGGGTCCACCTTATTGCCACAGGCTTTACAAAAGAATTAAGACATGATAAAAGCTGATGGTTAACAAATGTTAAGCTTTCAGGGCAGCCATGTGGCAATTTACAATGCTATATAAAACCAGGTAGGTACAGTAAATCTTACAAAACACATCAAGTGGAACAGTGGTTCTGGAAGAGTAGAGTAGAACGTGCCATCCCACACAGAACTGAAATTATTATGGAGATTAAAGCTGCTCACCGATCGGCATGACTTCTTTGATGCAGCCATACTGTTCCTGGATCAGTAATGGAGAGCTGTAGTACCGCCGAAAGCCTTTTGGCTGAGGAGAGACAGAGAGGGAAAAAAGAGAGGGAGGAAACAGATATTAGAGACATATTGACACACAGCACCACAGGCAGCAGTCTGACACTGAAACACTGCACATAACTCTGTTCAGTCGACGTTTCTGAGCACAAATGACTGAGCAGAGAAAATTTATGCCACAATAGATGTCGGACATCACTGTTTGGATTAATCACAACTACTATATTTCACTCTGCAGTCTCAGTAGGCTGAAACGTGTCAGATGAATACCAAATATATAAAATAAATGTGCACAATGGTGGTCAAACAGTCAAATGTGCAATATATATATTTGATATGAACAAAAGGATTTGATTCAGTCAAGAAGAGAGAAAAAAATGCTGACAACATGCATCATGTAATGTAATGAAAGAGCTACTAATAGACCCAAAAATGTGACAACATGAAAAACGATTACAAAACAGATAGGCAGGTCGAGAGTTACAGTAAGAGGGACAGACAGGGTGGGAGTAGGACAGAGATGTTGAAGGAGTTGTTACTGTTTACAAAATTACGCCAGACCCAGTGCACACACAACACTGTGCTCCCCTACGGCCGACCCGCAATATTAAACATAAACCATAAAAAAAGAAAAGGTTGTTTGACTAAAAACCCAACAATTCCTTTACAGAGTCTCTGAAAACCCCCCACTAAATATACAGTATATTATTAGCTGACTGTTGCTAAAGGTGATAATCATAGATTTAAGTGCAGCCTTGTTTTCTGAAGTGAACTGATGTTATGTAACTGAATAGATGAATCACAAAGGCCTGCCTGTTAAACACTTTTTTTTTTAATGAATTCATTGTCACTGTTTCAGTGAGTTCACAAGCCTAATGAAGAGATGGCACTGATATGCTGGTTACATGGTTTGTAAAGATTCAGAGCAGGAGGTCACTTGATTTCTTTGCTAAAGTGTTCTCAAGCCAAGAGAAACAAGCATGGCTGCAAAAGTGTCCAAGTATAGAGTAAGTTGAATTTAGAGCTGTATTCCACTGGGTAAAACTTCCCTTTTTTTATGCTTGACCTCTCAACCTCATTTTCCACTCCTGAGAGCCGATCATATCTTCAAGCCTCATCCCTAAGACCTCTCGTGGAAGGACGTCAGGAGAAAGGCTGCCCTGTGCTGTCAGCATTACTTCCATATCATCTCCACCTGACATGTATTCATTTTAATTCTTGCTGATTAACTAATCAACTTATTCCACATTTCCTCAACTAATTTTCTCAAGGGAGGTGTAGTTGAATACTGAGGAGGAACAGTGTAGGAAAGGTAGGAAATCAAACATAATATGGCCTGACAGTGCTACAGTCTCATACTGTTCAGTGTGGGAGGTGTGCGAGTGGTGAAAGAGTCCCAGTTTAGTCCTGACTGCCAGTTTGTTGGACTGCTATGGAAGTGAAGGCAGTCCATGTTTTCTTGGCCCTAGCTTTAACTGGTAAACAAACAGCTTACCCCAAAACCACAACCAAAGGTTCTCATTGTAATGCAGGTCCACAGATGATCAGGGGCCATGATGATTGTGAATCACATCATAGCCCCAGATCTAAATTATTATCATCACCAGGGCATCACAGAATGTGTTGCCAGGGGGGAAATGAGGTACTGTGCAATGATGCTAACAAGGCTTCATCTTTCAGTCTGTGATTTTTAAGATGTGGAGATGACATTACAGTGTCATTACCTCTGACTTGTGAGGCAACACTAAAAATCTGACTTCTCGACTGTACCGACTATTTAACGTTGCTCTAGTTGTTATGTCGACACATAAGTAGATTTGAAATCAACTGACCAGCTCTTAATTTTTAGGTTGTGTTATGGCTCCCATTTAGCTTGAATAAAACAACACAGGGAAGTAAACTGCTCAAATTAAAGCAATTTCTGGCTTTGATGTCAAACAAAACCTCACAGATGCATTTCATAGACCTCAGATATTTATATAAATATACAGAAAAATTTAATGATGTCTTATAGACCTTGTATCTCCAGCTTTTCATGGACTAAAAAAATTCAGCTAATTTTAAGGTTAATAATTCCAGTGACGTTTTCAAAAGGGATAATAAGCCTCAAACATTGAAGAATTTTCCATCCATCCATCCATCCATCCATCCATTTTCTTCTATATCTTTATATCTCTATATCTTATGTTACACGCTCATACTTCAGTACAAAGCCTCATTTTAATCGTCTTTGTTTGCCCTGTTAAAGTTACTGCATTATCCTGTGAAAACAAATCAACACTTCCTGTATCCGTTTCAAATTAAAAGCCCTCTAGGGTTTCAATGGACAGAAACCATTCATTTCAAGGCTTTTACTGTGAAACATTTGCAGGAGCGTGTTGTGGAAAACTCACTGATTTGCATGGTTCCAATGCGCACTTGAAACATAGCGACTGCCATCTTTTCTCAAGTTGCACTCGGCTGAAGTCTTATTTTATTTATTATTTTTGATGTTAAACTTTAGGAGAATATAAGTTAAGTTGAATGTTTTGTGTGAGAAATGAAAATATGATGTGTTACAGTTGTTTTGATGGGTTGTGGTGTTAAAATTCTCATTCTATGTTCCACTCAGGAGCAGCTCAGTCACTAGCGACACCTAGTGGTACAAGTCAGTATAGCGATCCAGTCAGGTTTATGGCTCAATAACAAACTGGTTTAAATTTTTTTACACAGGCCCATCCCTACTGAAAAGTTTCACAATCTCATCGCCGTTGCCAGTGATATAAAAGCTATGTGATAACTATAGCAAATATTATGTTACACCCCCTAATTTGACAGGTGACCAAGGCTTGACTTACATATTAAAAAGGGACATCAAGGCTCATAATGTGAAATTCCAGGCGCATCATATTCTGTTACATGTGACATCTTCAGTAGTGGTTATGAAGCTGCCTCAGGGGGACTGTATTGCTCTTGATATAATGGTTTATGCTGACGGCAGCTTGACGGAGATGGGCAGCGGTCAGTATTATTGCATTAGCATTATCTAACACAAAGACAGAGTGATGATATAACGATGATGAGGACGATGACGAGGATGGATGGTTGGTCACAGATGTAACAGCACACTCACACATAGAGTGTGATTTCTGAATAAGCACATTCTGGTGGGAAACGGTCAGACTGCCAATTCTAATATGCCTGATTTGGTTGCTAATGACATCAGTAATTATATTCCTGAAGCTCAGAATCTCCCAGAATTGTTGACAGCCAAAAGACAAATGCACTGTCCATATCATGTTGTAAGGTCTTGTATAATTCTGTGTCGTGCATCTTACCAGTTTGCCCATGCAGCGCTGCTGTCCCACTCCATTCTCACATTTGTGGTGGAGGCTCATCTTGCAGGCTTTGCAGCGGAGGCCGTGCTTTGCCGTGTTTCCCGCCAGGAACACCACATGCTTGGCTGTTGTACCTGATACACACAAACAAGAGACAACAGGTTCAGATCTGTCATGTCAGGAGCTGGACTCAAATGGTGTTCCTAAGTGAACAGTAAATGACACACAAAAAGGCAGAGGAAATGGGAAATATTGTTCAGAATTATATCTCAGTTGCTGAAGTCTTTCCCAGCATGCATTGGGAGAAACCTGTGAAGTGGCATGTGGAGCACTTTAATTTAGCAAATGTGACACATAATATGCACTACTGCAAAGCCATTTTAACCAAACTGACTGTAATTGAGCCAGTTGTTGGAATAAATTCAGATTTTTCAGACTTATTTATGAACCAAAGTTTTGCAATATTGCAACTGCAAACATTCAGCATGTATGTACACGTTTGTGCATAAAGGAGGGGGGTGGGGGTAACAAATGAATATGGACAGAGTGATAGAAGAGTAAACAAAAATGAGACAGTTAGTTATTTGTCTTTTGTTATTGATAATTGTGGAGAAAGATGTTGAGAGAAGAGAATAAAGCTCACACGGTAACAACAACAGATTGTATTGTTGCAGCTCAGTCTTTAATGAAGATCAGTGAGCTGGGGCTTTGTCATTGTGTGTGTTTGTAGACAGAAAGATATACAAGAAAGAATTGGCTGACAAACCCAAACCAAACTTTGACTTAGTAGTGAAGCTAAGATACAGATGTTACTGCACTGTGGAAGCGAAGATCAAATATATTAAAAAATTCTATTCTTTTGGTTCCAAGTGAAATTATAAATGCAAGCATGATCCAAAGGATGAAAGGAAAAATGGCTTCCTGAATGGACAAGTGATCTCTTTGTGTTGTACATAGCATGACAAAAGCCACCACTTGCAGCCAGCACTGGCGTATCATTTGGCAGCCATTCCACATTAACAAGAGAGGACAGTATTACAGAGTCCCAGTGCTGTCATTAGTTGTAGTCTGGCAGCTGTGCACTTTTGGCTCTTTATTGATTAATCAAAGAGCACGTGCCCTGCTCTGGCCCACACTCTGTATGTGAAAATATGGACATACAAAGGATTCATTGATCTACTTCAGCTGGCGTTGAGAGCAAAGGGAGAATAGAAGATCAGACCAATCCAAGTTTCATCACTGACGGTCAAGTTTGTTCACGGTTTTCAATTTGTTTTGTTTTTCTGCATTGTGAAGGAGCACTGTGGTGAGCATAATGTCAGCATTTCAGTCCAGATTATCCTTGAAAATGCAACATATTCAGTTTGATGAGCAGGGTGCAAAGATTCGATGAGCGGAGGTAACACGGTACCGTAAATGTGAAACCAGGCAGAACACCTGTTCCCCGAACAACACAGCAAGCACAAGGATACTGTGTACTTCAGGTACAAAGCCTCTCATGTGTAGTTTACTTAGCCAACAGGGGGGAAAAAATCTCTGCTTCCTCTTCACGGGCTGTAATGTGAACTGGTGTCACAGCTATCTGGAGCTGGGCAGCAGTGACAAGGACTTGGAACTTAGTTATGGGTGGATAATTGGGTATGTATTTCCCATTTAAAGCTCTTGTGTTGCCTGGCTGAGCCTCGCTGACACAGAGCTGGAGCAGAGTTAGTTAACCTGAGCTGAGACGGAAACCGGGAGAAATGTGATCCTGGCTTGAACCCTCTTCGGTCAGCCACAAATCACCTCAACAACAACAACAACAGCAGCAGCAGCAGGGGCAATAAGCACAACCTGCGGCAATTTTTTTTCTCACTCTAAATCAGTTGATCAACTGATGATGTTTTTTAACGAGCACTTGGAGTTTCATTCTCCTTCAGGTCAGCAAACAATTTCTCTACGGCATCTTTAAAACAGCCTGACCCGAGCTCCTGTCCATCTCTCTGAATGCACAGAGGCAGGAAGCGAATGAAGCCCTTATCAAGCTGCTGTTGCTCAATCGATCCATGTTAACTTGAAAACAACTAAGAACAAAACAAACCAGCAGGCTGATACAAGAACTGTCATCTTCCTTCAGCAATGGTTGGGTAAATGTGACGTTAGTGTGTTCGTGTGTGTTGAGGTGCTTTTTCCTCCAGGCTCAGAGAAAACTCCACGTCCTAAAGGCATCACAGCTCTGGGGAAAGTGAGTGCCATTGCTGCTCTCTCTGACATTTGCTCTTTCTTGGCTACTCTGCCTTTAAAGCCCATTTACACTGCACTAAGACTACACAAGACTCCTGCCAGGTTTCCCATACCTTCTTCATCTTGCCTCTTTTCTTTTTTCCCACACAAACTTTCTCCCTCAGTTTTCCCACTCTTTCTCCCTATGGTGTCTCGCTCATGCTGCACATTCCCCTTACAATAGCCACTAATTGATCCATTAAGCTGCTGTTCTTACTTCACGCCTCCTGATTTCCTGCGCAAATAACCTTCATCATGACAATAACTCCTCCACCTCCTTTTCTTCTTAAGCTCCTCCAAAACACTGACCTGAGCAGCGTTCTTTTATTTGTAGGCTTTAATTAGTTTCTCCCACGGCCATTTGGATTCTTTCTAACACTGAAAAACCCATTTCCCCATCTGGATAATTAGAGAAATAAGGCCTAGAGTGCTTATTCTCATAGGTGGAGTATCTGTTTTTTATGTATCCATCTGTGATCAGGGGTTTTCTGAAGTTAAATGTACAGGGAACAGATGTAACATTAACTGTTTTTAGAAATTCAATTCACTTAGGGCAATAAGGAGTGTCTGCAGAGATGTCTGTTCATCTGAAGATCTCTGCCCTAGATGTGGGAGTTTGGTGGCCCAACTATTTCTATGTAATCTGTCAAATGGTACCATGTGTGTGTGTTTTTCTGGCAGTGTAGATTTTAAATCAAATTTTCCTTAAAAAAAGGACAAATCTAAACAAGACATGAATCTGCAGCCATGCTAGCATCTTTACAAGGCTGTAGTAAGACAGCAATGTGTCGTCTGTGAACGATTCGACAAAACGTTGAATATACGTGTAAAAGTGTTTGAGGTTTTTACATTATTTATTATTTATTTATTACCAAATATAATGTAAAATGATAAGTTTTACTATAATAAAATTGAATAATTTAAGTTATATATGTGCACACATACCAATCATCGGTCAAAACGTTGCTAAAATTGGCTGAAAAAAGTCTAAAGTGGTTCTAAATGAAGAGCCGTCTGGGAGCGGAGCTTATTGCTGAGCCAAGCCCATCACTATTTCAGTTCATCCTGAGGGAGACATGAATGTGCATGTGTACCAGATTTCATGACAATCCATCAAATAGTCTGTAGAGACATTTCACACAAAACCTCATGTTGGCACTCGAGGAAAAACCATGAATGTCTGTGCTCCTTGAGATATTTCAGTCTTGACCAAGGTGGTGGACAGAACTCTGTCTGCCATCATTAAATGTTGCTAGCATGGCTAAATAGCTTTCTGTAGTTTGAGTCATGGTTTAACGTCAGCACCTTAAAAAAATATCCCTTTCTTTAAACTTTTCATGGACTGATTTTTTTTTTTTTCAGCTATCATTTTTTTGGCTGGCGCCCATGCAGTTTGACATTTTATAATCCTTTTTTTTTTCATGGAGTACTGGTGTGAGAGACACTTTCAAGACATGTCAGACAATGTCAGCTTTGCGATTGTAACACTAACATGGATAAAAAGCAGTATGTATAAGTGGAAGTGCAAGGTCGTCACAACACGCAGCTGTTGTATCTTGTGTGACAGAAAACAGTACAAACACCCACTAGAAGTAAGAGTGTGTGTGTGTCGGACACTTTTGTGCATCGTGTGTATGTGTTAAATCAGGGAGGAATAGTTAAAGCCTCCGTTAGCACCACAGCAGTCTAGTACATAACATTGACCTCTGACCCACAGATGAATCTCTCTCTGGGGTCAACCTAACTTGTCATGTGCATCTCAAGGATTTCAAAGCACAAATTAGTGGATGTTAATTAAGTGAGATTACTGTCTCATTCATGGTGAATATCAGCTTGTTTTATTAATTAATCTAGATTATCTAAATTTGGATGCCTTGATTTGAGCCATCTAAGGGATTTTAAAAGTGTATCCTTCATGCAGTGTGTCATTTTCAAAACCTTTCCTTACTGTACGAAGTATAATAATAATAATTTGAATTTTGCATAAGTTCACAGCCTAAAAGCTGTAAATAATTTACTTTTTCAAGTAAATTACATTTCACCCTCTACAAGCCACAAAAAAACCATCATAGTCCCATTGACTCATGTAGATGTTTGTTTAAAAGCCATTTAATATCTAAGTATTTAGTGATCAGAGCATTTTTATATACCAGTGAAGCTAATTCATTAAACAACAAGGTTTAACAACAAGGACACTTGCCTTTATGAACAAAAGCTACACTTAACCTTTAGCCCTTCTGATGAATAAGAAAAAAAATATGGGGACATAATAGAAGTAACCTTGAAATAAATAAAAGCAAAAAAAAAGCCTCAATACACTTCTTAGTTAATGTTATTCTTGATAACTTCTTCCTGTGTGAATTTCAATAATCTGTTTCTTGTGTCAAATCAGAGTCAGACAGATGAAGTGTTGACATGTTATTTGACGTCTGTTAACATGAATTATTGGGTCTGTTGGGACTAAATTTGATGAACTTAAACAAATTTATGTGTTTGGTCAACATTTAAAATTTAACAAAAGCTGAATGGGAAAGAGAAAAGGTGTTGAGCTTCATATAACACTGTAAAAGCTGTTGGGACGTGACTAGTGTTGACATGGCCCTTCGCAGCTGTGTTGTAGCTTGAAACAGGTCACATGGACAGTTTTTACCACCCTTATGTTGAATTACAATCGGTCAATTAAACACAATGTATGAGATATTCTCTTATATGCAGGGATTTTTAAAACACAATCGAACACCTACACCAAAATGGTAATATGCCCTATTGTATCGTATCATTAATAATAATAATAATAATAATAACAGGGCACTATTAAATATTTACTAATCTGGTTTGCTCTACCTTCATCTAGTGAACCTAATGAATGAGTCAATGAGCACTGTAATATAATTCAGCCTTTTTTTATTATGGATGACACATTTAATTTATACAAGCTTTTATATAGCTTTTATATATATATATATATATATATATATATATATATATATATATATATAAAGCATCTTCCTTTCAGAAGAAGGTGGGTGTTTAATATTTACAGACTGCCTCTTGCAATATTAGCATATTGGTATTAAGTAGTGTAAGTGTAAGTGTAAATACATGTGGATTTAAACACCTTTGCACTTAAATAGTGACATTGATTATGAGATTAATCCATTGTTTAATTGAATCCATCTAGATCACCATATTCATTCTATATCCACGTACTGTACATACTATTTTATATTAGATTAAATGGTATCTTTATTACATCTGGCTATGTGGAAAATGTTGTTGAAGTCATGGATTTATAAAATTACAAAAATTCTGTAAAGTATTTCCTACTTCACAGAACTTTAGCCACCTTTATCAGCCTTATAAAACACTTTAACCCCATAAACATGTAGCCATTTCTAATAATTCTTTTACTTCTTTATTAATAATGACAGTATGTGTTTACTATCAGCTTGAGTCCCCTCCACCACCACTATCTCTCTGCTGCTCTTTGACTCTGGGACACTGAGTCAGCATCATTGCAGCTTATTATGCATGCACACACACACATGCATGCACGCGCATCCGCACGCACGCACGCGCACACACACACAAAGATAATCACCCTCCTGCTGACCACCCTGTGTTCTCATTAAAGCAGGACAAATGAAGAAGAGGGCAGCATCTTTGACATCACACACACTGCTAGAGGTCCAGTCAAAGCTTCGGCCACCAGACGTGCCTCAATGACCACATAAAACTTTAACTTTTATACTTTAAAACGCTCTGGAGTTATTGGAAATGTTTGGATCACACACTGGAATCAAATTCTACAAATAGTATAATACTAATAATATTAGTGTAGCCTGATCTTTATCTGCAACTACCAGTATCCGTCTCCAGTATCAGTATCCATCTGTTTTCTCTATGTGCTTCATTCGCAAATGGTTAATAATTGAACTAGTTGTTCTATGATCTAGAACATCCAACTGTCGCTGCTAGCCTGAGGTGGTTTCACACCTGAGGCAGGTGTGCTGCTGTTGCTGCTGCTGCCAAGTCCAGCAAACTCCGCAGGGTGGTTAATTATAGGATCTTAGATCTGAAGTATTCCCCTGCGAAATGGATGTTTTCTTTCTAAGAATGCGACATATTGCCTCATCCAAATTCACCTGCTGTCCCATCTGGTTCAAAGCCAAAATGAGCCCACATTGGCTATGCAACATAAAATTTAATTCGGCACCATCTGTAGATAAATATCATATAGTACTCAAGCCTAGAAACACACACAAAAGAAGTCTCCCTTCAGTTTAATGCACTGTTCCTTCCACTGGTGCAAAGCTGGAGAGAGGAGCTTTTTCCCCAGAAGCCCTTAAATATAGGATGGAAGACAGTCAATATTGATATCTAAATAATGATTATTCTTTTTATTTTGTTTCATCACACACTATATGCACTCTGGTCACTTTCACCAGCACAAAAAAAAATTAAAAAAAATGCAGTGATGAGCTCACTGCCGCGATAGCATCACATGACCGCAGTATTGCGGTCATACGGTTATTGTCACAGCCCTAATTGTAAATAGAAAAGTATTGATAATAGCTGCTTTAAAGTACTGGTATGTTGATTGGTTAAACAACGCTAAACAAAATGACAAGAGTTCAAAACTAGTATGTTTAACAGCTGACTTTGTGAAAAGCCATATTTATTTCATGTAAAGTCAAATCACAGCTGAGAAATTTACATTAAAGGGCTGTTTGTTTGTGCATGTCTTAGTTTAAAAGAGGGAAATCTGTGATCTGACTTGATTCAACACAGAACAAAACTAATTTCTTTCAATTAATCAAATAGGCTACTGCTGTCAAATTGATATTGTATTCGTCTTACTACAGGATGTTGTGCACATACATGCACTTTTTTTTACCCAGTCTAACGTCTTTTATCTGCTAGCTTGTTGAGCAGATGGTACAGGCAGCCCATGTCATCATCATGCTCCAGAGGCCCAGAGAGATATAGACTTAGTGGTCCCTCACTACTGATGGTTAACAAGGAGGAGAAATCGTAAACATCTGGCGAGGGGAGAACAGGTAGAGGAGGTGGCACGCCTGTTGTTAGCTATCCGACACAGATGAAGAGACCTGGCTCAGTGTGTGAAAAAGGAGGAGGGAGATACTTTTGGTCACGTCAGCAGGTTCAAGTTGGATGCTCAGTGTCAGGTGCTCAACTGTCCGAGTGCGTTTCAATTCAAAATGGCTTGTGCGTTCATTCTCACTGGATAAAAACACAGTATTTAGCAAATGAAAACGAAGGTACTATATAGCCTCTTACATCCTGCTGTCTCAATACCATATATGCATATTATTGCATATTTATTACTATCTAATTTTAATTTTAATGACAGAAAAGTGAAAAGGTTATTCCCAATGCTGTGATTGCAAAGTTCATTAGATGATTTTTTTTTTTTTTTTACCTTGCTTTCTGCTATGATCTTGTCATCATGCTTCGTTTGACATTCTGATCGCACTAATGAAGGAGAGAGGGATTGTAACCATACCTACAATCATGTGATTGCAGACGTCGCAGAACGTGGGCTTCTTGAAGATGTGCTCCATGAAGCAATGTCCTGCCGAGTCTACCTGCAGTGGGTTGCGTGACTGGGAGCGCGAGGTGGGAGGAGGAGCACAGGGGATGGCTGGAGGGACCGGAGGGATGGGGAGGTTGGTGGTGTGCGGCGGGGCCATCCCGATGTTGCAGAGATGGCCCGTACTGCTGCTCACGTCAGAGAGCAGCTCTGTCTTGTTGTCGCTGCTGGTTCGGAAGAAGTTGTCTGCGCTCTTGCTGCGGATGCTCTTGGTCTTGAAGGACAAAGAGCGCTTTAGTCTCTGCAGCTGAAAAGAGAGAAAAAGAGTTGAAGAAATATGGAGCGAGGGAGAGAAAAAGAATAAATTCAGATCAACTGTGTGAGATGTGATGTTATAGCCTCAATATATTACAAGCTCAGTCATTATGTTAATGTATTTTTGCCCTATGGCCGATAAAAAGACCACTGCTAGGAACAACTTATCACTGCACAGTGAAAAACCTTTCAGGTTCCCTACCTGGAAGGTAATGTAATTTCCTGCTTAGAGCCAAACATCACATCAACACTATTTCTCACACGCTGTGCTGCCATTTCTGGCCACAGCGTCTATCAATCTCATTAGTCTCCTCTTTTACAGTAATACAATTCATAACACTCCACACTGACAGCTCCTCGTTTAACCTCCCCATGTGTACTTCCTCCTCTGTGAAACCTGCTTAATTCTGGGCTCAAACATGCAATAAAGAATCCCTAAGCTACTGTAATGTGAATTTATGATTCTGGCTGGTGTGCGGCTGCAGGTCTCTGTTTGAAGAAATAGATTATGTTTTAAGTAAATGATGGGTAGCAAAGAACTCCTAATGATCTTTGAAATCTTAGCATTAATTTAGATGTGACTGTAAACAGGTAAACACCTGTGGAAAATTACTGTTTTTGTGGTGAGCGCTCAAGGTGCTCTTCTAAGTTTATTACAAGTGATTCTGAGCCAAGATATTATTGTGAAATGCCAGACTTAAACTGCAGTGCAATAAGGCAAATCAGAATAAACATACATACAATGTTAGCTGCTGATATTTTTGGATAGCATGCCTTAGCAAATTGTTCAGAGAGCTTCTCACTGCAGCTTTGGTATGGTGGAGATCAATCAACTCTGCGGGTCACTCTGGAAACAATCAATTTGGACCCTTTCTCTATCATTACCACCCACCCACTCACCCACACACACACACACACACACACACACACACACACACACACACACACACACACACACACACACAC
>JBBPCS010000374.1:6232307-6267068 GCA_037974645.1 Hollardia meadi | reverse complement strand
TCTTTACATAAATGAAAAAAAAAAGTTTATTTGCATCGGTTCTGTGGAAAATTCAAAAGGAAACAGGGTCTCTTTTGATAGCAGGATGGATAAAACGCTTTTTAAAGGGACATTCTTTAATTTAAGAACCAAAAACTTGCTATAACTGTTTGGATGTCGGCCGCTCCACAATGTGCTGTAAAGCGGTGGAGACCGTCTGCCGAGTCCTCATTCAAAATAAATTTAAACAAAAATAAAAGCCTTTTTTATTACATAGAACAATAGATGAAATAAGTGATGCGATGCTGAAACTGATTTTAGGTATGAAGACTTGGCTGTTCCCCCTCACAGTGCACCAGCGCTGTGAAGTTCACATTTGGTTTTGAATGTCTGGGACAAAGTGTTTTTGTTTGTTTGCTTTTTTTTGCTCTAACTCTGGCAGACAGCTATTGCCTTGGGTGTGAGGAGCAAGGTTGTGGATCCATGGGTACATAATCCACAGGCAAAGGCCTAAAAATAATGAGGGAGAGAAAAACAAAACAACAACAACTAAGAACTCACAAGTGAGCTAAAACATTCCGGCAGTGAATGCATCAACCAATGATAACCTACCACATGCCTTGAAAGGTTCTTTATAGAAATATTAAAAAAAATGACCATCTACTGTCCTTATCCTGACTTACATGGGGCAGCAGGATTGAGTATTGATGATGAACTTCTCATCAGGCTACTTCCGTTTCATAGAGGAAGTATCTTCTTCCTTCAGGACAAACTTTTTCCTCAGAGCTTCTGAAATCAGAGTGGCGGAGTCCTCCTCTCTGAGGGACGTACAGCCTCTGTTGTACCTGCAGTGACACCCACCCAAAAAATACAAACCAAATGATATATCAATTGTTCAGGTTTGTCAAGATACTGTACGAGTACTAATAATAATCAAATTGTGTATGAGAGGGAAGACAATGTTATTTCAAACTTTACATAGCAACGTTAGCATATTTGGGGCACTGATAGCTCAGGCACCATGTACTAAAGCTGAGTCTTTACCACAGCAGCCCAGGTTCACTTCCAACCCAAGCCCTTTACTGCATTGTCACCCCACCCCCCACTTTCCTGTCAATCTTTGCCTGTCACTATCTAATAAAGGTGTAAAGCCCAATTCATTTAAAAAAAAAAAAAAAAAAAAAGGAGTAGTTCAGCATTTGCAACACTGACAACTCTTACCTGTCTTTACTCATCTTCATACGGTTCATGTCTTTCAGGATGTCCATAACATCAGCAAAGCTGGTGGACTTTGATAGCGACACTGTGTCCTCCTCTGCGTCCCGGAAGTCCATGCTGGGTCTGTCCAGATCAAAGGTCGCCGAAGCCGTCATGGAAACAGCTGGCAGGGGGTCAGGAACAAGCTCCGACACCACAGAGACCACATCTTTCTCATCCTCCTCCTCTTCATCATCTTCTTCTTCCTCTTCCTCCTCCTCCGTGACATCGCTGATGACAAAGGAAGCAGCAGCTGTGGCGGCTGGCTGGTAGGACGCCGTCTCGAAAGGCGCCATAGAGAAGCTCATACTTGTGTCGTCAGGGGAGAGCAGATCAGGGGTCAGAGGGTTGGAGCCTGAAAGGAAGAAGTGGAGCAGAGTAGAGTTTGGGATTGTGTTAAGAGAAACAGACAGAGCAACTGAAAATATCAATAGCACAGAGTTGCAACACCATTTCTATTGTTATCTTACATCTCTAATGTTAATTTAAATTTTTCTTATCACTATGCTATTTTTGGCACTTTTATGCCTTAAACGGAGTTCTATGGGAGAGCATTTACTCTCCAATCACTTGAATGAAATGTTGTTCTTTTAGAAATATGTGATGTCTTCATGAGTCAAGCATTTATTATGAAGAATAAAGCTCTCCTGAAAGCCCAAATGCTTGTAGGATCACATCACCAACCTCACAACTTAAATGCATCATTGTATAGAGAACACGTGACACCATCACTTAGCATGAAGGCCTGGGGAGAAAAGTATGCCAACCATTTTGATAATCGAGCACAAATATCAAACATTCTTAAATGTAAGGATTTATGATAGTAAATGAAGAGTCTTTTTTAAAGACATCACTCTTGGCTCTGAAAAATTGTGATGAGTATTTTTCACAATTTTTTTAATTTCATGGACTACACAATTAATCGACAAATCATGAAAATATTTAGCAGATTATTCGATAATGAAAATAATCGTTAGTTACAGCCCTACTTGACAATAAAGTTTAAATCTGACAGTTGAGGGTCCTTCTCCTTTTTTTAGACAAACGTCAGAAAATCTGATTAAAATCAGCACAGGTGAATACACAATACTTTCCTCATGACATCCCTGTTGAAATGTTCAATGAGTGACGCTGATGCACCACTGAACCACAGAGATTGTTTTGTCACTGACCTAGAAACTGATGCCAAGACATGTTAGTACTAAAGAGCTTTAGGAGAATCAGGGCAGCTGACTTGGCAACAAAAGGATCACAGTCACATGAAGACAGTAACTCGGTGGTGAAACATGGACTCAATAATGTGATTTTAAATCTACACTGCTCTAAGCATCTTTATGAATCTAAAGTATCAAGAAGAACAGTGTTGTGTTAGATGTGTTACCAGTTCTTATGCAATATCCCCGTGTTTCACTATTCCAATCTACAGTGGACAAGATTACATTGTGTACGCTGCAGTTTTAGCTTTGGTTACCTACCAGAATCACTTGCCACAATCTTGGCGATCTGTGCACGGAGTCTGCCGAGCTCCTCCTGCAGGGCGGTAGTGCGGTTCAGTGCCGTCACCCCAGGCTTCTTAAGCCCTTCCATCCTTTTGCCCTCGCGGCGGAAGTTGGGCACAGACGAGTTCCTGTGGAGCACCAGGAGAGGCGTGGGCCGCCATTCATGCTTCAGAGGACGAGAGTCACTCCTAAAAACAGGAGAGTGGGTGATCAATTACTGAGCAGTGACCTTTAATTATTATCAAACCTCACAGGGTTCAGTCAAGGATGTTTAAGTATGCTGCATGTCATGTGATGCCTCCCTTTCCCTCCACCTACTCCTCAGAAAATGCCCTACTCAATAATTACCAGTTTATTACAGGTACAGCCCAATCCAATAGCACTGCAAAAAATTCTATCTTTGTTAAAATCATAATAGTATTCTCCACTACCTACGGTTGCAAAAATTTACCATAGAGCTGCATCAGTGCCTCTCTGACATAATATAAACAAAAACAGGACATTATAACCTTGTGCTGCATTTCTATAGGCTGCACATATGCACCTAATAAATTGGAAGCTGAGACAGTCTGGGATAATTAAGTTATGGAGTAGTGACTTGGCACTAGTCCATAACCTTAGTGGTTGTCTCTTCACTAGATACTTACCTCACTCTGGCATATGTCTCTTCTTCATCTGCAACAATCCAGGCTATGTCTGCCAAGGTAGGAACCATAGGGCCATCCATAGGCCGAAGAGGGGCCAGACCCGGTAGTTCCTAATGCACAAGGACCCAAGTTAATGTAGGAGACACGAACAATTCTATTCTAATAATAGGGAAATATAATTAATAAATATAAAAATAACTATAATATAATTATTAGATAAAATGTACCATACAGAACGTATGTGATCTGATATTTACCTGGAAACATGCCCTTTGTGGGGGTCTGAGTGGAAGAGTGGAACCTATTCTTCTCACAACACTACGGGTGGATCCATGAGGCTTATTCTGCCAAATAGGAATAACTTCCTGAAAAGCATATATTAAAAAACACATGGTCTGTACACAAAGTATAATACTTTAATATCTGTGCTTAGTCTATTATTAATTTGCATGTCTCCACAGCCATGTAGGAGAAATGCAGTGTTAAGTTAAACAGTGTCAAGTTAAGACATCATGAACCGTCAGGAAGCAAACTTACTGTTTCTGTTTCCATGGTGATGGCGGGCCGGTCTCATGCACTGGGAAGTTGCACACCAATGGTTGGTGCTAGCAGTGGCTTAAGACAGAACAGTTCAGTAAACAGATGCCATGTCGGTACAACTGCCAACTCTTAAGATGTAAATTAGCGAGTGGTTTTAGAGCATCTGTTGGAACAAGCAGGACGAGAACACAGCATTATGTCAACCACAAGCATTAAACAAATACTTTAGAAATTACTGGCTAAGTGGCACAAGATTCATAATTTTGACGACAGACTAATAAGGTCTGTTATTTTAATAACATCTGATGTAAAATTAATGTGGTGGATAGAGTTTCTGAATGCAAATTGTGCTTGGTTTTATCTATTTTATATCATTAGAAAAATAATGCTACTTAGTAATTTTCGAGTACCATTGGAGCTTTTAGCACTGCTAGCAATTTATAATATAACCTACTGTACATGTATTAAACAATGTCACAGAAAGTTTTTATTTTTTACAAGAGATACCTGATTACTGGAGAATGAATAGGTAGGCAAACGTTACACAACACACCCATACACACAAAAATAATCAGAGACAACCAGCTATCGCTATAAAAGGTCCAAACTTCAATTAGCATTTTATAAGCTATGCAATCAAAAGTTAAATGATGAATTCATGAATATTAAAAACAATAGCCGTAAATAGTTTGACGAGCTTGCTAATGTTGAAAACTGTAACATCCCATCGTGATTACATCAAAATATAAAGGAACATAGGAAAAAAATCATCAGTGCTAACATAGCTCACCTGGCTAGCTACTGTACATGTTAAGTTTAAAGAGCTAACCTTAACTCTACCGTTACATGATGAACGCCAGAAATATAGTTTTTATGTAGGGATTTGTGAATAGTTTTGCTCATCTCACCATTAACCGGTGGCTAGGATGGTCAAAAACACACACAGGGGCCGTCAGTTAGCTTTAGCAACACCACCAACGACCCCCTGGTTGACCCTCAACTGTGCACTACCACTACAATTTTTCAGTGAGTTTCGCTTATCTTCACAAAATGCAATCAACGCTGCAAGGCCGCAACTTACGATTAATTATGGCCGTATGTGACAAAGGCAAGCCGTCAAACTGTTAACGAGAGGTAGCTTCGCCTCTTCGTCTTTCAGAGTGGAGTTGTGTTGAGGCCGGAAACCTGTTCTTCCCGTTACTGCGCTTTGATTGGCTGGAGCCTCATGAGCTGCCTGTACAAGAGCGACCCCTAGAGGTGGAGTTGACTGTGTACATCTACCGTAAATGGTAAATACAAAACAACTATTGACTAATTTGGTAGAATAATATTTCGATCCGCCGAGTAGGGTGACCGTAGTTCTAACACTCAGTTTAACTTGGCTATTTTGATCTAACGTTATATGCATAAATCAAAATGAACAAGCAATTGAACCCAAACCTTTCTTATCTTATTATTTATGTCAAACAATACATTTCACTTATAGCTGAATGTACCAACAACAAAATCAATAAAACATACTGACACCTCAAGATTCAAGATTGTCTTTTACTTGAGTCTCCCTGGTATATCAAGTTTATTTGCAGTCATATTGCGTTTTACCCGCTTATATCATCGTTTACTTACTTGTATCCCTCCAAGAATGCCTGGACAATATATATATATATATGATACACAATGACATCATGTTATTTTAAAGCATTTTAAGCTTAGACATAAGTGTGCAGGGAAGATTTTTTTCTGCTGTTATGTATATTTTCCAATGTCACTTTGAAGTAAAATAAAATAAATATCAATTTGCCCCTCAGCAATAGCTATAAGATGCTTCTGAAAATACCTCTAACAGTATTTTTATATTTGGCAACCCTCATCCCTTTTTGTTTTCTTTCTAATTGCAAAAATAGTGATTTATAAACATCGAGGCATGGAAAAAAAATAAAAATAAAACAGTTAACCAATTATAATAAATATCTTAAGCAAACAACATACAAAATATTATTAAAATGATAAACAACTGAGGAATAAATAAAAAAGAAAAGGTTCATCGGGGTCAGCAAATATTTTCAGTTCTTCTTCCTGAACTCTGGGGAGAAATCGGGGGAGAAATTGAGATGTCTGAAAATACAAGATAAACGACCCCCACTTACTTCCGCTTTCGCTGTCGTCTGCCGGCCAGGGAGGAACTATCTTGACAATCGTTGCGACGGCGCTTAAGTGCTGGGTGGAGCTTGAATATTGAACTTGTCACTGTTGTCTGCAGTGATATCATAACGCTGCAATATGAAGACGCGCTCATATGACCGCCACCCGTCTCCATCTCTGGGAAAGACACAGGTCAGTCAAGATACTAATTTCCTGATGCTCCTCCGAGCTCTTCACCTCTGCTGAGCTGCTGATGTAACATTTTTCTCATTTTTCAACATTTCTGCCATAGCAGCAGTCTCGATCATTCTGTAATGTCGTCTAAAATGCTTACTTCCCCAACGGTTATTATTTCACCTCCAGAATTAGAGGAAGCAAATTGTGATCATTTCTTAACTGGGTAATGTCTCGGGCTCATGAAGGATGCAGGATTAAGCTAAGCTAACCCTGTTGTTGCTGTTGTCGATTCAAAGATGACAGACAAGTCACCACCCAAATGGGATGTGTCATGAGTTGCCGTAATTAGGATTTAGCCAGATACATTTCTGTGTCATGTTATGAACACAGTCTCTTCAGGTCATGTTTAAATACAGCTGTGCAGTGCTAAGAGACATGAAATACAGTGTCTGATCCATTTTAGAAGCATCACATTGACATGTAATAACATTCTACTTAACATTGTTATATGAATATTAAATATAAAGCTATTCAGAAGTGAAAACTGTACCCTATGTATGTGTCTCATCGGGTCAGCAATCTTGGACAAGACACACTGATTGCAAGCACACTCATACATACTAATTATATGTATTGATTGACAGTTTAATGCAATTGGAAACCTGGCTCCATTACTGTGTTAAATGTCTAGCTCACTTCCTTATGGGATCATGTGCCTGGCTGAAGCTAGAGCTATCACTGTCCCTTTTACCCCACCTCTGCCTGGATGTTAGTAAAACCAGCCCTAATTACTGTCTTGTGTAGGTAACTGGGGCAAAAGGAAGGCATGGGGAATAAAAGGAGGAGGAAGGATGCCAGCTGAGCCCCTCATCCATCTGCAACTGCCATCGCTGCCAGCCTCAAACTAAAGAAACGCAGAAAATGGCTCAGTTTGTGAGGAGGCCCGAGACTCTAGGAGCCAAGGACCACGAGCCCCGGGGGGACAAGACCAGGACCAGCTACTTTGGCAATGTCAAGACCAGGTCAGGCCTCTAAATACATGGATTACTGGAAAGAAAACAAAAGGGGAAAGCTCCAAGCAGACACGTGACAAGTTTGGCTGGTATCTGCTTTTTGGATTTAGGCACGCTACAGTTAGGTCTTTCACCAATCTATTATTTGTTCGCACATTTCTATCCGCAGCTTTCATTCACTGTCACTGAAGGACTCCATCAAATGAGCCTAATGTGGGTGAGAGCTAAAGCACGTACTTCCGGCCTGGCCATCGCAGACAACTCCCACTCCCCTATAAATAACTCGGATCAGGCTGTGAATGCCGCGCTATACAGTTATTCACACTTCAAATATTCTCCACAATGAACTCCTCAGTCCCTGCAAGGGAAAATCCACCCTAAAATAGAATTTATATTTTATTCTGCACATTCATTCTTGACATTAGCTGAGTGAAGACTTTGAGATATGGTCGAGCTTGTGCGTGGACCTTTGAACTTCGATTATTTTGTTATATAGAATAATTTGTCGATTGACAGAACATTAATTTGCAACTGATGATCGAATCGTTGCCATTTTTCAAGCAAAAATGCCAAAAAATTCCCGTTGCTTTTGAAATGTGTGCATTTACTGCACATGATTGCAGTGAAGTCATATCGTGATTTTGGTAGCTGAAGAAGACATGTTAGGATTTACAGCTGTGTGCTGCATTAAAGTAATTACCTAATAACCAAAATTCTTTGATTTAGTCACTAATTTGTGGCAGTGAGCTACAACAAAACATGTCACCTGATGACATCATTAAAAATACAGCAAGTAAGTAAAGTTTATTTTATTTAGCACCTGTTGCGACAGTGGTTTTGGCCACTTGTAAATAAATGATCCATGGATGTCTTACTAACATACAGTTAAACAGGGAAAAAGGGGATTACAATAGTCTAGATGCGATGAAATAAAAGCATTAATAATCATTGCCTTTTCAGCTTGAGACACAAGAATTTACAAAATGCCTCAGCTGGAAAAAAAAACAGGAACAAATCAAAGACTTCACAGACTGGTCAAGAGATCACATGTGACACCTAAATTTCAGGGTGTTAATTTTACAGATGAGGAGTAAGAACCAAGGACATTCAGTGCAACATGCATGACATACAGTACATTTATACACAATAACATAATGCAGAGCAACAGTAAACGACTGTAGAATTATAGACAGTATGGTCATTTAGGCAGTCATGCACAATAATGTCACGTTTTGAAGTTTAAAGTGTAATTGAATATCATCTGCATAGCAGTGATAAGATATATCAATCAGGACAGTAGATCTTGATTTCCTGCCTGAGGATGCGCATAAATATTGATGTTTACAGCTTCTCATGTGTGCAGAAGGGCTGATTTCTCTGTTAAATAGTATGAAACAAGAAATTTAAAGAAGTAACTTTGTGTTTAAGGAAAATACAATGGGCACTTTTATCTTTTAAACTAATTGATCAAAAAATCTCTACAATTGACAGAATCAAAAGAAAAAGAACTCAAATTTAAATTTCCTTTGACCTTTAAACACGGATAGAAATGCTTTCAGTGTAGTTTTGTCTGAATAAATTCAGACTCTGAGTGTGCAGATGTGACTTAAAGGAACTGGCACTTAATCCGTTATTTTCTGCTCGTTCTCTCAGGCTGGGTTCAAAGCTCCCCCCTGGCGTCTCTCAGCCTCCACAGTTCGCTAAGCGGCCCTGGGAGAATCAGCCTCAGGCCAGAGGGATGCCGGAGCCCACAGCCAGGAGCCAGCGTCCCAACCAATCCGTTGTGGTTCGGCCTCTCAACCACATCCCCCACATCAGAAACCCCAAACTGCGGCAGTACTACCTACAAGGTACGACTGCAGTGTTTCATGACCCCACATAGGAAGCAGGCTGTCTGCATCAAGTGGCTGTGGGATGAACTCCAGCTTGAATTTGCATTTTAGGATTCTCACACTGAGCCTGTTGGCATGTCTTTGCATAGTTATTTTCATACATGCCAGGCACATGAGTGATGTATTAATCCTGTTTGGAAGCGATAAGGAAGGACCCCCTCCTCTTACTGTGCTAATTTTTTTGTCATAAGACGACACAGTTAGTGACTTTTCTCTTGCTCTCAGGGACTTCGTGGGATCTAAACAATACTGCGGTGAGGCATGAGCACATGGGTGGAGCGCCAGATGACAGCACAAGCGTCAGAGTGAGTCACATGTTTGTGAATTGTCAGACTTTATTGTACTTCTCGTGTGCCCTGATGATCTCAGCTGTGTGAAGAGGTCAGTCGGACAGGCAGAAAATGGACGAATGGCTGCAGCTTTATATAATCTGGTTATGCATTTTGCAGCTGGTGATTGGTGTCACAATTTATGGTCTTGAAAGGGTTTGATAAAGAGCGTCCAAGGTTCAGGGTGTCAGAGCTGTCAGTTCTCGAGACACCATGGGAAAGCAGAGTCTCTTTCAGAGCCTCTACAACAAATACAGCCGGAGGAATGTATATTCAGACGTTTATTCTAAGGTATGTTTCAGCCTCGTTTTACTCTCTGCCCGAGATAGTCTCTGTGTTTTCATGAATCTGTAAAAGGTATTACTGCTTATTACTAAGAGCTCTAATCTGATTAGTTCGACCTTTGCTTGGAAATTTACCACATCATCATCTTTTCTTCCCTTATTCCTTTTTTTCTTCATCTCTTTCTTCATCTCATCAACATTCTGCAGCTTATATTAGGAATCGATGGATTTCTACTGTTTTAATAGCATTATATTTAACGTTTTTTGAGCTGAAGAGGATGCACATATATTTAGTAGCCAGTTTATTGGGTAGATTAAACATTAGACACACATCTCTGAGTGTATGTTGAGATAGAAATTAAGGATTTTAGCTGCACATCCTCCTATTTTTTTTTTTTTTACTCTTGACCAGCCTGTATTTGTAGTGTCAGGAGTGCACGTTTAAAATACAAAAGATAATGTTCATCCATACATACTGTATATGTACAAACACACACACACACACACACACACACACACACAGTTTGTGCCTAGACAAGCTCACGCCCCCACACAAAAGCACACAGTTTTTCTGTCGCCACATAATCCGTCAGGCGGCAGTAATCTAATTTAGGTCAGTGGATCCATCTGTTAGTGGATGACAGCTGTGGAACTGATGCTGCTGTTTCAATTCTCCAAAGAGTAAGATATTTTATTCACAGATGCACATCTGATCTTATCTGATTCGCAAACATTTGAGCTGATTTAGAGTGGAAGCACACAGTGAGATCTGCACAACAAAGTGCAGTGGGTATTTATACCAAATATAATATTCCATTTCTTCCACAGGGTGTGATAGGTCCGTTTTGAAGATGGATGCAAAACAAAACTTCCTGAGATCTGGTGTGTGTGCTCAGATGTGAGCTTCTGCTGATTTTTTTTTTTTTTTTTTTTAGGGTCTCCCTGGGGACACGGTGTTCAGCGTCACATCTCAGTTCAACAGTAGTGGTGCATCCTCAGCAGAAGAGGGCAAAATGGGTCACCGTCCCTCCTGCTCCTCTTCAAATTTACCCTCCTCATATGTTAACCTCATCCCCAGAGAGGTAAGAGTCAACTGTTACCACATGATGGCGCCTGATGCTTATTAAGTGTGTATATTACGCATGTTAA
The DNA here is from genome assembly GCA_037974645.1 of Hollardia meadi. Lineage (NCBI taxonomy): Eukaryota > Metazoa > Chordata > Actinopteri > Tetraodontiformes > Triacanthodidae > Hollardia > Hollardia meadi. Next base: position 6,256,160 of record JBBPCS010000374.1, on the reverse strand, counting down.
AGGATGGAAATGACACAGTTTTTTTTGTTTTTTTTGGCCTGCTGTTTTTGACTAGATTTGAAATGCAAAACAGGACCTTTCCTCTGTGGGCCTAATCACTTCCGTTGCAAGTATTTAGCTTTCAGCAGGAAGTGTGTTGCTCTATCCATTCACTCAATCAATACCTCATCCTAAAACATATCTTTGTGAGCAAGCTCAGACTGATAACATGCGCTCTTTGCTCGCTGCCATATTTTATAGCTGTAAAAATATGCCCCTCGTCCACAATCCTCATGTGTCACATGGCGCTAAGTTGTTACTACAAACAAAGAGAAGTAGGGACATGCAGGCCTGTTGAAAGAGGAAGTAGTCACTCGTGTCACCAGATTGTATCTATTTCAATGTCAGAGCTATTCTTAACATGGCTTCCACTCTGAAGCAGCTGCTCGCCCCAAAGGGAGAAGACACACAAGGATCGTCTCAGCCAGAACTGGACTCAGACTCTGAGCCTAACGTGACGCGAGAGGTGGAGGTGGGTCCGGACCCTTGGGACACACTCGCTGCTCCACCTCAGTCCCCCTTACCAGAGGCAGAATATGACAAACTTCTGGTGAGTAGAAAAAATAAATGCATTCACTGCACGTTCTCATTTTGCATTATTTTTTGAACATATGTGTAATTGAAGTGAAGAGCTGCACCTAAGTGCTGCTACTGGCCACCTACTCCTACTATTACTACCATACCTCTACTACTATACTACTACTTGACTGCATTTCAGAAGGAAACATTGTACTTTTCTTACTCCAATACATTTGTACGACAGCTGTAGTTACTCCTCATATTAAGATTTTAGGATGAGGGCTTTACACAAAATAAAACACACGATAAGCTGATTAAATACTTGACCTTTATAATGATTGAATCAGTGTTTTCCAACCATTTTGACAATTTAAGTGGAGCCCGACTGTCACAGATGAGTTGTTAGCAGTTCCGCTTTAAACTTCACAGATGGGTTCTTTTGAATAACTGTTCAAAGTTGTATCATTTCACCACAACATCATGAGAGAAAATAAATAAAACAAATTTGCGAAGCAGACCCCTCACATTATCTCATGGCTCTTTGGAGGGGGCAGGCCTCTATGTTGGGAACCTGTACACTAAGCTAACTGTAAATAAAGTAGTTAAGATTACCTCTGTCTCAGCTACGACAGCAAAATGCTGCATTGATGCATCAGTAGTAACAATCTAATAATGCCATTTATATTAATATATCAGTCACTGGGAACATTTCACTGCATAACGAGTACTTTTTTGAAGCTATATTAATATTGGTACTTTTACTGTAAGTAAAGAATAGTACCTCTTCCACCACTGGTGGAGAGAAAAAATACTTTCTTGTGGCCTTGGGTTAAATAATATATTGACCTTCCAACACAAAAGGTCCTTAAATTTGAACAAAGCGTTCACTAAACGGTCATTTTAAGACCTCATGCAACGTAGATCTTGTGTCCAGTAGCACATACAAAATGTGTGTACTATCGGTCAACACACTTTGGTGTGAATAAACGGTCGTATCACATCACTTCGTATGTGAAAAAAAACAACAGAAAAGCGAAGATAGAACCAGTCACTTCTTGGAATTTTTTTTTTTTTTATATGACTCAAATGGTCAATAAATTATCAGAATTGTTGCTAATCATTTCGGCTCTTTATTTTATCTTAAGGCACATTTTGTTGCTAACACTGACATGTGATGCTGACAGGATGTGGAGGCGGTGCCGATGCCTGATGGACAGCTCTGCTTATTGGCTCTGCCACCAGAGTGCTGTCAGGGGGAGGGACCCGAGGCCGTGCAGTACCTCAAACTGGTCTGTCGCTACATCACAGACCGTAAGGTGAAGACCACTCAGAGTCTGACCTGTTTCCTCCACCTGCAGACATTTATTAGGCTAACACCAACATTTTCTCTCTCTGTCAGGGTGTGGTTTCAGGTATCCTGTTAGTGACTTCTAATAAGATCTTCTTTGACCCGTGTAAGACTCATCCTCTGGTGAAGGAACATGGCTGCGAGGAATACCTCCTGTCATGTTCTGTTGACAATCTGACATCTGTTTCCTTCTTCTCTGACATCTCACATATTCACTTCAACACGTCCCGGCAGAGGTCAGCAATGATTCACTGTTCCTGAACAACACACACTACAGATTACATGAAAAGTCAGTACAAGCGTGTTCTTGTTCGTTCCTCATTAGGAAAAAAGGAAAGAAAATTTTCCAGAAGCTGAAAAGGCGAGCAGGCGGCTTCCCAAACCAAAAGGGGGAGTCGGTCCCAGCTCTGGAGTCTGTGGCTCATTCAGAGTTATCCAACCTGGCTCTGGGCCTGACCAAAGAGGTTTCAGGGGAGGAAGAGGAGGCCGAGAGCAGAGACATGGCAGAGGCTGAGAGGGAGCTTGATGGGAGCCCGCTGGGTGTGCTGTCAGAGGCGTCTGTAGGCGTCCTGAGCAGTGCTGCCACTTTCTGCTGCGGGGGTCAAGAGGTGGCGAGCAAGCTGCGCCCCGGTGAAACAGAGAAGTCATCTGTGAAGAGTGAGACTGCAGGTACACATGTGGATCGTGATCCGTCTGAGAGATCGCTTATTTTCTTCTTTTCATTTTCCTTACCACAGTTCAGCCCTTTTTCCTCTGTTTACTTTCAGTGCCCCGGAGGTCATCAGCAGCCAGTCCCGGCAGTCTGATGTTCGTGCGGCTGCGGGTTCAGCCGTCTGCAGGAAAGAAAAAGGGCGCAGGGGGCCTTCAGCTAGGGTCTGCCAAAACTTTATCCAGACGGGATGCCTGGCTTGCCCTTTCACAAGACAGGTGCAGTAACTAATGCAGAGAAATGTGCATGAACCGTAACTGGGTGCAGCTGGGGAACTCATAGGAGACAGATTTTTGAAAACTTCAGATTTTAGAACCTTTCTGATCACGCTTACTGTCGTGCGTACTCACCCCCCAAAGGCTCATTCTGAACCAGGAAAACCCCCGATGTAAAGTTCCTTATTTCCTAGAAGCAGGGTTTTAAATTTGTTTGTAACATCTTTTACTCTTTTTCTAAATGTGCCCACCTTCTTTCAGTTGAATATTTACTTTCTCTGCCTACTAATCGCTCGTCACTCAGTAAACATTATCAAAACAGTAACAGTGCTTTCACCACAGTACAAAGGTAACTCTTAGAAATAAATCAGTCACTTAACTACTGTTTTACATACAATTTTGAGGCACTTTTACTTGAGTATTTTTTAAATAGACATATTGAGTAATGGGTATATATATATTATGCTACCTTATACTTTCATTCTACTACAGTTCAGAGGGAAATGTTGTTCTTTTAACTCCACTACATTTAATTGACAGTTGCAGTGACATTTTAGATTTTATCCACAGTTTAAACAACATTAAATTACTGCTTACATCACAATTACAATCCAATGATATAATAGTATAACACTTAAATGGTCCAGTCTGCATCATGACGACTTTTGAATGACCTTAACTTGAAATTGAGTATTTTTACAGTGTGATATTGTTACTTTTACTTAAAGATATATGTGACATATGTTTAAATCACTAAAAACTAGACCTGTAAATGTTAAGTTGTATACTTAGATTTTCCCAAATGTTTCCAACAATTTTAAAACCCAGGGAAATCTGTAATTTTATTCAGATTTCTTCCAGGAGAGAGGATGTCGGAGAACGTGACTAAACGTGACGTGAATAAAAACTTAAAACATCACCTTGTTAGTGAACATTTCTGCCTGAGTGACAACTCCCTCCTGTTTTACTTTACTACATCATCAGCCTGCGTCTTTTGTCTTCATTGTTTTGATTAGAGAGAGCGGCAGAAATTAAATACTGTGCGTTTAAGTCTATTATCTGCTGTGTAAATATGACATCGTACCAACCCGCTCATCCTGCTGTCTGATCCTCTTTGAAGTTTTGAGAAAGAAAACTTTCTTTTACAGCCTTATGAGGTTCGAGAGGTGAAAGAAACTTCGATAGAATATCTGAGGGTTAACTGCAAGTTTAAACTTGCCAACATTTCATCAACTCTACCTCAGTTAAAGGAGAGTTACTGACTTAACAATATATACATAAAGTCTCCTGGTGTTGACGCAGCTGTTGACTGCTTGTCTTTATCCCCCTGCAGCTCTGACGAGCTCCATGCCTACCTTAAACACTGTCGACCAGATTTGTGTATACTAGAGGGAGGGGAGGAGGAGGGGGAGGTGGATCGAGACGAAGAGGAGTTTGTGCTCATCGAGGACAAAGAGGAGGAGGAGGAGGATGGGGAGGTCTGCCACAGGCACCGCAGCTCAGGGGACGACTGGGAGGTGAGTGGGCTTGATTCTGTCACACAGGAGGATTAACAAGAAGAAATGGACTGAAACACAAGTTATCAGGCGCCAAGATGTTCTAGAACAGATGGATGTGTTTTGTTTTGTTTTGTCTTGAACACGTCGATGTTTTTGTGCAGATGGTGTTGATGGAAGACAGCGGGGACAAGCCGACCCTGGTCCTCAACAGGGACCCTGAAGGACTCAATAATATTGTGGAGAGCAGCAACATTTTAGAAGCTTCACATGTCAGAGAGGTGAGTATGACTACATGAACTCCTCACACATTCAGTCTGTGGCACTGGAAAACTTTAATCATTTGTTGGTGTTTTTGACTGAAAAAGGGACAAAGTGTGATTTGAACTGGACTTTGAGACTTTAGTAATGTGTAAATGGATTCCTAGGAGTCACCTGTGGTGTTGTCCAATTAAAAGCGGTCAAATCTGTAAACAGGAAATCACATCACAAGCTGTAACATACAGGTAACCATTTAGGAGGGGAATCAAGCAATATATTCAACTTAACTGCTAATTGTAAATGTAGGAATGATGTATTCATGTATGCTTACATGAGGAAATGAGAGGGTTTCAGAACTAGTTATATTCATGCATTTTAGAGATAGAAGTGTTTTTGTTTTTTTGTCTAATCTGATTTGTTTATGATTTTGTGGTCGAAGGTGATCTTTATTATCCCTGAGGGGCAGTTTGTTGCACAGCCAGCATTAATAAAATCATAACACCCAACAGCACACAAACTACATTACAATAATTACATAATGTCACTCAACATCCTAACAGCAGCAGGGACCCGTGCGTTGGTTCTGCATCTCGGCAGATTATATCTGCGACCCGCTAGAAGCTGCTTGAAATCACTGTGGGGTCAGCCAGGACTGATTTGAGGTATACTGTGTTGTTAATGGCTTGGGCCTTATAAATAAAACTGACTTCACCTGACTATAATCCACATTATTACCAGTTTTCCTCTTTGACTCTATACAGCTTATACATGAGCAAGTCTAATTTTGTCAGCCGGTTCAGTCAGCTATTCAAGAGTTAGGAGGTGTAAATATTTAACAACGAATCTCTAGGTAGGAACTAGTTTGTGTGCAGCCTGTTTTAATTTAAAGACGAGCAAATCTTGTTAAAGTAACAGCTACACTAAGATAAACGCTGATTCAGTATCCCTTGGAGCATTAAAATACCCTTGTTAACGTACACACAGATGGTACCTGTGTGCCTTGTACTTAGATGATACCATCTGGCCCTGTTCCTTCCTTCCTGACCTTTGTTAAATGTTTCCAACCCGCTTTCATCTTTTCTCAGCTATGTAAGGAGCTTCCCCCCAGGACAGTCGGCCACACCTGGCAGCTGGCTTACAGTACGTCCCGTCACGGCGCCAGCCTCAAGTCCCTGTACAGAAAACTCAGTGCCACAGACTCTCCTGTCCTTATTGTCATCAAGGATGCGCTTGATGAGGTAAAACAACATCAATTACAGATGTCGTAATATTATTTCAAACTGTGTCGTGTTATTGTTCCTGCCTCTCTTGTGACTGTCCATCAGATATTCGGGGCCTTCCTCTCTCACCCTCTGAGGCTCAGTGAGACGTTCTACGGCACAGGAGAAACTTTCCTCTTCATGTTGCATCCTCGCTTCAAGGTGCGCCATCAGACAACAGCCCCCTGAGTGTTACTGTAGTGGTTCAGCCAATCTGTAAAAAAAAAAAAAAACTGCTACGCGTCACAAATTCTGCCTTTTGTGGAAGGTCAAAATGTCAGGAAGTCATTAATACATTCCCTTAAATTGCTCTGAAGAAGTCACTGGGGTACTGTTATTGGTTGATTGATGGTATTAAATAGAAGCGTGACTTTGTTTTTGCCTTTTCTCTGCAGTGCTTCAGATGGACTGGAGAGAACTCCTTTTTTATTAAAGGAGACTTGGACTCTTTTGCCATTGGTGGAGGCAGGTAATGACTTTCTTACCGTTTCCTCTCTTGCAGTCAGTTTTAAGGACTTTATTCTGTCTAGAATCTATTCAGCATGTGTGACAAAAGCAGTAAAAAAGAGATTTCTCTTTCTTCACCACTCTTTGCCTCTTTCTTCCTGCAGTGGTCACTTTGGTCTGTGGGTGGATGAGAATTTGTACCTGGGTCGCAGCAGCCCCTGCTACACCTTCAATAACTGCTGCCTCTCAGAAACCGACGACTTCCGCGTCATGGAGCTGGAGGTGTGGACGTTCAGCTGAAGAAAGCAAGCGGCCGCAGAGTTCCTCTAAGATGGACTCACCTCGTCCCCCCGCTGATCAGCTTTGTCAAGACGGCATTTATCACTGATAATACAGCTGCTCATTCATTTCATGGTGACATTCATGCGAACAAATAATCCACAAACTGCTGGATTTATCCGTGTGATTAGGTTGAGCGAGGCTGATCTTAAGCAACCAGAGTCGGGGTTTATTGGCGGACTGTTTCAGGGTTGGCTCATTCCTGTGGGTTTGGCAGCCAGACTGAAGCGAGTGGAGCTGAACTGCAAAGAAACTGGATTCTTTCGAGTCCTCGTTTTTAAACGGAGTTGGTTACAAGTCTCAGACTGCACTTTTCTCTTAATGTGAATCAGTAACTTCATGACACCATTTATCATGTGAACATGATGGCACACCTGTGTACATAGGTAATGCATGCCCCCACTTTTATAGAACTGTGTTCAGTTAAGTTTGAAACATACATTAGTCTTCTAATCAATAGATTTCTCTGTTGAAGATGGCATGTGCAGTCCCACAAATACACGCTGCCTTTATCAGACGCCAATCATTTCTGCGAGTTTCATCAAGTTAATACTGAAAATAATCACGTAAGGACACTTGAAGCTCTAAAAGCTTCTCAATTGAAGAACTTGCAATGGATCTTCGAGTCTCATTCATGGCTGAAGTGCCGACTCCTGCACAACTGTGGCTTCTGATCATGAAAGGAAAAGCTTGAGAAGTACCTCGAATTAATGCAGTTTTGTCATTCACCCGTATCCGCAGTGTGCTCTCACTCCGAGAGCCCGAACCACTTTGCTTACGTTGTACAGGATTGTAGATTAGTGAATAAAACTCAGCACAAAGTGAAAATTAAATTTTAAAAAAAAATGTGTGATTGATTGTTAACCTGCACAGTTGTTGTTGTTGTTGCCAAACAAAGAACACAAGTCAATTAAAAAAAACAAAAGTTTTATTTCACCTTTGTGAAAAAAAAAATGGCACTCTTAGGTTACAGAATTAGTGTTCCCCCCCTAAAGGCTCCAAGCAGTCAAATGTTTCACATGGAGTGAACCATGACACGTTAACGTCACATTCCCTGTGTTTTTCAATCTCACACTAAAAACAGACGAGGACTCACAGAAGAAACTTTTTCCTTCTCTAAAAATGAGACGTATAGTGAAAAAAATTTGCAATTATAGACACAAGCAAATACATTATTTTGACTGGAGCCTGAAAGAGGATACAACAGTACATGGCATCATGTGGCAGTTTGTGTTATTTGGTTACATAATAACACAAAATCCATAAATATGAACAAAGTGACAAGGAACCTTTTGGATTCATTTCTCCTACATATATATATATAATAAAAACAATGTTCTTTGGTGTGGTCACGTCGTCCTCAAAACAGAAAATCTACAAAATATTCGACATTTGGTTAAAACTCAAAATACAAGAAAACAGACAACTGAATTGATCCGTTTATGTGCCACAATTCTGTTTAGTATCTCCAGCTGCTTCTATCCCCGGAGTCGGAGGAGGGCGTTCCCTCCAGCGGCCCCAGCAATAACATCAGACGTCGCCCAGCCCGGAGAGAGCTTTCAGGCAAAGTCTTCACAAACTGCTGGAGCACAACTGAAAAGGCAACAACTCCACCAGCTCCGTCTCTGGGGATGCTCAGCAGCACGAGGGCTCACTCGGTCGCTAAATATTGCACATGCAACACCAGGGTATAAAAGAAGAAATACGGCATGTTTCGGTGTGTTACAATGCATTTACGATTTGGGAATGGCCTTTTTCTTCTTTAATCGGCAGCTACAAGCAGAGAGAGCAGATCTAAATATGTTGACATATGCTGCTGCTCAGTGTAAAAAGCACAGCACCTCCTTAAAATATACTCTACTGACAGGAACAGTAGGTTTGGGAGGCGATACAAATACTGTACATAAAACTTTCTGACCAAGCGAGACGCCCAAATAAATAGTAACAAAGAGGACAGAAGGCAAAAATGATTTTCAGCTGCCAACACTGACGAGAAAGCATCTCTACATAATTGTTGGAGGGTTTTCCTTATCTTGGATCCCCCGAGGAATGATTTCCCCCACACACAAATTACTGTGCCTGGTACTCCTTGGCTTTCTCCAGTCCCTCCTTCAGGAAGCTGATATAAGTGGATGTGGAGGGGTCCTCAAACCCAGCAGAGAAGCTGAAAGTGGCCCCTTCCTCCTCTGGTTTCATGGCCGTTTGGTCCAGGAAGAAGTTGGCATTGATGTGGTGGACCTAAAGCCAAACACAGGAGGTGGGTGAAAGCCTTTAGTCGGACATCAAAATGAAATAAAGGGAAGATTATGAACCATTATGAATCAATAAATATCTTATGTGGGACTACATGAACTACTACAAGTACCGTTGAGATGGATCATTTTCTCCACCAGACTTTGCTCAAGCCAAGATTAGAATGTGATTGTAACCGAATCCAATTTTGGCCTTGTACTTGCTAAATTTATTCGAGTTAACACTAATATATCAACAGGAGTGCTTCTACACATGACCTGTGGACTCTTGGGGATGGTTCAGAAATCGTAGGGGTGATGAAAGAGTCAAATATTTACAATAGTTCCATTGGGCAGTGCCACCATCATCTCCACAGGGAAGTTGTACTTCTCCAGGTGTAATCGGGCCTTTTCACTCAACGCACGGTTCTGCTCATCAGCCTGTTTAAGAGGAAAAAAACGTTGAAAATTATTTAAGTAAATGGAGTATAAAGCATTTTTTTTCATTTTTTCTTGTGTCGTTGCACCGCTCACCTGCATGTTCTCCAGCTCTCTGACCAGAGACCAGCTGCTTATGAAGCTCTGGTTGAGCATGGCCAGGACGGGCGAACTTTCCAGGACTGTCTCCCGGAGAGTTCGCCCCGAACCTACAGAGGCGTTGAAAAATACACCAAAAATATACAATTCAAAATCGTTCGTTTCCAGGACTGAATGCTTTTACTTTTGTACTTTTGCTTTTACTGTGGAAAACCCTGATGGAGAAACTGAAGTTTTGCAGCTTCTCCTATATAAACCTGTTTTTTATCTCGTTGTCTGGATGTAGCCCCCTTTTAAGCCTTGTAATTTAAATCATTTCTCAGCTCTCAATAACAGCGCGCAGTGCTCTGGCATCAACTAGCTCACCTCAGCAGGACTGGTCGTCTAACGCTCCCCAAAGCAGAATGGAATGCACCAGTTTATTCTCTGCTTCAGCTCGCTCAAAGGCCTCTGAGAACGGCAGGTAGGACACCTGTGAAGGAGCACAATGACAACAATATATCTGTTGTTTTACAGCCAACTGTATGTTGGATGAACGCTTCGTGGATGTTTACCTTCTTGAAAGGGTAGAAGGTAACATCCAAGCGTCGCGCGGCTTCTTGCCGACTGATCTCTGAAGTCCAGTGGATGTCCTCGAAGACGAACTGGATCGGCTCGCTGCTGCCGTCTCGACTGTCGATGATGTTGCCCCGCTCGTCCGTGATGATGGAGGGCGTGGATGGGCCTGTGGACTGCAGCTCTAACTGTGGACACATTAATAACTTCCCATGAAAAACACACGGCACTTGGAGAAAAGATTTTGTGATCTTTAACATATTTCTGGGGAAATTAGTGAGCAGTTAAAAGGGCTTAAAGTGAAAATGGCTCACAAACCTACTTAATCCCTGAATCAATGAAGCATTTTTCAAATATGGAGAGGACTAATTGTAGCAAACAAATATGTAAAAAAAAAAAAAAAAGGAAATAACAGGACAAAAAATGAAATTAACACTGGTTGCACGTCAAAATTAGGACACACTGTGATGAGAAAAGTAAATCAAAACAGTGACAGGAAACATTTTAAAAGACCAAACACCCAGTTAGAGATCAATTCTACTATTTGGCTTAAACTGCCTTAATGACCTTGAACAGCATAAATGGAAAATTACTGCCTCGGGCACTCCTTCATGTGGCTACTCTAAGATATCACATAAATGAAGTGGAGAAGCGGAGCTGTACCTGCGGCATATATCCGATGTCCACCTCCATGTTGCTGCTCTCACTGGCCCCGTACAGCCACTCCATGTCCACATTCAAAGACCTGGGACCCAACGGGACAAATCACGCTTCAACTACAGCCGCTGGCAACAACACACGTGAGTGAGAAGTGTGTATAAAGGACTTACCTGTCGCTGGGGACGTGGAGGTGAAAGTGGCGGACGTGAGATGCATCTTTCGTCAGAATAATGTTGCCAGTGAACTGCCCCGGGGTGAACCAGAAGGGAAAGTTGGGAACATCGTTGAGCTGGAATTCTGCGTGAATCCTGCAGGGGAGGAAGTACTGTCGATTAGTAAGGCTAGTTGTAACCTTATAAAAGTGTGTTTCCAGCCTGTTTATCACAAAGTGTGTATACTCAACATCACTGCTGACCATTTTCCAAACAAACCCTCCGTTGTAGATTTATTTCAGACCTTCCAGGCAGTCATAGGCTTTATTTCCCTACATCAAACTTTAAAGTTTGAGGTTCATCACATTTTATAAATAGACATCTTCATATTTGATAATATTGCTATCACAAGTCTGACGTCTGCTATTTGAGATGATGCGAGACGTCAGAACAAGATGTCTGAAAGTCAAAGCCGAGGGCAAAAAATATGAAGTGCAAAGTACGTGTTTGGTGGTTTCTTAGTACTAAAATGTTGCTCTTCAGCAGCTTACTATGAAATCTCACGTTTGTGTGACTTTCTACAGTGCTTGCAACTGCATTAGCACACAATGATAATGCAACTTTGACAAAAAATGCCAAGTAGACTCACTGGGGTGGATCAGCCTCTGCATGCTGATTTTGAATTGAAAGCTCGGCTGCCTGCCAGGGAGGACATTACCATTAAAATTCATATTATGTTCTGGATATTAGTCAGCAATGATGTAAAGTATGCAGAATTCTGTAGTCAATGGGATAGAAGAAGAAAAAGCTCCACTGTGGTCTTCCATGCCTCCTCCTGCAGCGCTCCTCACCTGTAGACGATGTCATAATAAAAGTCGTTGCTGGCACGAATGCAGGCGACTGCGCCCTGAGGAGCAAAACGTGACTTGATGAAGGGCCGAGGGTGGAACATACTCAACAAGGAGTGAATGAGAACCTGTAGCGGGATAAGAAGTGCTATTAATACACTATTACAAGTCTCAATCAGACACCAAACAGTGCGGAGCCTTTCAGATACCTCTTTGCCCTTCGGGGAGGGAGGGTGGTAACGATTGTTGGGCAGGTACCCAGTAAAGATGTTGAGCTCGCTAGGAATCACCCACCACGTGTCTCCCACCTCGACCTTATTCTTTGGGGGCAAGAAAACCCTGAACTGGCTGGCGGAGAAGGAAGCAGAAGGCACCGCTGGGCTCTTCCAGGAGCGCAGGCCGCTCAGAGAGCTGTGAGACACCTGCAAGAGCAGAGACGAAATCCATTTAGTCAATTCTTCACAATAATTCAATTCTTCGTTTCTTGTTGATTTTGAATGAACTGCATTCACAAAGAGCTTACTCAGACAGAGAAAAATGTATTAATACTAACTGAATTCATTCCAGTAATTTCAAGTGTATTGTTGTCATGGTTAATGAAAAAAAAGTGTTTGCAACCTTTTAGAAATCACAGTGAAGGTGTGACTATAATTAGAACCTTTGGTGCAGGCTCCTTGGTGATTCAACTATGCAATAGTTGAGAGAAAGAGCACAATAGACCTCGTCTTACCCCAAGAAAACCGTCCTTGCTTTTTGTCATTGAGTCCAGTAGCAGAGGCTGCATTTTGGCCTCCAAGGTTAAAGTCTCTCCATTGGGGTCGTGGGTCACTTCCTCCTCAAAATCCACCGGGGGTGTAATTCCTGCGAGGAAGCCACAGGGGTCAAAGTCAATGTAGGCTGGCTTATACTGTATGTGACCAGTGAGTCCTGAGTGATCTGATCACAAGTGGACAGGTTTCGTTCGTGAAGAAGGTATTGATTAATTGGGACATTCGGTAAGAGAGACAGAGCGATGTACCTGTGAGTTTCTCAGCAATAGGTTTAAACTCCTCCGGACTGAGATAAAGGTCGTGGTCGGTGTCTAAGGAGGAGAAGAGAAAGAGCCCCTCGGCACCCAGTGCTCGAACACTCTCCTCCTATTGGAGGGACACGAGCGTTAGACTGATCCTGTCAATTTCACATGCTTCAGGGATTTTCAATGCAAAACTAGGACAGTGAGCTGTCTCACATAAAACACAAGTATCATATTATTCAATCATATTCAAACAAATTCACGTTGCTGGAGTGTTTTTGTTTTTTTTTTGTCCCTGTTGTCAATGCATTTATTGTCAACCTCAGCAGTCCTGCCTGGATGAAGATCAGCCCAGAGGCCACAGATTCCTAGCATGCGTTTTCAGTCAGACCACCCTTTCTCAGACAGATGCGTGCCTACTAGCGTTTGTACAATGGAGGGAGAGGGGAGTGGGAGGCACCAAGAACAATTTGAGAGCCTCTGTAAGTCAAATAAGCGTGGTTTAAAGCAGGAGGTGGGGTTTTACCAGCTGTGGCACAGTTACAGCCCCCCAATAAAACACCACGGGGTAGAAAACTGCAGATGTGATGTTTTGTGGCGACTGATGTCTGACAAATAATTACTTTGAACTTACAAATCAGAAAATGTGCCTCAATGCAAACTTTCTATTCAAACACACATCCATCTTACAGTACATTTGTTTCTGACACCTCGAACATATTTCCTTAAGTTGTTTTCAAGATTAAAACCACCACCAAATTAAGAACACTGCTAAATTGTGAGACGTGTGTAACGTTATTACAGATCTCACATGACGTTTGAGGAGCCGGGCATCTTGGTAATACTTGGCCCCAAAGGCCAGAAGAGGGACAGCGCCGACCAGAAGCAGAGTCCACAGCCCCTTGGAGATCCAGGATCCAGAGCCCGGACTCTGATGCCCAGTCCGCGCCGAAATTTTGCTCCCATTTTCGGGGGTTGTTTTATCCACGTCTGCGGCCATCCTCGACCTCCGCGACAGCTACTTTGACGAGGGCATTGTCATCGGATAACATCCCAAAAAAAATGCTACCAGCAGTGATCGTTCAGTGTGAACTTTCTCCCTTAAAGTGGCGAGAGTCTTCCGACAGTTCTGTTATCTTGTAAGCCGGGGACAGCGCGTCTTTTCCGGCCATTACACTCGCTGGCAACAGCTGGGAAATGTTAGCTAGCAGCACAGATTGGTTATTTCCCCACATCTGATCTAGAACCATATGGATGTGGTTCAGATTCGTCGTTGAGCAAGTAACAGCCAAGAGGAAACCGGATATGTGGCGTTTGTGGCTTCAAAATAAAAGCACCCGTATCCCGGCTCATCGTTACTAAACCATAAGGCATATATTTATATAACACGTATATGATATATTCATGAACATAGGTAGAGTCTGCTTAAAGCAAATATTTAAGATTTGAATGTTGGTTTCATCCCACGCGTACACTCTTTATATTCCTGGACACACAGTACGTGGGGTCGCGATATATAGTATTACCTTTGAAGAATGGAGATACAATAGGCAAAAATGACCTAATATTTCACTAAGCTTTTCTCAAGAAACACTTGTCACGAGAAGTGCATAATTGGGGTAATAAAAATCTCAGTTCACCGTCGATTATCTTATTTTGAAAGTGGTGTCCGGAAGTTCGTTTACATTCTCTCTAACTTAGTGGCTATTAGGTGCTGGCACTGTAGTCGCATTTAAAGGGGTAGGGTCGCCTTGTTCATCCCAGGAATGTCTGCTAACAAACTTTAATTACATGTTTCTCTGCCATTACATTTGTCTTAACTTCACTTCTCCCAGCAGAAGTGAAGACTTTGTTTCTGCTGGACTACCATTTAGAAGTTTTACATGTCTATGTTATAATCTTGTAACAATAAATGAATTCATGGTATACAGATCTTTTACACGTTTTTGTTCTGCATGGAGAGAAATTGTGGGTAGAAAACAGACTGGAGTGGTTGTTAATGTCTGGTATGTGTGTTAGACCATTACAATAGCAGAAAAATCACTATATGGCTTAAACTGAGACCCAAACTAAAGCACAGTCTCTCTAATCCTGACTTTGCCAACTTGTCTATCTTAAAATTAAGCCAAGTGTATGCGTGACCCCTTACTTCAGGCCGTGACTATTGTGTGGACAGGCTTTGCGTGCAGTTCAACGAAAGAGTATTTCTAGCTTCTTGGACTGTTTCATTTAAAAGATTTTAAAGCTGGTTCAAGTTGTAAAGCACTTTGAGTGATCGATCAGACTTAAAAAGTGCTATATAAATACAATCCATGTCCGATTTCTTAGATGCAAAAACATTGGCCTGGACAGAATCACTGTTGACATGTCCAAGTTCCTGGATTTAAATAAATATTGAAGTGAAAAAGGAACTGTAATTTCAGCCGGATCATCAGGTTTGGCAAAAAAACAAAAACAAAACAAAAAACACCTACAACACAAAAACTGAGGAAGTAAAGACAAAATAGATTGAGTTTTTTTTTTTCATTCCTTTAAACACATGGTCACCAGATTTTTGTCCTGGGACTCTTTGTGGGGTCCCAGCAGCTGCTTTAAACTCACTGTAGTCCCATATTATCACAAACTGGCTAAATTCACTGTATGTTAAACTTTATTAGCATTCCACACAGTTCTACATATACTCAATATTTACACAGGTACTGTACGTGTCGTACATTACATTACCCAGAATAGAGGTAAGGCTTTCTGATTATGGTGACAGCCAGGAGGCAAACAGCCAGGCTTTAAGTGTGTCGAGTTTATCAGTCCATTGTTGAAGTGGGCAGCTAGTCCATGTCCTCTTCCACTGGCTGCGTCTTCACTTCAACTATTTTTGGAGGGATGTAGGAGCCCATACCTGCAGCTCTCTCTGCCTCAGCCTGGGTGTAGGGCTCCTCTCTGAGCTTTTTCAACCTAGACAGAGAAAGAAGAAGTAAACTCTGAAACTTGCAGGGATACTTGACGGTGGTACAAATAGGTATAAGGGGGGTAGAATAAATGGGTGGGATATGATGCCTTACCTTTTTTTGTGCACTTTACTTTTGAAGTGATCTTTCAAGGATTTCAAATTCACAAAATATCTCCTGCAAGACATTGGGTGCCACAGTGTTGAAAAAGAAATAGCTAACTGTAACATCAACCAATGGGAAGCCTATTTTACAGTTAGAGCCAGACAAACGGTGAACTTACGCGCAGTGTAAGCAGTAATGTTGTGCACAGCCCGTCACTTCGTGGTCCACGTCCTGATGGAGTAGCTTGGCTGCAACCTCAGGTTTCATATCTGAGTGGATTTGGTCCAGGTCTTTGGTTCTGCGCTTTGTTTTCCATGTTTTTGCGATGTGCTTCTTCTTGCCATTCTTGTGGTTTCCTGTTTGTTTGGACTTCCCCATGGTAGATTCTACAGGACTGGATGATACGACCTGTCAGCAGAGGTGGTAAAAGTACACACATTCTTTACTCAAGTAGAAGTACAGATACTTGTGGCCAAAAAGATACCACTGAGTACTGATTCAACTTATTTACTCAAGTAAAAGTAAAAAAGTACAGGCTCCAAAATATACTCAAAGTATAAAGTAACTTTTAAAGCAGCTGTTTTTGTGCAAAGCTATCTGAACTTCACGTCACATTAATATAATATAATATTAATATAAGGGAATAGGAACTATATTTCAACTTCTATTACTGCCATTCTGAATGTATTCTATATACAACAAAAAACGAGCTCTATTTGCTGTCACCTACATTGTAGATGGGTGACTTCGCCTCTACATGTAACGTCTCTTGTTACGTCTTTTACGTCGTTTTCGTCTTGTTACGTGTGTCATGCGTGTTATGATAATGATAAAAAAAATAATCAAATGCATTAAAACTAAAGTAACAAGCCTGTTGTCTGAAAATGTAAGGAGTAGAAAGTACAGATATTTGTGTTAAAATGTAGGGAGTAAAAGTAAAAAGTTATCTGAAAAATAAATACTAGTAAAAGTAAAGTACATATACCTGAACAATCTACTTAAGTACAGGAACGAAGTATTTGTACTTCGTTACTTCCCACCTCTGCCTGTCAGACTGCAAAGATCAACATAGATACACGGTAAAGTCCTGTGGATGATTAATATCAGAAGAAAACTCAATCAGATCCGTATGATTAATTATTACACAACAAGCTGGCAATATGTTCCTTTAAAATCTACGCAATACGTTCTTACCAGACTGTCGAGAAAAAAACAGAAAATCCTGCCAACGTAGAAGTTCTATGCCAGAACTTTATATTTTTAGTCACCAAATCTGGTCATGTGAGGTAAAATTTGTGCCCAACTGAAATTCTTAGCTCAGGATAATCAGTGACATCCGATTTACTTCTAAAACAAACCATTCGCATATCAGTTTTAGCTTTGCTTACCATTCACACATGTGGCCAAGAAGAAATAATTTTACTTCCGGGTCAACAACATTGAAGTTATACGTGCTCGCCTGTAGAGGGCGCCAAATACCACTATACGTAACAAATAAAGATCATCAAAAAGAAGAGATATAATGCCATATTATAATCACGATAATATGAGTACTAAACAAAATAAAAAGAGTAGTAAACAAAATTACAAATGTAACATTTACATCGTTTTTAGTTTTATAGTTATTATGTGTCTCTGCTGAACCAAACTCACTCATATATATGAAGTACATATTACATATAAGTGGAATAACATTACATGCTCAACACGATTTCACAGTTTAATAGAGTTTGCTTAAAATCAATTGCACAAGTGTGTTCAGTGTAGTTATTTTTAAATGCTGCTCAACTTACGTGACGTGTTACCTTTAAGCGCTCTTCGTAACCTTTTATGTCAAATGGAACTATGTATTGATCAGAATAATAATGGACGGTCGTTTTCTAAGCTGTGTCTACACACTACAGCAGGATAAGAAGATGAGATTAAAAATTAAAAATGACACATACATTAACATTCTGGGGCTGAATTTAATTTATGTTCTCGCTTCCTTACGGAAAAGGGGCTGCATTAAATAAAACATAGATTTATTGATGCGACAGCAAGTAACAACAATAACAACATACAAAAAATAAAAATGCCAGCAAAAAGTCACATGAAGTCACATTTCTACAAGTCGCCCCCTGTCACATCGTCGGGTGAAGTTTAACTGGCATATTTAAATATTCCGACAGCACACGAAGGCGGCGTCAGACTACACTGCATACGCGCCGTGGCGGAGAGCGAAGATGGCGGAGAATAATGTCGAACCAGAGCACGAATGGAGCGACCGGGCCCTGGACACGGCCGAGGACACTCTGGTGGCAATGGAAACCCTGCTGGCCACACTGAGAGCCTTTGAAGACGTACTCAGGCAACAAGAGATATCCATAGCATCCTCCACGGAGTACTGCGACAACTTCTGTCAGGTAATGTGTACATGCAACATAGAAGCTACCATAAGGCTAACGTTAGCTCACCCAGGATTGTTTTTCTCGCAGCCCGCAAGCTAGCTAATCTGCAACGGCTGCTGGCCCGCTAGCTACCCGACCAAGTTTACGGTTGGTGAATAATCAGGGAGCAATAATACACAGCGTGCATTATTGTTCGTATTCACGGATGCATATAATTTCACGTCAGAACAATTTATTTGTTTAATTTAACTTAATATAACTTGCTAAAAAACAGTTTATACTGGCAGATGAGGCTGTTTGCTGGTTCAAGTTGATACACTAAGCTCAAATTACTTTCATTGATACAACTCGATCAAGCTAGCTGTGTCTTATTTCAAACCTAAATGGCAAAACGGAAAAACTAACATGTTTGCATGCACATGACATGGTCACAGTTTGCATATCATGCATGTGTGTGGGGCGGGGCGGCACGGTGGTATGTTTATCCAAATTTCTTAGCTAGCCGGGGCGCAGCGTTATAGCGACTGCGACATGGCATTTTTATAATTTTAACAAGTTGCGTAAATGTTGTACCTATCAAATTTCGTGTTCTTAAGCTGTTGTTGTAGTGTCAAAACCCGTTCGACCAAGCACCTTTTGTTGGTATGTTCAAATGGAATGGAGATGTTGTGGATCTGCCATGTTCCAATTATTCTCGTCAACAATGGAGATGCACTCTAACTTGAATAACCCTAATTCCCAATGCTACATTTGTGAGCACAGCACAAATAAATATCAGTATTTTGTATGAAGGAAATAAAATTGGGGAACTACGGTGGTTTCCACATTCTAGACTTAAAACCTATAACCATTTTTTACTTTCATTTTCAATGCTTGAGTTGAGGTACATGATTTCAATCAAAGAGGAGCCTTCAGGGAAACTAGGTTGTCAGCCAAAGTTGATTGTAGAGAAGAGTAACTCATGAGTAGTGTGTTAGGATAGTGGCTGCTGTTAAAGGATATCTTTTTTTTTTTTTTGTTAAGTTTCTCTAAAATCAATATTCACATGCTCATGTACATTAATAGAGTTATCAATGTCTTCAACCTTTGGTCCTTTACACAAAAATCCCAAATTAGTCTTGTGGCTTGTAACTGTTTAACTATAAATTCAATGTTTTTTCTGTTGATATTTTGTGTTGTATTTATTTTCTGTGTAAGTCGGAAGTCGTGTGGATGTAATTAGTACACTGATATAGGTCTCCAGGGTTAAGGTCTCCAGAGACCTTATTCTTGGCTTCCTTTGAGAGGGTGCCACATATTTAGACTGAGGGGAATTAATTTGGTGCCATTGTAGACACAAGCATCATCCAGCCTGATTCCTACTGTCTGGCAAATGGGACTCCTGGGATGTTGGTAGTGATTATGATTTAATGTGTGTAGCTACATGCAGGTATCACACTGGTTTAGACATACTAATGTTGTCTCCTCTGTGCCTGGGGAGAGTTCACAGTAAAGACAATATTTACCACAAACAACACCACTGTGGGCGTCTCTGTTAAAATAAAGAATGAATAAGATACAGAACGTCTTTCTGTACCTGTATTTTTCTGGACCTGTATCTGAATTATACTGAAATATTTTTTTTATGTTTTAAGGAACAGAATTACGCTTGCATTCATTACAAAAATGTATTTTGGTGAGAGTATCATATGAATGGTAAAATATTAAAAGTAAAAGTATGAAAAGTGAAAAGATGTCACAATACTTGTCTTTCATTGTGTCAGGTTTTTTAAGTGCATATTGGCATACTATTGAAGGGGTTCAGGGTTGCCATATTCTGTACAGTCAAGTCCCTTTAGACCCAATCAGGAGCATCTCACACCTGACGGTGTCAGCTGGGATCAGTCAGTTATAGACCGGTGTCTCCCTAGGTGGAAAACCCCTCTTCATCCAGACAGACATCTCTCATCAGATTCTTTCTTCTGATCACTGTTTTAAGTATCAACAGTCTTATTCCATAACTGTTTTTTGTCATTGTTTGCATTCTATGATGTATGTGTGTGTGTGTTTATAGGCACTGATGCACTATGCTGGGAGCAGGAACTCCATTGAGCATGGTCTGCCTCTTCTGGAGGTCTACTGTTTGTCCATAAACTGTTTTGCTGCGGCCCGATCTCACCTCACTGCAGAGTCCGACAGAGTGGCCCTTGTTTTGAAGAGACTAGCTTTGTGAGTACTGGCTTTTGTGTGCACACTTTTTTTATCAACAGTTGGTTGTTTAACAGGTTTGAGAGGTTCACCAGACAGCGAGCGATCTTTTGCAACCTGTAGGTTGCTGTTACTTTGCTTGACAGGTATCGGAGGGGTGTACTACGAAGCAAGTTTGACATAGCCAGGCTTTCTTTGATGGAGCTCTATTTATTTTACCACTAAATGCACTCTTATCCCTACAGTTTTACTTCTGTGATAAAAGATACTGTATAATCGTCATTCATTTTTGATGTTAAGTTCTTTCTTGGTCTGACAGAACTCTACTTTGGTTGAAAGTCCTTATAAGGGCTGGGGGATATCACAATATATCATGCTTTATTGTCACGTTTAGCTTAAGTAAACCATATTTTATTTAGTTGTACATGTACTTATATAGAGATTGAATGTAGAGTAACATTTATTCAATAAATTCCATAATCAAGAAGACCTTTAGGCATTTGTTTGCTAAAATAGAAAATAAAGAGCAAGTAATACTATACATGGTTGTGAATAACACAACTATGGTTTCACTTGTGGATACGTAGTGACCCAACATGTAATGACAGCCTGTCTGAAGGAATTCAGAACTTGTATTCGGTTGGTTAGAGATTCATAATGTCTTGCGATTAATTGCCAAGCCCACACATTACAACTCTAGTCAACACTCCTTTCATTTGCAGATGTTCTTATGTGAGCGACGGTGTTTCAGTGTTTTCAGCTGAATAAAAACAATCCTTTAATAGTTAAATTTAACTATTGGCAGATGTAAAAAGTGCATGTGATACAGCTTCAAAAACATGTCACTACTGTTCATTGTATTTTCAAACAAGCCTTTTTGACATGTTTAATGTATGAATATGTAAAAATGACTCTTTTTAAACATTAGTACAGAGCTAGAGAACACTTCAAACTGTCAGAAATGTAGGTAATATAACAGTAGTCCAGATTTCACACTTGCCTTTGTTTTTTCTAATTTTTCTTTTTTTATCTGTCAAGAATATAGCTGTCCAGAATTATCATAATTTACAGAAATCATTCTAATCTTGTATTCTCTCTTTCTTGCAGGAGCTGTTTTGAACTGTTGCTGTCAGTGCCTGAAAATGAAATCCCGTTTGAAGCCTGGGTTCAATTCCACCACTCGGTTCAGGTACAGCATCTGATTTTTTTTTAACATTGTTTGCTGATTAGTTTTAAGCAGATTTAAATCTTATCCCTATCACTTTAGTCAATACTTAGTGGGTATTATCAGGAGCTTTCTGATAGGAAGCTAGTAAAGCCTGAGAATAATTGCCCCAAGCTGGTGTAGATGGCAGTGTTTTGTTTCTGTTCGCCTTTTGTTTAGTCTAAACCAGTGTTTATAACCTCTAACTCATCAGTGGTTGTCAGTTGTGTGCCTTAAAATGACAAAAATATATGGATAAATGTCATGTGGGGTGGCTACTGTGGCTATAGACTTCAAGTCTCGTTTGAAAGTTTCACTGAAGGGTTTGCAGTACACCCTGAAACATTTATTTAGTGTTGAAGCTGAGAAAAACTATGATACACATGAAGTTACAGGAAGAGTCATGGAAACTAATTACCACATTGACGTACAGTCCAATGTAGGTTTGAGAACGTACTGTACAGGGTTGGATATTAACAGGGAATGTAAACGGTAGTTTACATTTTAGCTGAGCCATGACAATTCCATATATAAAGCCTGCTTGGCTAGGGATTCAGAATGTAAATCCATAATTGTATGAGCTACAATACCTTGCTACAATCTTCTGGTAATTATTTGACAACATATTGACATACATAGTCAGAGTGTAATAAAATGTTAACAGTTGGATTTATTTACATAATAAATGTCTTGCTATTTGTTTGACTCTGGAAAGTTTGGAATAGTACGGAATTTTGAATTGTGTCCTGCTAAGTCAATGTAAGAAATAAAGCTGTGTGCATTATATTTTCCTGAATTCTTCACAAGAATTACATAATGTGATGTAATTTCAAATAACAAAACATTACATTTTTGTCAGCAGAATTGACAACATAAGAGAAGTTATTAAAAATTGGGTGATGAAATTCAATTTCCAGACATGAACAGTGTT
Source organism: Hollardia meadi (assembly GCA_037974645.1). Classification (NCBI taxonomy): domain Eukaryota; kingdom Metazoa; phylum Chordata; class Actinopteri; order Tetraodontiformes; family Triacanthodidae; genus Hollardia; species Hollardia meadi. The sequence continues at coordinate 6,233,771 of JBBPCS010000374.1, read as the reverse complement.
GTTCAAAAGCTGAATGTTTTGCTTTGATTAAATTAGATTGATAAATTAAAGAGTAACTAAACCCCCAAACCACTTTTTTTCAGCTGAATACTAATGTTAATGAGTAGTCAGTATTGTTTCAGGTCCAAGTCTTGGCATTTTAGTGCAAAGTATTTAAATTCTACATATTGTTAAAAATATCCATAGCAAGTGCCTCTCCTGGTTGAAACCTGGCTATTGCAATTGAATATTGCTATTGGCTGCCTTGGAGGCAGTAGACGTATGTGGTGGCAGCTTTCGTCACCAACCAACCATCCCAGACACACACACCGGAGGCAGCATTTCAACCTCTCTGAGCCACTAGCTCAGCTACAACACAGGCACCACACAGAAAATTTGCAGAGAATTTGCATCTGACTATCAAAGCTCCAGCTGCTCTGTATTTCCAGCCCAGACACAGGAGAATCTGCAGCAGCTGCTTATGGTTAGCTCTGACTACCAGCTGGCTGTCCCTGCTACACTGAACGCTGGTCAGTCAGTCTGTCATTTTTAAAATTTGCTGGGAGGGAGGGAGCAAGCTGAATTTGGGGTGAAGTTACGCTTAAAAGTCAGTTTTGCAGTAATGTGAACAAATGGCCTTTTGAGAAGTTAATTTGTAAAACCCATTAGCTCATGACATTATCACATGACGGCAGTGGAGGAGAACCTTTGCTGCCTCCGAGTAGAAAAAATATGGCTTGATTATTTAGTTTAATTATTTTTTTCAATCTTAATTTTCAAGAAGGCACTGAACAATATGAAAGTGTATTTAGATATACAGTAACATTCTTTGTGTTTATTGCAGATTGCCCATGACACCTTATTGCAGTATGGCAGCACAGACCTCCAGGCATTACTCCAAATCACAGGAGAGGGAGGAGCGTGGAGTAACCCTGTCCTTTCTTCTCTCCTCACTGGCCAACCCACCAACACAGAAGAAGGTCAGAATCTAGTTAACTTATCTAGGTCTTTTAAATCGGATGTGATGGCTTGTCACACCGGCCTTGTCAAAGGTAAAGGCGTTTGGTAATCAGATTTTCTTTGAATTCTGTCGCTAGTTGATGCATACATCAGCTTGGAGGGTGAGGGCTTCATGGAGATGCGAGTGAAACACCTGGAGAAGATGGGCGAAGTGGCCAAGGCAGTGGTGTTGGCCAAAGCTTGCACTGAATGCAGCTTCATCTCCAACCAAGCTACCTTTCGTCAGACTTATGTGTCCCTGCTTTGTCACCTGCTTCCTAATGAAGAAGCCATCATGGAGGTATTACAGCACTTTGTTTGTGAAGAGGGATAGAAATACTTACACTAGACATTCGTTTGTTGGCATGATGCTCTTGTAGTACATTTATGTCCGCTTTTGGCAATTTTGATCAAATCAAATCAAATCAAATTTTATTTGTATAGCGCCAATTCACAACAAAGTTATCTCATGACACTTAACATGTA
>JBBPCS010000374.1:6203472-6213684 GCA_037974645.1 Hollardia meadi | reverse complement strand
GCTGAGGCAGGTGAAGAGGGAGTTACAATAATCAAGAAGGGACGATATAAAAGCATGAATTAACATTTCCATCTCTGGTTGAGACACAATGGGCCTGAGCTTTGCGATGTTTCTCAACTGGAAAAAACAGGAGCGAATCAGACACTTGACATGTGACACACCATACATCAAGATATCGTTGGAGACTCTAAGAAGGGCCGTCTCCATTGGGGGCAAGCGACGGAAGCCAGACTGAAACTTATCAAATACATTATGAGCTAATTAGCTACCACTTTTTACCACTACAAGATGAAGTTTTCATGTGGTTAAGCAAGTTAGTGAGATCTTGGAGTGTTATTGTGGAAAAACTCACCGAGAGGAGCTGGAGATAGGGAGGGGGGAGGTGGGGGGGACAGTGTTTGATCTGATGTCATTAATCTTACCCACAAAGAAAGAAAGAAATTTGTTACATTCCTCACTTGAGGAAATCAGAACAGCAGGTGATGCAGTAGTTACAATGTTACTAATAGTGTCAAATAAAACTTTGGGATTGCAACGACTGCTAGACACAAGATTGGAGAAATATGTAGCTCTGACATCCTTCACCACATTATTAAATGTCAGAAGTTCTTTTAAATGAAGATAGTGGACTTGTAGTCGTGTGAATTTCCACATGCGTTCGACTCTCCGACAGTCTCGCTTTAGCGAGCGAATATTGTCATTTATCCACGGAGAGGACTTGATCAAATGGGCCCATCTAGTTTTAATAGGGGCCACTTTATCCAGTGCTAAAAGGCAGTGTTCATTAAAAGATTGCACCAAGCAGTCAATATCACTGAGCACAACAGAATTAAAATTGAAAGTGGCAGAAAACTTTGCAGCAGAAAGGTTGTTACGGAGGCGAGAGCTAACCATACAATGGCAGGTTAAGGAATCTACTTTAAAAGACAAATCAAATCAAATACAATTGTGATCAGTGATAAAAAGATCCTCGGAAAATAGAGAATCAATATTCAAACCAAGAGTAAAAACAAGATCCAGAGTGTGCCCTCTGTTGTGGGTAGGGCCTGATACATGTTGAGTGAGGTTTAAAGACTCTGTGATATTAATAAAACTAGCGGCAAAACTGTCAGAAACATCATCAACACGATTGTAGTATATATTATAAAAAATATATTCTCAATTAGGAATTAAGAGAGCATCAACTTATTAGACACAAAAGGTGATTTAACAGCTGGTATAATGGTAAGAAGAAGAACCTTCACTTCTCCCTCCATACAACGGCGGCGATGAAACATTCATACACCCACAAGAAAGAAATGCAAATTTCGTCACTTCCGCCTGCCCCTGCCTTTTACCACGAGCAACCCCGTGTGTCTTTCTTTTCGCACATCATGGCGGACCGGTTCAATAAGGTGGGCAATTGCTGCGGAATCATAATCATAATCTTTTGTTTGTTAGTGGAAGTGTAGCCTTGTCTTTTACACTTAAACTTCGGGCGAAAACTACAGGACAAGTTGTTGTGTTCGTTGTTTTGTTTGGTGTTTCTTTTAAGACCTGATTTTAAACCATGTTTGAGACAGCTAGCCGTAGCTGAGTCTACATGCCTTCATCATGGCAGCTTCCCTAACGAGTCAACGCTGTTAGCTTGCTAACTGCAGCATTTCTCATGGTCGTGTATAAGTCTAGGTAATGGAAGCGCAAATGCCTTGTAATTTAATAGATGCCATTATTTTTCTTTACATCGTGGTGTTATACCTTTAGCTTCATCCACTTAATTCAAATAAATTACCGGTAACGTGTTGGCATGCTTTGACGTTGATGCTAAGGTAACATGTATTCATTTTGGTGTCCATGTGCCATTATTACAAGGTTCATGGAGTCAATAGGGCGTTTCTTAAAAGTTCCCATTCCATTATTAATTAGTAGTGATTGTTTATGTGCTTTTCTTAGAATTTCTGCTGAGTTGTAGTATTAATGAAGTGTGATTAGCAACAGTCAGCTATGGACTAATGTGAAGCGCCCGTCAGATTTGGTTTGACGTTACTCACATTGACAAGAAAGCTTACACCAGTGAAGTTTTAGATCCAAGATAATAAAGCAGTATTCCTTTTGTCTTTTAAATTTGCAGGTTCTGCTGCTTGACGGCAGGGGCCATCTACTCGGCCGGCTTGCTGCCATTGTGGCTAAGCAGGTTCTGCTGGGTGAGTTAAATTAATAACTTGAAGTCTAATATGTGAATGCCTGTTCATAACTTTTCTGCTAAAGCCATGTCTAGTGGCCACATGAACACTATATTGAAATACTGAGGAGCACATGAAATGAGGCCGCTGTATTGCAGCTCTGTCAATGATGATAAATTTGTTTCTTGCTTGAGTTTAACGACCATGAGAAAACTCACATGCACTACCATCTGAGACGGGACGCACAGTAGATGGTGATCATTGGTGTGACAGGATTTTGTCATGCCCTAATGTTCATGTTTTTGTTTTTAGGACACAAAGTGGTGGTGGTGAGATGTGAAGGCATCAACATCTCCGGCAACTTCTACCGCAACAAGCGTAAGTAGGGTATATGTCTGTTCAAATAAACTTTTTTTTAGTCGCATGCTTGTTGTCAGTGATGTTTGTTACCACTGTTGTTCGAGTTTCAATGACCATGAGAAGACCGTACATGCACTACCATCTGAGGCATCAGCATTACATACTGAAGTAATGGTTAGCGCTGCCTAGTGTCTTGGAAGTATTTGTAAGTCAGTTCAAAAGATGTGTCGTGTGCCTCTCTACAGTGAAGTACCTAGCTTTCCTGCGCAAGAGGATGAACACCAACCCATCTCGTGGACCGTACCACTTCAGAGCTCCCAGCAGGATCTTCTGGAGGACGGTCAGGGGTGAGAATGTGGCTCATGGGAACTATCAACAGAACATTAATTTTTTTTAAATCCTGACGAGATTCTTACTGAGAAAGCAGTAAGGTTACCAGTTGCAGAATGGTCACATTTACTGTGATAAAATGGATATACTGTGTAAATGGAATTGAGAAATTGACTGAAATTGGCAGACTGTTCTCATAAACATAACTTGCTGTGTTCAGTTCAAGAGGACAAAATATGCTTTCAGTGTAGACGACATATGGAATGGCACATGTTGGTCTAGTTGTGGGTCCTGCAAATTTGATTTACTTTCTGACAACTTGGAAAGCTTAATGTTTGCGTTAATTTGACCAGCACAAGTTGTTCCTTGCTTGACGGTGATGAGCTCTTTATCCCGAAACTGATCATCTATTTTGATGAGACAAACTATTCGGATCTGATTTCTGAGTTCAGTTGGGACGAGCATATGTGCTTGGACAAATAAGCATCTGATACAGCTGCAATGGTTGCCATTTGAAAGGTATCAAACTTAAATGTGTTCTCTCTGCTGACCAGGCATGCTGCCCCACAAAACCAAGAGAGGTCAGGCTGCTCTGGAGAGGCTGAAGGTGTTCGACGGTATCCCCCCACCCTATGACAAGGTGATGAAAGTCAATTAACAACCAAGGGCCACATATTATTCTGTTTGGCCCATAAAATACGGCTTTAATGCCATTGTCTGTGATGTTGCACAAATTTCCCTTACCTACCTTGTTTGAGTAATGACTTTGAAAAGAAAAAGTGTCTGAGACATGCCGTTCTAACAATGTGTAGATGTGCCGTTTTCTTCCTTATCTGATTCTGAATTTTGTTCCACAGAGGAAGCGCATGGTTGTTCCAGCTGCTCTTAAGATTGTGCGTCTGAAGCCCTGTCGCAAGGTGAGCCTTGAACAAAGAGCTGTCTTCAAATGCTTTATTTTACTTGCCACGACAGTTCTAACTTGACAGTGATGAGCTCTTTATCCCGAAACTGATCATCTATTGATGAGACAAACTTTTCGGATCTGATTGCTGAGTCGAGTCGGGGACAAGTTGTACCTCAAATTGAAGCTTTGAAGTTAACATTGTGTTGTGTGAAAACACTATTCTCAATTTCAGAAGAATTAAGAATATCTGCTTGAATATCTTACTTGTATGTATATTTTGGACACACAAACTCAGTTTGTCTGTGATGAACACTGAAATGTACCGACTTTGATTTTCTTTCCCCCCTCAGTTTGCTCTCCTTGGGCGTTTGGCACATGAGGTCGGCTGGAAGTACCAGGCTATCACAGCCACCCTGGAGGAGAAGAGAAAGGAGAAGGCCAAGCTCCGCTATGCCAAGAAAAAGACAGTGACCAAGCTGACCAAGCTAGCAGAAAAGAACGTTGAGGCCAAGATTGCAAAATACACAGACGTTCTGAAACAATATGGAGTCCTTGTCTGAGCTGGCTACCTCTGGCTAATAAAGATGATAAATGTTTATAAAAAGTGTATTGACTTTTTCATTCCTCATGACTGTAAACAGCACTTAGGTCGACATAAAATGGCGGTTGTATGTATGCTGGTTATGTTGAATATATGAATACTCTATGAATCCGACATTGGAGAAATTCAAAATGTGTTTTCAAACCGTTGAGTTTAAGAAACTAAAATTTGCATTTGACTGGGAGTTAATGCACTTTAATATAACATTTGACAGTTGTCATATGGGTTTTAGATTAAGTCTGTTATGCACACCTTGCAGCACTTTGCTCACTGCTTTTGCTTCTATATCTTGCATAATTAAACACTGCATACTCCTTCCGTTATAGGACAACGGTGAATGCAAAAAAAAAGAAGCTGAACTATATGGTGGTCTGGCACACCAGAATGATTTGTATGAGCCAGATGTGGTACTGCTTCACTGAAACAATTATGAGAAGTGTGGAAGGAGAAAAGGGCATGAATAGCATAAATAATTCAGGCATTAAAAGGTTTATTGCATGTAATTCAGAAATTAAATTACAGTATGGTGAATTCTGAAGTATATGAAAATAAATCCAAATGGATCAGCTGTGAACAAATTTTAAATTTGTTAAAATAATTGTAAATATACTTAATTTGAAGTCTCAAATGAGAAGCAATGTAAGCTGTAGTCCTATTTGAAATACTGACTGTTCTTTTCCATCCTTTTTTCTCAATATTTGCCATCTGCAGTGTTTTGTTTTATTTTACTGATCACAGATGAGAAAACAAAAACCAATATACAAGACAAATTCAAAAATTATGACACCACTGTGTCATTCATTAAGTGACATTCATCAATTTCCTTTTATCACAATTTAATGATTTGCAGTGGAATTTATAGAGTTTTAGCAAAAACCGATGCAATGTTGAACTGAAATGATTGTTCCAACTGCAGCTGAACCAGCAGAGGGCAGTGTTATACTTCAGTGTACTGGGAAAATGGACAATTAACTCTTAAGTGTTTTAGTGTTTAATTACCAAACAGCCAAATTAAAGAACGTATACAGGTATAACTGCTTCTGCACCGAGGAGTTGAGGCAAAAAATAAGATGCCTTCCTTCTTCCTTCTCTTCTTTTCTGCTGACTGGTTCTTGTCAAAAAAAGTGTGTCCTTTGTCAAATATAATTAAATCCTTCAAGAACCTGCTTAAACATATTCTTAGAATTGGTCTGGACAGTCCAACATGATTAATTTAGTTTTGGTCTTTAAAGATTCAGATTTCAGGTCATACAATATGAGTAAAAGAATACACACACTCCCCTGCTGCTGCGGACTTTATAAGCTTCTCACCAAAACATTTTGTACAATAGAGCTTTTCAAGGATTGCCCTCCAGAAAATACAGTTTGATTGAAGCTAATTCTGTTTAGGATGTAATCATAATGTACGGGTTATACTTGAAGACCATTTTCCCCTGGGCAGCTCAAAATAACCACAGCAACATGCAGCAAAAGGGTGGAATCCAGCCCAGGACTGCTGCCAAGGACTCAGCTTTATGTGCATTAAAGGAAACACTCTAGGTGCCTCTGTTAGTGTCTTTTTGTCCTGTTTTCTGTATTTTCTCCATTTAAAATTGGACAGACTCTGAGGTTATTACAATTCAAATCACTTTTTCCATTTGGTGGTTCAGAGAGCTGGTGAAAGATGATTGACAAATTGCTCTGTCAAAGCCTCAGAGGAACGCTATTGAGCATCAGTTACATGGATCAATGTAATCACATCCCTGTTGACCTGTGTGCTTTTACCTGACAGCATTCATTAAACATATGTTTATATAATCTAAGTATACTGAAAGACCTACCTACCCTGTAGAGGGCTGCAGGGTAACTTTTTTCCCAACCTCTTTGGCTTTTGTAATCCAAGTGATTCTTCTCTCTGACATTGTTTAAAGGATCTTCATACCTCAAGGTGTAAAACATCCAGTGTTTCGCAAGAAATAAGCAAAAATTGGTGAAAAGTAAGAAGTGGAACAGAATTTTTTTCCTCATTTAGTCATATTGTGATTGATCTTGGGACCCCTTGAGACAGTGGTTCCCGACCTGCAGGTCGAGACCATTGACATAAATAAATCATATAAACAGTCAATCGAGACTTCTCAAAGGGCTCCAAAGATAAACCTGAGCACTGCTAGCAGCTTAAAAGATCCTTCAACTACTTCAAAGCATCATCATCAGGTCAAAATTGTAAACATGCTAAACATCCACAATGCAATCATCATGCCAGAATGTTAACTTAGCTGTTAGCATTAGCTCAGAGCACTGCTGTGCTTAAAGGGGAATTCAATGTGCTCCCTATATTTATATATTCCAACACTTTTGTTGAAATTGGCCAAATTTGGCGTTGACTTTCGTCTAAGGCTTATAAACCCTTCTCACAGTATGTATGTTGTCACAATTAGCTCTTGACTTCTTTTTGAGTTGATAATCTGTAGTCTAGTCGCCTCCTCTCTTTCCCTTTTTTTTTGGCACTTTCCTCTTAATCTCATTTTAGCATAATAGAACCTGTGTGGTGGGGTGCTGTTTTTTTTTGTTGTTTTTTTTTTTAGCACCAGAACATAACATCTTTAGACTCCATGTAGCTCAAGGTGGATTCTGAGACTGACAGGATACTGAGACGAATGCTGAAGGGACATGCTTCAATAAAAACATCTCCACGCATCTGCCTAGGCATTTCTTCCAAGCATCTTGCGATATCTTAAGGTGATTAGTTATGCATGTAGGGGCATTATGTTTGTGTCATATGGCATTTCTAATTTTTAGTGAATCCAATCGAGGCCAAACATTTATCTTCCTGATTAAAGCATATGGTGTATGGAGGATTTCTTGGATTGCCAAAAGCTGGCAAGATTTCCATACTTTCTATGTTTATCTCTTTCTATGTATAAACACACACATGCCCTTCCTAAAAGCAGGCCCACCTACTATAATGCCTCAAGCCAATCTGACGCCTGTCTACCTGCGTTAAGGTGGACATCGAGCTTACAGCAAACAGATGGAGAAATCACTGAAGCTGCTCCTTCAGGCCCGGAACATTATGGGCTCCACCAATTATAGTTCTCCTTCTTCTCCTCTTCCTCCTTCTTTGACTGGCTGGTGTTTGGTATTCAGTGTGTCCCAATGGAAGCGCTCATCTTTGTGGGAGCCATCACATGGGGTCTTATACAATTTAAGGGCCTTTATTGGCTTGAAGTTTTCAAGAACAGTGTTGCCAAAGGATCAAAGTACAATTTGTCAGAATATTTGAACACTACACAATAACAGCAATATGAGCATTAAAAAAGCTATGCTACGATAGGAAACCACACACTGCTGTGTGAAATAGTCATTAGCAAATGTAATCATAATCATAACATAACAAATTAACGGTTTTACTGCTGTACTGGTGTGGTTTGTCTGAGTGGTGTTGCCGTACCAAGCTCTCCAATATGACAAAATGGCATTACTTACCCCCCTGTCACCTCATGTGACCCAAATCTGCATGAATAGCTGTGTAACATCAGCGTCTCGACAAAAAAGTTAATAAAATTCAAATTACTTTTTATTGTAATTACAATTTTGACCATCGTTTGTCTGATGCAGTGGATGTTTACCACAGTGTGCATTCAAAACACACAGCATGTGAGTAATGAGATCCTACATGCCCGCATGAGCTTATTAGTTTTGTAAGCTTTTATTCGATGTTTCATGTCTAATTTCTATTGACTCTATCTTATGCTGTTTAGTCATTATTTACCCAAAGATAGTTTTAAATCAGATGAGCAAAAAGGAGGATGTCAGAGTGCACATTTTGAATAACATATCTAATTTATTCCTGATGAAAATTTCCTATGTGATATAGGCATCACAAAAGAAGCGGATCCCTCTTTGAACAGTTTGAAGTTTTTCCGGTCTCTGCTGATGTCACCCTTGAATGGGAACACATTTATTCTAAGTCTCAAAGGTTGGCTTTAGAAGAAAAAGATTAAGACCAGGAGGAAAAGATAAAGTTGGAGTTTGGTCAAACGTATAATACCTGAAAAATCTGAAAAGTGTGGATCTGACTGAAAAGCAAAGTGCAGGCATCCATCAGGAGCTTTTACAAACAAAAGAATGTAAGTCATATGATTTGTCCGCATAGTGACTGAAGAGGAAGATTCTTTATTGTCACACACAAGCATACTTGGTACAAAGTAGTGAAATTTGTTCTCCGCGTTTAATCCATCCCTGAGAAGCAGTGGGCAGCCACCGTGCTCCTCCTGTTCGAAGCCAGTGCCTTGGTCAAGAATATGAAGACGGAGCTTGCTTATCACTGCAATATATGCACAAACACACATTTTTCAATTCATACAAAGCTGTTGATGGCAGGTCATAAGTGCCTTTCAAAAAACCCTTTAACATGATGTACAGCAGCACTGTAATGCATTCTCATAAACATGTGATGGAGTAGGGCATGCCCGTGCCTTGTTTATATTCACTGACCTCTGAGTGTAATTGAAATGATTTAGAATGACAGCAGGGCAACTTGATTCATTCAGTCATGCTGAAGTCATTATATCCATTGACTGACAAGAGCAGCTGTGAAATTCAGAAAAGAGAGATTGATATTGGGCGCGGAGAGTCACAAATTGGATTCAGAAATTGAGCTCGGGGAACAGAGGCCGACCAAGTCACAGAAACCTTTATCGCACCTCTGAGGCAAGCACTCACACAGAACACATGTTCACGTAGGCTCGTAACACAAAGTCAAGTGTTAGTGAAAGGTTACATTCCTATTTTCTGACATGCACACCAAAGTGTCCTTGAACAGGATAAAACCCTTCAATAGCTGCAGATGGCCGACACAGTAAAAAAAAAAAAGAAAAAGGGAAAGCCTACGTCACCGAAACACCAAACAGGAAGAGGCATCTTCGCTGGTCACTATCCACAGGTAATAGTTGAACAAATGGATTAACTGTGGAAACTCTGAAAGAAGTAAAAGTAAAACAAGTAAAACGAGTGAATGGAAGGGCACGGAACAACAACACTAATACCACTTGGAAGTGCTAGGGGTGGAAAAGTTGTCTATTGCTACTTTGAATTTAAACCTGTAATGGCTGTGGAAAATGTGAACACAAGTAATTACACTATAATACACTTTTCCACTGAGCAGCGCTCCAGGTTTTATGCTGCTTACTCCAGGTTATAGGCCTGTCCGCCTTATTCCTATAAATAGTAGCTTTGTGAAGTTTTTTTGTTGAGAATTTTGAGGAGATATTGAATCGCTTCACTTGTAATGTCTGCCTTTATGTGATGTTTATTTATTGACAGGTTAATTGTGTTTCTCAGTGAGCTTTGACTTCACCATTATCTAAGGAAAGCTCTTTCAATGTTGCCGCTCTACCTTGGGCACTGATGATACTTCCTCTGGGTGTGTCATATGGTAGACTACCTACCTCATACTGTAAAAATGTTGACTTTTGCAGCTGAGACATGTAGCTTTCTAATACTGAAATTGTGCAACTGCTTTGTTGGTTGCAGCTTTTGTACACAAAACCTTCCAAATATTTTCAACTGCCTCCAAGTTCCGCACTTAAGCAGAATTTTCCTAATGTCTGCTTTTTAGGAATGAAGGCTTTCATTTTTACAAAACATCTTAATAGTTCTTATAAATCAATAGATGAAAATCTAATGATTTAATTAAAGTTAAAATACAATTAATTAGAATTGAAGGTATGAAGTCATTACATTAATAAATGGGTCTCTTTTTGTTGTGTGTTTTTCCTGTTTCTTGCAGTTTGAACCAGAGATTTGACCTTTGTGGAACATGATTAATAATGCACACATCATCTTCTTGAACAGATCTATTGCTTAACCTTATA
>JBBPCS010000374.1:6181733-6194824 GCA_037974645.1 Hollardia meadi | reverse complement strand
AGGATAAAGCTGTATAAGGAACTTTCCAGAACATTTAAAGGACTTGTGACACCTATGTCACCGTGGGTTCTTATGGGTTAAGGAAAAGGCCTAAAGTTGCTTTCTTGCATAAAATACCACAATAATCTGAACAAAGTGTTATTAGCATTAATTGCTTTTATATTGAGACTATACGAACATTGGCTACCGTCTTAAAGCACAGCTTTTGTGAATAATTTCAAAGCAAACTAGTTTTAATTTTGGAAAAATGTTTTATATTTATCTCTCCTGGAGATTTAAATGCCAGTGTTAGTGTAATAAATCAACACAATAACTGGAGGTGTGTGGGTGTTTAGTCCGTGTTTTAAGTCATACTGCTCCATTTGCAGGTCGAGGGCAAATTTACAGGAAATTCATCTGCATTCATTGGCCCCTAATATGTGGAACTTATCATGTAGGTGGTTTCTATGCATGTGTGTAGTATGGAGGAGGGGATGATGATGAGGTTAAATGTAACTAATGCTCTCTCCTATTTTTTCCCCTCTCATTTGTTTCACCTAGGATGAAGATGCTGCAGAGGAAGCTGCATGAAAGTCTGACAAAACCTTGTTAGCTGTGCAGACACAACAACTGAGAGTTTGTGCGACAGTGACGAGGGAGAAGCTAATAAATCTAACACTGGGAACCTAAAACAAAGCTTTTCTGATCACTGCATTTCAGCAAACTTGTATATAACTGCCAAACGCTATATGGATTTCGAGCAATTACCTACAGGATGACGAGGATTTTTCCTCGTTTGGTTTTGATGTGGATCATCTGATTTTAATGTTCTGGCTTTCCAGTGTCATCAAAGACATGAGGCACAACCAAGTCTCAGTAGAAACCTCAATTTAGAAGACTTCATGTGGACTTGGGAAACGATAAGAGAGACAACAAGCGAACCTTTGTATCCGGCATCATCTTCTTCCTACATGCAGCTCCCCGCTTAGCTTTATTGAAAACGAGCCCATTAAAGCATTTGATAGATTGGAAGGCTTGGTGTGAAGGTGTTGTTGCTGGCTGGCTGCCGGTTGGAGATGAGATAAGAGCACTGGGAAGACAGAAAAGAAGTGCCTGTCTGACAGGAGCTGAATACAAATTAGGATTTGTCTCTCCTGCAGCTACACCAGTCAGGCAAATCAATATTGAAGAAGCGAAATGGACAAGTTAGTTGACTTCAATTACTGGTGCATTAGATGTGAACTGAAATGATGTAATTTGATATTTGCTACAGGATGATATGAAATCATATGGCAATACAAGGGATTGGAAATTAAGGGAAATTAAGAGGATAAAAGACAAGCCTCTGCGTTTTCTACAGTGTCAAGCCATAACACAGCCTTCATCAGTTCCATGCCTGAACTGATACGTGTGCTGTTTTCGATAACAGTGATGTGGCTGGTCTAAGCGTTGACGAAAAGAAGGCGAGATGGAGCTGGATAATAACTCACTGGACTACTTTACCAGCAATTTCACAGACATTCCTGACACCACCACAACTCCGGCCTGGACAGAGGCCACCCTGCTCGGCCTCCAGATCTCCCTGTCTGTGCTGTTAGCTCTCGTCACCCTGGCCACGGTGCTTTCAAACGCTTTCGTCATCGCCACCATCTTTCTGACCAGGAAGCTCCACACACCTGCCAACTTCCTGATTGGCTCCCTCGCCGTCACAGACCTGCTGGTGTCTATTTTAGTCATGCCGATTAGCATCGTCTACACCGTCAGCAAAACCTGGTCGCTAGGGCAGATTGTTTGCGACATCTGGTTGTCGTCTGATATCACGTTCTGCACGGCCTCCATCTTGCACCTGTGTGTTATCGCACTGGACCGCTACTGGGCCATCACAGACGCGCTCGAGTACTCGAAACGCCGCACCATGCGCCGGGCAGGGGTCATGGTCGCGGTGGTGTGGGTGATCTCCATATCGATTTCCATGCCTCCACTTTTCTGGCGGCAGGCTAAAGCCCACGAGGAGCTGACAGAGTGCATGGTGAATACAGATCAGATCTCTTACACCCTATACTCCACCTTCGGCGCCTTCTACGTACCCACAGTGCTTCTCATCATCCTCTATGGACGGATCTACGTTGCCGCCCGCTCCCGAATCTTTAAGACGCCATCGTACTCTGGGAAACGTTTCACCACAGCACAGCTCATCCAGACCTCTGCAGGCTCATCTCTCTGTTCTCTTAATTCCACCTCCAACCAGGAAGCACACCTACACTCTGGCAATGCGGGAGGTGGAGGTGGAGGGGGAGGATCGCCTCTGTTCATGAATAGTGTGAAAGTGAAGCTGGCAGACAGCGTGCTGGAGAGAAAACGTCTGTGTGCAGCTCGGGAGAGGAAAGCGACCAAGACATTGGGCATCATCCTGGGAGCGTTCATTGTCTGTTGGCTCCCTTTTTTTGTTGGCACGCTTGTCATGGCAATATGTAAAGAGTGCTGGTTTGATCCGGTGCTTTTTGATGTATTCACCTGGCTGGGATACCTGAACTCCCTCATCAATCCTGTTATCTACACCGCATTCAACGATGAGTTCAAACAGGCTTTCCAAAAGCTCGTCAAATTCAGACGGTGCTCCTGAAAGACCTCAAAGTGGATTAAAACTGACATCACTGGGAAAACAGGGTGTGAGAAAGACAAAGTGAAACAAGATAATAACAATAATGAGAATAATGTACTTAAATGTTCCATCTTGTAAACACATAATTGTGATATGTTTTTTTGTTTTGTTTTTTTACATCAAACAGCTCCGTGCCATAGTTCCTTAGATTCCTACAGCATATCCTTTATATGGACTTATGCATGCATGCTAAAAAAAAGAGAGAAAATCTTCAACCCCAAAAAGAATTGTGGAAATCATCTTATAAAGATAAAAAAAAAATTGGATGTGAAGTCTATTTTATTTCACAGGGACACTGCTGTTATTGACAAAAGCAAAGCAAAAAGGATAAGAGTAACTGTATGGGATGAAAATGAAAATCCATGACATGTATACTGTCTTAATCTCTTTGTCATACTGTATCTGCTGCTCACATATAATGTTTCTGTGGTACAGTAAAAATACTTAGAAAGACTAGAGATTCGGTAATAGTGTCACCTTATATGCAATTATATTTGAACGTGGTGTGTCTGTTTCTGTATGAGTGTGTTTTAGTGTTTTAGTTACTTTACTGTAATATATGCGTGTTTGAGCAATGGAGGATTGTGTTTGACATTTGTACATGTTATTCTCGAGTGAGGCTCGTCTCATCATTACAGAGACTGAAATGGAAACAGCATTTTCACTCTGAATTTACAGTAAGTAACACCCAAGGCCATAGCAACACATAATCCCTTTCAAAAATCTTATGAAATGATATGATCGAGCAAAGAGGACAAGGTGAGGGCAAACTGACAGCGTATATTGTGCTTGTTTTCTAAATATAAATATTTGTTTTACCAAAAAATTACCATGAAGAAGGCATGGCTATAATTTTAGTGTTTTTATAGGGTCTTCATGAAACTGCTTTATTCACATTCAAAAAGGCACGAATGTCTATAAGAGCTGGAACTCAAAGATGACAGTAAAATTAAAGAAATAGTTCAGCTAAATTTAAAATTCTTCTCTTCTCACCCCCATGCTAATGGAAAGTCGGTTGAAGTTTTTTCTTTTTTTAAGCCGAAAGCTTCACTGTGAAAGTTTGCACTTTCAGTTTAACATTTCCACCCGTGAACTGTGTCTTTTCAAATCGGTTTGGGATCTTCGGGCTTCCAGAAATTAGACAAGCTGTATGTATTTTGTTTTTGTTTTTTCATGTTTTAAAACAAGACCTTATCTACTTCAGTTTAGGAGAATGCTGCAACACTGTTGTGGTGTGAAGACGGAAAAAAAACTTCACCCAACTTTCCATCGGCATGGGGTTATGAGATAATGGCGGAATTTTCAATTTTATGTAGAGGAAGCAGAGAGAGTAGGCAGGTCAAAGCAGCTTAAATAATGCGCCCTGCATGAGATTTGCCAATTGGTTGCATAGAAGGGAATCAGCTGGGCCATCAACTGATGTGGTCTGGCTTTGAGATCAGCTGATTTGCTGGGATTGTGAGCTGAGCTTGACTTCCATGGCCCGCCTGCACCAACGTTATGCTTAATATGTGGTTTATAGTTGGTCATAAGCACCATACTTCAATTAAGATATTATGGTAATAAGCTGTGGTTGTGTTTTCCAATCAACTTTTTATGTGTGACAGGGAAATTCCATCAAAAATATGACATACAAATATAAAAAGTGAGTGACGAGTGAGTGGATTTTAAGAAAATGCTCATTGGTGGCGAGTCAGAAGATTTGTATGAAGATTTAGTCATTCATGTATGGAGCAATCAAAATATATCTTATTTACACCCCTGATTTTCACCAATAACGTACATGAAATCTTAAAGTCGAGACTCATCAACAAAACAGGAGTCAAACAGTGAAAGCTGGATGACCTTCATGTTTGTCCATTGGATTAATTCTGGAAGGACCACTGGAGTGGTCCCAGTTCAGTGAGTATGTCAGCTGTCTTAAATACACTGCAGACATCGGTTCAAAAGGCTGGTGGGTGGCAGGAAACTCATATGAGTCAATGACTTTGTCTCTGTTCTTCGGTCTTTGTCCAGTCCAGATACAGAAATAATGAAGTCACTAAAAAGAAACTTTAACATAAAACAGTTTTAGTTTGGATATACATTCTTCAGGAGATGCAGTAGTCTTAGTGTCTGTGCAAGTCATCCAGTCCACAGATGTACATCAGAGTCAACCATCACCACGTCTGGAGCAAGAATACAGCGCGACTTAATGGACCTGTTTCTGACATCAATTCTTCATGTCTGTCTCTCCATAACCTGCACTGCTCTCACTCTCTCCACTGGTCTGTAAACGAATGGATGCTGGATGAAGCAGTGAAGTCCTTAAGATAGTCAGTGCACTCACGCTGGATCAGACTAAATTCAGTCCACAGGAAATAAAACTGAACACCAGCTTAGATACTTGACATTTATTTATTATTCATGTACAATGTATTTGTTAACATTTCCAAAGAGAGCTGCAGTTGAACCACCGACCCTCTATGTGCTGAAACCCCCCTGCTGCATTTCAGGGGAAATTGTGTCATATCTCCCACTTGAGATGTGTTTTTGAACATACATTGCAACATTTCATAAATATTTACAATGAAGTCGGTAGTCTTTCTGCCACTCAGTGGTTGTAACCATGGTGACTTCACGTGCATAGCTTCTATACCAGATGTTGCAGATGTCATGACATTTTCTACAGATGTACAATGCTCATAAAACGTAATCCCTCTCAATCATCACTTATGACTCACTAGTGTGGCGATGCATTTGTCTACAGAGACCCTGCCCTTTGCCCGTATTTGCTGTGTTTAAGCAGAGGTCGAACGAGCTAGTGAGTGAATGAGTGTGTTTGGGACATTAGTGGATGTTAACCAGTGGGTGTGTAGCCAATAACAATGTGAGATCAGGACTCCAGCTTACATTGCTGTCTCCGTTTCTCTCCTTCGCTCTCGTACTGTCTTCGATATATAATGAGCTGCAGGTCTGTGCGTCTGTTTGACCGAGGTGGGGCTGAGTGACATACGGACACACACAGAGCAGAGAGGCAAACAGCGGACAGGATGAAGCATGTGCTGAGTGGTAGCCATGCTTATTTGTGCTTTAAAACGTAACC
The DNA here is from genome assembly GCA_037974645.1 of Hollardia meadi. Classification (NCBI taxonomy): domain Eukaryota; kingdom Metazoa; phylum Chordata; class Actinopteri; order Tetraodontiformes; family Triacanthodidae; genus Hollardia; species Hollardia meadi. The sequence continues at coordinate 6,189,098 of JBBPCS010000374.1, read as the reverse complement.
ACAGTGAAATCATTAAAAAAAATAACATCTCTCTGATTTACTGCTTTGTTCTCGGTAACGCAGCTCCCTCTCTTCTTTCGCTCTGTAGCAAACAACAAATCCTGCATGAAATACCTTTTACATTTAACATTTAGCAGAGCCACTAGCATGACTGCAGACTCCCAAATATACAAACTGATTCTAAGCAGGTTTTTATTAAGTAGTGTGTTCACACTAGAAAAGTAACAAAATAAAGCAAACTTAAAGCATCAATTTTCCCACAATGCAATGCACAAAGGAGATGGAAGAGCAATAAAACAGCTCCACAAAAAAATAATAATTTTTAATTAAAATTAAATGTATTAAATCTTAGTATAATTTCCTAGAATATGATTATAAAGTATGTTGATATTTTTGTACAGTAACTGCTTAAATAGTATATGACAATTTGTATGAAATACCTACTAATTCATATGTAGTAGGCTATGTGACACAAACTTGAGTCTTATTTTTATCAGTTCAGTTCAGCAAAGTTGTCTCCATATTCGGTGAACATAAAATCTGCAGTGTGGAACTTCTGTCTCCTTCTTCTGGCAGTGACAGTAATTACACAAACACTGCCAACATGCTCATGAGGCCTTAGGTCCCGACATACTTATTTGCTGTAGCCTGTTGCCCATACTGAAGCCTCCTCCATTGTTACGGCTGAAACACATAGAGAGCATCTATTTATCTCATCTTAATCTGGACTGTGAACTCCTTTGGCAAAGGCTTAAATTAGAGATGTTCATTTAAATGAAAAAAAAAATTCCTGCGGTCCAGGTTTAATGTGTATTGTCATTTTAATGTAATTGTCAGGTGAAATCAATTTTAGCTCCAAGAAAATGAAATCAGCCTCAATAGTCAGAGTTGCCACTCGACACCAACTGCAAAGTAGGAAAGAAGGACACAAAAGGCATTTGTGCTTTTCCTTTTAGCATACCAGCTACAGGTTTAAATAGATAATCACTTATCATGGAAGCTAATGGCTAATGTGTGTCCAATTAATTACACTCTGAATATACCAAGCTCTGTGAACAGAGGCCACATTACCCTTTAGGTGTAACAAAATTAATATTCTCTCCAAATTTATAGGTGGGTCACATTTAACAGTGTTAAACAAACATAATTATTCAGGATACAGCATTAAAGATACCATAATTACCCCACTAGCTATTGACTTATGCCCTTGGGTATCACTGAGGCGTACAAATGTGCCTAAATTAATTAGTATGTAGAGGAGATATTGAAACGAATTACAATCAAGGAATACATATCTGCATAGAACCAAGATAAGACACAAAAAAAGCATCCTGACAGCTGAGTTGGTTAAGAAAATGGCACACAATTCGCTCCATCTTGGGTTTGAATCAGACTGCATGTATCTGAACTATTAAATAGAGGCTAAAATGTTGAAAAAACAAACAATTGTATGCCTGAAAAAGAAAGAGAGCCAAAAGTAGTTCTGTCACTGTGAATCAGCATGGATAGGAGCTGGCTTCAGATAATGTTAGGCTGCCTTGAGCAGTGAAACCAAAAGGTCAGGATGCACTTAACCTCATGGGATGTGGACTGTCACTTCTCGACTCATGTATGGAAAACAGGGGAAAACAGCTGGAGGAAGTGAAGTGAACAAAAAGAGAGTGAAGAGGAGAGAAAATTAGTGGGAAAAGAGTGACAGCCCTACAAACAAACAAAATTTGCCAACAAGCACTGTTAATCAAGTCAGTCATAATGTGCCATTTCAACATATACCACATACATATAGCACACATATATCTCATGACTTAGAGAGCCAAAAATATCAAGTACAAATGTCACCTCCATCTCAGCTGCTTTTTTGAGTAAACTTCCCATGGGATTTATCTCTCTGCTGCTATCAATGAGTGAGTTTGGACTGTGTCACCTGAGTCTACCTGTGTCGTGTAGATGAGGCAGTTCAGATCACTAATGTAAATGTCAATGTGGCAGTAGGGCTGGCACCTTTGTTGAAATAAAAAAATCAAGTTGAGACGAATGATAACTTATATAATTAATATGAATGAATGTAATTTGCAGCCAAAGCAGCCTGATCATAAACCATGGTGTATAACTGGTATGGTTTGTTTATTCATAATAACCTCTGCTGCAGCACTTGACTAACAACAGTTGTTTGTCATTTGTTTGTTGTTGTGGCAAATCTTACAGTAAGGCAGTTACATTTTATCCTTTCCATATGGTGTCCAAATGCCTCTTCACATTAAATCTCAGATTTAACAAAGTTTTCTCCAGCTTACTTTAATGAAGCCAACAATAGCCTACAGATAGGGCAACAGTATATGCACTAGATCACTAGAGCACCCAGGCATGGCCTGTTCCACTTGTACACAGTAAATTTGGAATTCCATTTGATCATTACATATCCAATATTTATTTTTCCCCCCCAATGAAATAGTATTCAAATTTTGAATAAAAAGCAGATTGGTGTGTTCAGGCAGAAAGTGGATTTTTTTGCACAGTGTGATCATAAAGTGCGAATGACACAACATGAATGACACAAATGACTCTTTGGAGGAATTAACACGTGCTCTCAAATTCTGCTCTAAACTGGAGCCATTCGCTGGCAGAAAATGAACTCAGAGTATACATTTAAACTTTTGGGATTAAAAAGTGTAGGCCTATTCTATATCTTTACTCTCACTTATCATCCTGTCTGCAGCAGTGAGTCATCGATGTGTCTATACTGTTGGGTGTCTATGTACTGTAATGTTTACTGCTGAGTGTTGACCTGAGGGGAATGCACTTTACTTCATGAATGTACAGAAAGGACCCGAGTGCTGCATTCAGGCAGTGGCTGAACTGATTTCAAACACACAGACATACACACCCTTTCCTGTTGTGCTCACTAGCTTTTGGCTCTGGTTGTTTGGGTCGAATAAACACTTGCCCACAAAATTTAAATTTGCTTCACTTTCTCTCTGAAAGCACCATAAGAGTTAGGCTATGTTGTAACTGGGCAACAAAGAATTGGACTCAAATGCATAACAGGTAAAAAGACAAAAACTTCCAAAAAAGACAAAATCAGGTTCGGTACACAAAAGGTCAGTCAGCAAAGGCAACAAATTCAAGAGGGCAAGGCAAAAGGCAAAGTACACAAGCAGGAGTCAAAAAACCAGGAAGACATAAACACTTGGAGAAAGATTGCTGGAATGCTTGACACAGAGGTACAGAGACCAACTGGCACTGAAGATACTGAAGGCAGGACTATACATATACAGAAGGCTAACTAAGTAATGGGACACAAGTGGAACTAATTAGGATGGGGCAGACAATCACACTGGCGGAAAGATACACAAGGTAGGGGGCGGTTTGAAACGAGAGGAGAGGTGAGTGCATGGAAAAACACAGGGAAACCAGGAAATGACAGAGAGCTGTCTGTCACAATGCCTTCAATTGCCTATCTTTACAAAAAGAAACAAGCATTATTACCCTATCTAAAAATGACTATTTCACTATTCACTATTCACTATTTACGTGCCAAAAACACTAGAAGGGGTTGAGGGGATAGAAGGGGCCCAGATGCAGACATCGAGAACAGAGCAGGTTTTGTTCAGTGATATTTATAAAACACAAAGACAGAAAGGTTATGAGATGTCGAAACAGGCAGAGATCAAAACCAGCAAACAGTTCAGAAATGCAACCAAATTCAAAGGGCATAAGCAATAAATCCACAGTCCAGAAAACAGGCACCAGGCAGGCAACAGGCAAAAACAAGACAGTCAAAATCTTGGGTGGAACCAGAGGGGAACTTTGGGCCGACAGCACAGTTGCAGGACTGCAGGAACCAGAGGCCTCGGGCGGATGGCACAGGGGCAGGACTGTAGGAACCAGAGGCCTCAGACAGACATCCTGGGGGCAGGACTGTAGACGTCAGGCAGGAAGCTGGCGTCAAGGAGACTGCAAAGGACAATATCGGTGGGAGCCATGCTTCCTTCTGGGGGGCATCTTGAAGGCTAGCCAGGTTTCCCTGAATGGACACTCCTGGTAATCATTGGAGGTGGCAAGAGGGATGGCAGAGAGCTAGCGCGCTGGTGGCTAATAGGCCAGGAAGCAGACTGGAAAGTGGGAAGCTGGGTCTGGATGCTAGTGGGCTGTAGGCTCAAAAACCCAAGCCAGAGTGCAGGCGGATTGCTAGCTTGCAGGGATGCAGACTGGAACTTTGTGACCTAGGACTGGAGACTAGCTGACTGGGAGGCAGGCTGGAAATCCTGAATGCCCCGCACAGACTCTTAATCTCTCAGTCTGGGCTAATAGTACATTCATACCAGGTAACATCAAAACCAGGGCTTGGAGTAAATGTTTGTTTGTTTTTTAAAAAATGGGTTGTAGCTGCAAGCTTGACTTTTATGTCCATGTTAGAGCCCATGCAGAGAAGAAAATTGTCTAAAGTGGATCTCACCTCCTCCAGATCCTCCCATGAAATATCTCCTGGGCTCATACTGGCCAGGTCACGACACCGAGAACAGAGCAGGTTTTGATATTTGTTAAACACAAAAACAGAAGGCTTACAGAATGGCGAGGCAGTCAGAGGTCAAAACCAGGAATCAGTCCAGAAAGGCAACCAAATCCAAAATGCACAAGCAATAAATCCACAGTCTTGAAAACAGTTCAGAACCAGAAGGCAAAATAAACTCAAAAACACTGGAAAAAACACTGGAGGAACACAGGAAACCGCTAGGATATAGGCACACAATGGAACATGATGAACTTGCAACCAAAGAGGGGAGCACACATATTTAAATACACAAGGATGGGAAGGTTATCAAGACACAGGTGAAACTAATCAGGGCGAAGCAGCCAATCACAGTGGAGGGGAAGGAACAAAGACAGGAAGTGTGAAATAAGACAAGACACATGATGATAGAAACTTCAAAAATAAAACAGGAAACAATAACAACTAAAGCCCCGAACCATGACAGTGACAACATCCTGCGAGAGGCACTCTGTCAAATCTCCTTTCGTACTTTCTCTGGTCTGACACAACGAGTTGCAGTGGGCCAGAAAGAGGGGATACATTACATAAATTATGAAGTTTTTCTCATCATGAGACAGAGTGCTGGCCATAGTTGGGTCACATTTTTTAATAAAAAACACATACTGTATGCAACCTGACAAGCTCTTCTCCACCTATATCGCTTAAAGTGCACACTCCATGTATCTAAAACACATGCATACATATATTTAGTGTGGTCTCTATATGCTTTGAATGCATACCATGCACACACTCATAAAACACCTTTGCTAAGGCAACATACATGATTGCAAACATTGAGCATAAATGATTTAAGAAGCTCTATGAATATTTAACATTTCCTGTCTTCTGCATGATACTCAAGTCAAATTCATACATAGTGTGAAGGCACAACGGAAACGTCATGCAGGAGTAAGTAAACATGCTGGACTCTTTGGAATGAAATGAATTACACACCAATACTCATTATAATTCTTCTTTCATACAAAAAGAGTGAAACATTTTACTCCAAGGGGAAAATGAATGAGGCTTACTGAAGATTAAATAAAACCTTTCCTTGCAACATAAACTGAAGTTCCTAGTTTATTAAAAGCATCGCACAAACTCACAGGAGAGCTGCAAAACTTGAATCATAACTGAGATTCACAATAAATTAGTCATTAGAAAGATCAGTGTCACCTGTGTATACTCATACATTTTTGCAATATTCACAATACAAATGAATAATGCTGATAGATTGTTTCGACGTTCTGTCCTCTGTCCAGTGTGCCAACAGTTTCTCCACACAGACCGAGAAGTCATATTTTATGTATGGCGCCAGAGCAGCAGGAGTCCTTAAAAACATTTGTTTAAAACATGTATGAGCTTCACACACATTGCTGTATACCAGCAACCTTTAGGCCAACTATGCAACTTACAACCCCGACTGGGGCTTCGATTTTGACTGGATGGCGGAACAGGATACTTATTACTAGCACTTACTTATATTCAGAATGATTACATCCATTAGTAACAGTAACAGTGACCAATGTAGTGTCACGGCAGTCTGTGAAATAGTGACAAAATTTAATCAATGGGATTCATGCACATGGCCACAAAGTGTCCATTTTTTGGTGCCATTTAGCACAAATTAAAGATGGAAAATTGTGTCCACGTATATGAATCCTAAACATTAAATGTGTCTATTTCACAAACTGGTTTACAGGAACAGTTCACCCAAAATGAAAATTCAGCCATTACCTACTCACCTACTTGCCAATGGACAGTCGTGTGAAGTTTCTTAGCATGAAAAAAAGAAAGAAAAAAAAACATCAAATGGCTCCAAACAGCAAGCCAAGTCTCCGGAAGCCCCGAGATCCCAAACAGATATTGATAACCCCTTTGTAAGCCGAAATCTTCACTGTAGCTTCTAAACTAAAGGCATTAGCTCACACCCCACAGTGAAAGCAACTTTTTTCACATTTAAAACAAGTTTCCAGCTGCTTCAGTTGTTTAGGAGAATGATACAACATTGTTTAGGTGTGAGGCTACTGAAATGTTTTGTGGACTTCCCATCTGTGTGAGGGTGTGTAGATAATGACAGAATTTTCATTTTTGGGTGAGCTTTATTAAAATGCTTCTCTTTTTTTAAAACCCTGGCAAAGATGGGTTTCAAACTCTGGATTCTGATGTCAGAGTCCTGGACATTGTACACCCACCTAGCTTGGTTTATAAATGTAGTAAAAAAAAAAATAAAATAAAATAAAATTTTAGATTATTTCATAACTATTTTATGAACTGCAGTGATACTATGTTGTAATGATAGAATGCATGACTATTTTCATCTAAAAGCAAAATTCTTATCAGATGGGGGAACCTGGGACAAAATCTTATCAAATGGGGGTCCAGATGGTCTTATTTATGTCAGTTTAGGGGTCCTCAGCATGAAAAAGAGAAAACCACTGCTGGAAGAACGAGTTAAAATCAGGGAGCTCTGAGTATTTGCTGACTTCACAAAAAGCACAGATGGGCTGAAGGTTAACCAAGCAAGAAAATGGATTCAGAGGCAACATTGTGCAGCGGGAGGAGCTTGGTTGGAAAGCTGAGGGACTGAAAACATTTGCAGGAGATAGTTATAGAGAGAGGAGAGGTTATAGATAGGCTTCCAGTTTTGAGAAAGTGATTGACGTCATAATTCCTGCCAGCTCAAAGCATACAAAATGTCTACTCAATGAGGCCTAGATTTTGGTGAAAGTTGCAAAGTCGTAACATGTGTGGCTGATTAGAAGAAGAAGAAGAAGAAGAAGAAGAAGAAGAAGAAGAAGAAGAAGAAGAAGAAGAAGAAGAAGAAGAAGAAG
>JBBPCS010000374.1:6151961-6181633 GCA_037974645.1 Hollardia meadi | reverse complement strand
AGAAGAAGAAGAAGAAGAAGAAGAAGAAGAAGAAGAAGAAGAAGAAGAAGAAGAAGAAGAAGAAGAAGAAGATTGGCCCGGTTCCTAATTAAACATTTCTAAATTAACTGTAATTAAGTGCAGCTAACCCCTACAGGCATTTTGTGAATAAAGTATTTTCAGTGCACTGAAGCTTTTTCTTCTAGCCATTTTCTTTCTCTGATACTTTCAACACTTTAAAACCAAACCTCTCTAGGCCCATTTGGAATCACTTTGGACCTGTTATCGTTTGAAATGGGTTCCATAAAAGCAAATCTTCAAGTAAATATTCAGAAAGCACTCCCTCGGAGAGCTTTTTGTCACTCTTTTGCCTCTATCTGCTCCTTCAAAAGGATCTGTGATACAGCAGTTTAGTCTTGTCTCGTGTACTGTCCAGAGTGCGGGGGGAATTCTCATGATGATGTTTCTAAATCTTTAAAGCAGAGAGCACACATGAACACAAGAGTGAGAAACAAATTATCTGCAAATAAGCATATGGGTTAGAAACAGCTAAAAAAAAACCACACACAATCTTTCAGTTAAAATATAATTTTTCTTCTTATGGACTTTACAGAAATGCTACTTTTGTGTCATTAGTGCCTGATTTTTGTGCAATTAGTCACAAATGCTTAGAATCCATTTGATGATTTTCAGAACAGCCAAACAACTGAACTGCCCAAAATATAACCTGCATTGCAAGTTGTTCTGCGGCCTGGCATCTTTTACATTGTTTTGAGAATTGTGCTGCCGTTTTACTGAGGTAAATAATGCTAACAGTGCTTATATTTCTCTGTCACATATTACTTTAGTAACAATGCCTAAACTCTCTAAATATTCTGTTTTATGCTTATTTACAGGTAAATTTGTAAGAAGTGGCCTACAGAGTCCAGTTGTGAGGAGCTGCATGTGCATATAATACAGTATGTATTATAAACACGCAGCAGTAATTACCAGGATGTTGGGTTTGTAAGTATATGAAACAACAGCTGATGAAACAGTGAAAAACAGAAAAAAAAAAAGAAGCCACTGTCACCACTGTACCTGTGTTATTCTGACTGCACATTAGTTGACACCATGATAAGGCAGAAACCTGCCTGGAGGAGACTTTATCCTATAAGTTACCATTTCATTATTACTTACTTTTCAGCCAAACTCAACAAAAGCAGGTAACCAAAAAGTAACAGGCACAGGAAACAGAGCCGGCCCTCAATTAGCCAATAAACAAAATGTAAAGCTACTATAACACAGCGAGAGATCGTGAAACTGAATAAACCTGTTTACATACAGGCACAGGTTTACATGCACTGACCCAAGAAGACAAGCTGCATGCACAGAGCACAGACGCGAAAAGACAGAGCGATGCACAAACAAAAGCAAATACGAGGACGGCTGCCATAACAACTCTGCAGTGAATGTGTGCTGCTCACAACAATATTAATCATGTTGAGGAGCTCCTGGCAGAGAAATGCAAGGTTTTAAAGTGAGGAGAGGAAGAGAGAGAAAGGGTAGGAGACACACATATACAACGGCACACACACACACACACACACACAGCCCAGGGGTCATCTGTCCAGCCAGTGATCTGTCTCATTTAGAGCAGGTGAACTACAGTTGAACCCAAATGGAACGAGGCGTGGCAATCATCTTTATTTAATGAAGAATTCACTGTTTAATTTATTAAAAGTAGATATTTCCAAAAACTGGATCCAGAGTTGGGCAATGAAAAAAAATAAAATAATCAGCCAATTATTTTTCATTTTTTTGTTTGACTGGAGAGCATTAAGAAGAATTATCATTTTAATTATGACTTCCAGGTAATTTGAAATACATTTTGCACAAAGTTAGAACCACTGCCTTATGCCACACCAACTGGATTGGAATACCCAACAGACCACCTGGAACTGCAACAAAGCAAATATGGCTGCCCGAACACATAGTATGTAATTTCTGCCACTATGGGTCTTAAATCAAAACAATTACAAGAGAATGTACATTACATTTATTGGCGACAGGTGAACAAGTAAAAACACACTGTTACCATTGAATAAAATTGTGGATTTCTCTGGGTTTGAACATTGCTGGAATCATTTGAGATAATATAAGCACACAACTAGACAAAATATTACAAAGGTCTACTTGTTTTATACATTTTAATGCAGAAATCTTACATATTACTTTATATCTTTATTGTTTTTGTTCTGAAATTAATGAATAGAAACTGTGAAAAGGAGACATCCTTATGGAAATATCCTCAAAAACAAGAAAAGACCTTGTAATAAGTATAAAAAATATTATAATTATATTAAATGTTAGAATTATTAAGATATACATCTGATTGTTTATTTCCAAAGACCACCTTCCCAAATAAATGACAAAAAAATATAACACGACCAAAAAAAACAGACAAAATATTTAAAAATTGCCAGGACAGGATTTCACCACATGTAACATAATGTAACATGTTTTAGGCCTCACATCACTACCTGCCATTATGAATCCAAATGTATTGTAGTCAGGGTCATAATTCCTCACCACACTCTTTGGAGCTTTTACATGGGATTGCCTCCCACACAACTTTTTCGTTTCCAAAACCATTTTGTGCTACTGCATTCAAGAGAATTCTAGCTGCGGCAGAACACGTTTAATTTCATGTTGTTTTATTTATGTGAATTCTTGAGCACACTTAGTAGATACAAAAATAACTAGCTTTAAAAATTACCCAAAAAATGATGCTCTGAGGCCTGTGAGAATAGCTGTATTGTAGGAATATTTATATTGGGTAGATTTGTTTAACCTTGATTTCCTAACATGCAGTATGTGTTTTCCCAACTGACACAATTGGAGAGACCTTGTTTATAGATTGTTAAATACATGATTTTTTTTAATTTCACTATTATGTTTGTATTTACTATGGAGCACTCTTTATGGACACTGGCAATAGCAGCTTCAGTTAAAGCTCAAATTCAGTTCAAATAGGACTTATGCCATCAGTTGTATAGGCTTCATCTAACTGCTGAGTGGACAGCACACAGTAATCTTCCTATGCTGTCCAGTGACAGCTATACAATAAATAGCCTAGCTACTTCTAATAGGAAGCTCCTCCAGGTAATGAAAAAATGTCTTGTTTTTCATACCTACATTGCAGCAGTTTTGTCAAATGAAATTCACAACAACCTCTATAGAGGGGTTTGTTTCTTTGCTATATTTTAAAATTTAACAAGTTGGCTATTGAGCACAATCAAATTAGAACACAATAAGGTACTGAATGTTAAAAGCTGTAAAGATATTGATTTTAATTACATTAATTACACATTTATGTTTGTTAAAAACACAACTAAGAGTCTATATCCATGCTAGCAGCTCTGTAGCGTACACTTAGCATGAATGTGTTAAGGAGAACACTTAATACATCCATGCTAAGCATACGCTACATGCTCACTGGGCACACATTGAAAAAAAAAACATTGAGTTTCAAACACTTTGGGGGCTCAGAGAGCATGTTCACTAGAATCTTTCTCGTGCGCGTCCAAAACTTCCTGATGACTCCCAGCACACATGAATGAGATGAAATAATCACACGGCTCTTCTACACTTTCCAAATGTTATTGGACTGAATAGATCAAATTCTGCTAATATCAAGAGTCATTTCTGGATGCTTGTGACAATTTAAAAAAAAAAAAGTATTAACCACCTTATAGCCGCCAGTGTGCGTTACATGATGAACTCGCCAAAACCGCTTCACAGCCTAGTTCCTAGCTTCGAACTACGTGCTAATGCTGTGCTAACATGCTTATTACAACAATGCAAACATGCTGATATTTAGCAGGCATAATGTTTACCATGTTCATGTAGTTTAGTGTGCTAGTATGCTAACATTGCTAATTAGTGTCAAACATACATTACAGCTGATGTCATTAAAATTTGCTGTAAATTCAACATTTTGTTGAGACATTTTACTCAAAACCACAAATGTCAACCTGATGGTGGTGCTAAAGAAAAGTCAGTGGATCACCAAAGTCACAGGTATTCATCATCTGCAAACAAAAAATTCTGTGCCAATCCATCCAGATGTTGAGATATTTCAATTTGAACCAAAATAGAGGACCGACCAACCGACCGACCGACCAATCAACAAACTGTTATTGACCTACAACACTTGCATGGCTGAAAATAACTTGAAAATAAACAATGCATATGATTGTAGTAGTTTTAATAATGCATATACCACTAATACTGAAGAATTGTTTTTCCTACAAATCCTTCACACTCAAATTTTATAAAAAAAGATAACTATCCAAAAAGTCAGGTTCCATTCCAGCCACACACACACACACACACACACACACACTGACTCATAAAAACACACACAGGCAGCCATCAACATTGCTCTACCTAGAGGGCACTAGAAATCCTCCAAAGATTTTCTCACTGTCTGACTTTGCCAGAAAAATAATTTCATCCCAATTTCCTATCTTTGTAAAGTGCTGCCATACAACCATGGGGTGAGAACAAATTGTTAAGTAATTTCCATACATACTGTAATGCTTGCAAAGTAACAGTGGGACTAATTAGTGTGGAATGGCAAAACAAATAGTCTGCTTTCTGCACATTTAGAAATACCCCACTAATTATTCATATAATTATGCTAATTATGCTAATCCATACCTGGCCAGAATCACATTTTACATTTTCTGACTATATGTGTCTCTAGCTGCGACACGCCACCCAAATCATTTTCATTTCAGCAATAAAATGTTTGAAGCATGACTTAACAAGGCCCTCATTAGCAATCTACAACTCCCACACAGTAACATACAATTATGTAATTACCCATTCAAAAAGCAGTTTATTTACAGACAGATGATTGATGTAAAAATACTTCATAGTATCAATCCCCTGTTGATGGTTTATGTATATTTTTTTATCTTCAAAACTGCCAACACACAGTGTCATCTTTTCCATCACTCTGAGGTCCTAATGTCAAATTTAAATTTCTTCTTCTGCAGGCTGATTTTGAGCTTCATTGCGGCCGTGGAGCTGCTCCAGACATGAAGCTGCACTTAGTTTTCTGCCGCAGTCGAATACATTTATAGGTCAGGTTGGATTGTGTCTGAGATGAGGCATGAGCACAGCCTTTTATCAATGTGGAAAAGCTGGCCTTTCTGTCAACCTCTGTCTCAGTCTCCAGCCACCTGTATACCCCAGATTAGCCCAGGGAGCTGGCTCGTTTTCTGACCCGAGTAACTCACCAGCGGAGAGGAACTGAGCTGAGGCTGAAAGAGAATGTAGAGGGTAAAGTGAGAGGAGATGCGATGAAGAAATGTGAATAGGACCAAGAAAGAGTAAAGATGGTCTGAGATAGTCAGAGGTGCAGAAGAAAGGCTTCAGAGTGACCTCTGACAGACAAAAGGACAGAGCGTTATTTCATTTCAGAAGCACGATTCTCAGTAGGACTTATTCTCTACTGAAATATGGTGTATGAAAGCAGGCAAACAGACATTTCTAACAGTTACCCCCATAATTCACTAGTTCCCCAATTTGCTTATGATATTATTGGTCAAATAGAAGATCCCTTTTAACAGCATGAACTTCTAATTAATGCTGCTGTGGAATACCATCACAAGACTTCTCAACAGAACTGTCTGGAGGTGGACATGGGGACAGGTCTTTTTAGTTTGCTGCTATTTTAAAGGGACAATTCACCCTAAAATCAAAAATACATATTTTCCTCTTAAGTGCTATTTATCCATCTTGATTGTTTTGGTGTGGGTTGCTGAGTTCTGGAGGCTGTAGAGCGGTGTGCCTTCTCTCCAATATAATGGAACTAGATGGCTCTTTGCTTGTGGGTATTTCAGCCGGGGCCACACCTTACGTTCTGCATCACACAAAGTGTTGTGTGTCTGATGCACGTTCTCATTGCCTCACATTGGGTCGTCTTGTCAGTTGTAACTTCAGACAGACATTTATCTGTAATTGTCAGTTTGTGCTGTTTCAATGTTGACTTATTAGTTTAACTCAAATCATAATCTTCCTAACCTTAACCAAGTAGTTTTATTGCCTAAACCTAACAATATAGTTTTATATCCAAAAACTAAACATGTAGTTTTGTTGCCTGAAGAAAACAAAATTTGACTGAACATTTTTTAAATACCTGAAAATACTATGATTGCTGAGTAAAAAAAAAAAAAAAAAAGTCATGATGACTCACAGGACACAAACCCTGGTCCCCCAAATGACAAAATAATAACCATTCATTCAGCCAACCCAACTTCCATTTCATGTGGAGATTGTCCCTCTTTATACCATTACACCTGACTTTCTAAAGGTTTTCTGGCAGAAAACACCCAAATGGTCTTACAAGGCAGACAATGTACATAGATGTGAGACTAAATGTAAAAATCATATGAAAACAATCTGCACTCAGAGCACAGGCTGAGACTGTCGCAGAGCTCGCTGAAGTGTGCACTGCCAAACCATGCCCATCCAGGCGAAATACTAAGATTTTAGTGAGTCCCCTTTGCTTGTGTGCCCAAGAACCGGTAAAGCATTCACATGCTTCAACTTGCCTTTTCATTCTTCTTTCTTCTTTTTTGTGCCATATAAACAGAGGTAAAGACAAAAAACAAATGGTCTGACCTCCACGCAGTAGGGATTCAGTTACACTGTTGATGTGTGTTAAAAGAGACAAGTACACGAACAGGGACAGCTGTGTTCACCACAGATGCTTCGCAGTTCAGTTTATTCTACTTTCTGGAGTCCGCTTGGAAGACACATTCCACACATGTGCTGAAGTCTTTCGAATGTTGTCGTAGTGTAGTTATCTAGTAGTCTAGTAGTGTAGTGGACGCACACAATCACAAAAAAATTGAGGTACATGGACGTCCGCACAGAGCCTACACCCTCTGATGACAAAATTTACGTCAAGTGGACCCTCACATACTCATGGAAAGTATAATTTTGGCTTAAGAATGATCAATTCTCACGCTGCAGCGAGGAGAGAGAAGTGCTACAGGAACCTAAAATCCTGAATGAGAGAACCATCACCTCGTATCCTTTATTATAACCCGAGACTGACAACTCAGTGAGATGACAGCTGAAGCTGCAGGCTCGCCCTTCACACTTCACACACTTCAGATCTAGGGTTTAGGTACTTGTAGGTACAGGTTTCATGACCACTATACTGAAAGTGCTTGGTGGAAACGGGACTTTACAGAGCAGTGAGTTCACCCTGACCGTGTACATATTGTGCTGTACTGTAATTGGGGTTTGTCAAAGGGATACTGTTTAATGTTTGAGAGGATGTTTGTGGATGAATGTGTTGCTCTGTGTCTGTCCGTGCAGGCATGTGTGGGTGTGCAGATGCTGTTACAAAAGGAAAAGGCATCATGTTTGTATAATATTCAAGTCTAGATGTTCAGAGGTTAACATTAGAATAGTGATAAAATATCTGGGGGAAAAAGCTTTTAAAATACCAACAACTTGCCTCAAGTTATATTGCAATTTTTTCACAAAATTAAAGGTGTTTTTTTTAGTATTATTATATAAAGCTAAATTCCAGGTTTATAGTTCAACATTTACAGGTTTACAGTATCTGTCCATTCAATATGAAGCTGGATCCAGAAACTGGTTACTTTATCATTAAGACTGCATGAGAGCAGGGGAAACAGCTACCAGGTTAGCTGTTTCCCTCTGTTTCAGTCCGTTCTTATTCCCAGGCGTCAAATACCTCTGTTTTGTCATGTCCCTCCTCTGCGTCTCATCCAGATGCAGAAGGTACCCTTTAGCCGAAAGTTCACTTCCCCTGTGAAACCAAACGTCACCGGTCTTTTCTTGAATGTAACCACATGGTTAGATGTGTCTTGTGTGTCTGGATGAGAGGCGAGGAGCACAACACAAAGCAGCTCTGTCTGACCACCTGGGATGAGAACGTGTTGCCTGTCTCCAGTGCTTATGCTAAGATAAGCTAACTATCTGCTTGCATCAGCTTTACATTAAACTGATGATAATGGTATAATTTTCCCATCTAATTCTCACCAAAAAAGCAACAAGCATAATTTCCCAATATTAACAATTCCATTAAAAATGGTGCAGAACACAAGTGACCCTATAGTAGTCTTTTAAATGGATTACCAATTAATACAAGTGCAACCCAAATTCTTTTTAGTAGTCAGACAACTATTACGATGCAGTATTGATTTAAATGTGTCCATGTTTTTGTGCATGCATATGAAAGCAGGTGGGGAATACTGCACGTGTGTGATGACAGTTCCTTTTAATGTTTCACAACCACTGACGGATAACCGAGCTCTTACAGGCTTTTCTTCATTCCTGCGATCTCGGGCATGCTTTCGTCTAGAGAGCCCTTACTGACAAAAGGCAAGAAATATCTGAGGTAAAAACACATTACCACCACGGTCCCAGCTCAGTGCTTAGGGGAGAAGCTGAACTAGCAGGTTTCCTCACAAAGGCTTTACCGGGCAACAATGATTCAGCCATTCAGTCAAATATTTTATTGAGACTCAGGGGCCTGAATCACAACATTTGAAATGGTTTATGTGCATTTTAAGCAATTCTGCATAACCTCAAATTTAGACATTACCAAACCATATCAGACTACAGTAACATCATGTAGTGTGGGTGTAAAATGTGCTAGCTGTATTCACATTTCATGTTCTTTCTGGGAAACAGATGAAAAAACCCAAAGGCTTTTCCTAAAAGCCAGGCTCTTCTGACCTATACCACAATCCAGACTAAGACTCTGTGAGAGACGCTGTTTGTGTTCTCTGGTTGATGAGTGAACAATCTGAAAATCTGGGTGAATCTCACAGTAACATTTTCATGACCTGAATTTGTATTCTCTAGCTTTATCTGGACTTTTTTTTAGGTTAAAATCAACAAAGTTTTGGAGCAAACGTCCCTTTTCACTCTGGTGTTATAGACTTTGTGAGCATAACTAGACCTTCAAAATACATTAAAGACCTAACAGAAAAATTCAAAATGTTGTCCTGTTTTATTCCAACAATATACACAACATTGATGTCTTAATATGAGGGTGAAGACACATGTGCTGTATCTTGCCATTTGATTTTGCTATCAAGATTTAATTAAGATTATCTGAAACCTTTACGTGCACTGATGCACAATCAACCGGAATCTTTTCCAGGTGGAATGATAAAAGTTGTATAAAACCACAAAGGCAGAAATCAGGTTGCAAAAGGGTCGAGCGCAGGGAAGAGCTACAGTATGTGGGGAGCATTCCAACACCTCTGGGAAAAAACAAGAGGTTGAAGCTGGTGCAACATGAGCTGAACGCTGCAGAACATGAGAGCTGGCATGAAACAGCAAGGTGAAGTAGCTACAGGTGGGGGGGGGGGGGAAGGACTAAAGGGTCACCTTGGAGAAACTGGAGAGTTGAATCCCAGCGGGGGATGTTCCTGGAGCAGGCGGTACATGATGTTCTTCCAAGCTCATAAAACAAGCCATCTGCTGGGGCAATGTGAGGTCACCAGGGTGCTATCTCTGTGCACAGGGAGTGAGATGGCTCCATCTCGCTAAACATAAGCATGTCAACATGGCCGATAATGTCCATGTAAACATGCTAACGGTAGCATGCTGCTAACATGAATGGAATTTCCTCTCCGCTCACAGCCTCAGGCCATATTACATTTTTGCTACACTAATTGTGTTCAACATTCAGAAATCCTAAAGTAATTATTAGAATTTTTAAATGTTTAAAATAATAACTGCAATTTCTTCAGCTGAGGAAGATCGTGTGATGATCGAAATCTCCAGAGAAGCTACTAAATAGTCCTTGAGGCCTTTTTCCAATGGCGAAAGTGAACTTTGATACTAAAATTTAAAACCAGCATGGATGAGAAGTCTGCTTAGAAAAAAAACAACCTCTAAAATTCAAAAAACCCATCTGGTGATGAAGACCATGTGACATGATTGAAAGACCCAGAACAGCAACTAAATGGACCTTGAGGTCAGATTGTTTCGTCAAAAGAAAAAAAAAAAGACAAGTTGTTGCTAATCATCTATCCAACAATTTCGTTTTTGTATAATGAGAGGCTCACAGGGCTGCTAGCATTCTTAATCCCGCTCTGATTGGTCACCTGTTTCTTGTTTTTGTTTTTCATGGTTCTGAATTAATAAAAAATGGTCACTGCTCACATGCACTTGTTTTTACAACCTGTGAATATATTCATTAGATTTAAACGTATCCTGTCATGAATTTGATCCTGTCATGGTCACCAAAGTCATTCAAATTCATCGTCTTGAAAAACATGAATTACCCTCTAAATCAGTGTGCCACACAGCTCATTTTTCACAATGTAAACAGACAGGCATGCAAGTGTGAGCTTGTGCGTGACCAGTTGAATCACAATCCATAGGCCTACACATTTTTGTGTTATCATGGGGTATCGTGCACCTCCTTTGTTCTTAACCCCTTTCCATCACAACAAGCTGTCCATTTCTCCCTCCCTTTACCCCCTCTCTATTTGTCTCTCCTGGAAAAGTAAACAAGCTATTGTTGAGCAGCTCTGCTCATTAGCCCCATTGGTTTGACAGTTTTCTCATAAAACACGCTGGCGTTATAGCAACTCACGCATGAGTGGAGAATAGGTTCAACTGTTGTAGCAAAGGTTGAAGAATTTAAACCAGGTTCTTCTCAAAGAAAGCTAAAAACCCAGGATAATGACAAATTATTTGAGAGAAAATTGATCTCCCACAGAAGTCGATAAATAAGAATAGGAGGGTCATGTGAGAGAATATTGATTCATTTATTGAAGAATGGTAGAAATACAAATCTTCCCTCACACCACTGATATTCTTCATTATACAAGCTGCCTGTGAAATTCTAGGTCATTCACTGCATGTCTTAGTGAAGAAAGGACATATTGTGCTGTCTCTCACACAGTCATACGCACACATGCACACATAAAAAAAAGCCAACCTTTCTCCCCCCTATGTTGCTGCATTCACTGCTGTTGCTGAAACAGGAAATGAAGGTAGCCGTATCGCCCAGTAATAACACCATGTTGACAATGAAGCTCTGACTATGGATTGAGGGAGAGATAAAAACACAATGATTCAGAGAACAGAACACTCGCACAACCTGATCAATACACACCAGTGTACTGTATCAACAGCCAGAATAGAAAACAATCCTACTGTTTGTTGCCCACACATGCATTCATTGCTCACATCAATCTCTACTTCCTTCGCTAATCAGAGATTTTTTTTTTTTTAAAGTAAAAAATATAAATAAAAAAAAGTGTGTGCTCGCTGCAGATATGAAAAAAAGCGTCCGGTGCCAAAAGAGCAGGTAAACTGTTTAAACTCTCTGGATTAAGTGGGAGTCTATTAATTGTTCAACCTAAAGGTAGATCTGAAGACATTCAAGAACCATAATCTCACCGAGGTTGGATTATTGTTGTCTATGCTGCATTATCATTGCATGGTAATCTTATATCACAGAATTTCCTACAAACTCATCAGCCCCAATTGTAATATTTACCAATATGACATTTGCTTACACCTGCCTTTAAATGCATGAAAACAACTAGGAGTAAGTTCAAAACCACGCAACACTGCCACCATATGGACTATTTTATGTATTACAACAGTTTAACAAAGATATGGGAAATGAAGACAACATCCCGTTGCTGTGGTCTCCATGGAATAACAGACCAACAGAGGGAGCCAAATAAATTATATTATTCTTGAATAAATCAAATAGGGATTTGTTGGTTCCATGGAGTTTACTCTTTACAATCTTATTTGGTAATAGTTGTTTATATTCACTGCAGTTAGAGATGCGAGAATCTGTTTTCAAAGACTTAGAAATTGAATCAGCAATACAACTCATGTCAAATAAATACCCCCCAAATTAAAGGAGCCAGTAATATGAGTGGGTGAACACAAAATTTACTGAAATGTGTATTGTGTGTTTTGCCATAAGATGAGAGCTTGTTTTGTAATTGTTTTCACAAAGTTTTCAAATTTCATCAGCACAAATTTTCCCCGCCCAACGCAATCTGGCAACACTATGACATCATAATTTTTCTCCTGTTCTACCTCTATTCTGGTGAATTTGTATTGACAATATGTCATTTTACATACACTCCTTAAATTGCACTGTAGAGCAAGTCAACAGCCTCACCTTTGCAAGTGTAACTCTACCTCCTCCTTTCGAGATACAACACTGCCCTCTTGTGGCACTTACTAAATACCACAACCTTCAAAGGACACGCATCCCTCGCTTCGGCTATAGGATGCAGGATGTACAGCAGGCACCAGAAAGTGCAGCAGTACGTTAACAGCGAACATAATCGGTGTTTTCTTCAAATATGAAGCATGTCTTTTTTAACAACGCATGAGCTGTGGCGAGCAGCCAGCGCGGGAATAAGATGACACGTTGTTGTGGCTCGGACTCGGTCACATGTTTGGATGGTCAGTCCTGAAAGCCAGTGTGTGACAACACTGCCGACCTGCTGACACTGGGGATTCCAATCTCAGCATGCCTCACAAGAGCAAAAAAGAAAAGGTAAAGTTGATTTGAAACTTTTTTTTATTTTTTATTTTTTTTAGAACAATGTGGGACTCATTTATGTTGTGTTTAATTTTGCTCATTGATTACTCATTTGATCAGGAATCCTCCAAACTTGGAAGGCCAAAGAAATCTGGAGGTAAAAATGGGCCTGCAGACGACCAAGGTGTAAGTATTCTTTAACTTTACACTGTGCAAAAGGGGACATGCATTGGTTACTTATAGAAGTAATATATTACTAGCATGTAGGAAAAAAACACCAACAATACATATAAATCCATATTTGTTCTAACAGGGATGTTATAGGACATTTGTATTGGGGCAAAGGGTCTTTTTCACTGCTGTTTAGTTGAAGTTTATTTCTTCTTTTTGTTGGTTTGTTTTTGTTTGTTAGCCTGAGGAGATCCCCTGTAGACTTCTTCGGGCCTTTTGATAACCATTATGTAGATACTGCTCGACTGCTCCACTGTTGTGTTACACACACAGCTTAAACATATCACATGCAAAAGGATATTACAGTTTTCTTGCCTCCAATGACTAGCTCCTGACACGCTCCCAGGAAACTCACTATTCATCCGTCCTCATGGAGTGGAAGTAAAGTCGCTCATGTGACATCACAGCTTAATCTAATGACTTTATTTTCTCTAAAATGGCACTTGCATTCAATCTCTACTTCTCCCCATCATGACTTGTTTGGCCTCCGGTATGTAAAACGAGGCATTGTAGCAGCTATTTTTGTCCGCGCCATATCTGACCTAAATCAGTGATGTTGAGTATTGGAAGAGACCTGATTGATTGACTGCTGGACCTGCTGTTTGTTCCCATTGACAGCTTTATCAGTTCCATCTGCTCAATTATTCTGTCCACTGAGGTCCATCCCAAACTCTGTCAACAGATGCAGCACAGTACACCACTGACTGTGATCAGGTTGCTTCTCTGAAAATCACCTGATCTGATTCGGAAAGGAACTTGACCCTCTCTTCTCCTCTCCTCTCCTCCCCTCTCCCCTCACTGACTCCACATTGACACTTGAGCAAAGTGATTGCACATGCCATTTCCTCCGGTGCAGGAACTACCTCGCCCTGTACCCTGCTCCAGTAACGGGAGCCCTTCTTCCTCTGCGACTCTTGTTTCTGCAGGGCTCCAATAAGAAAGTGCCTCCTGCAACTCAGCTGATGAGGGCGAAGCAGCCAGGGTCCCACTCGGCTGTGAAGAGAGAGAAGAGGTTCAGCACTTCCTCTTTCCCCCTCAGTGCTAACAGAGAGCTACAGAAGCTACTTGCACTGGCAGGTATGCCTCCCTCTATAAACAGTATTAGAAGCAATCAGTCTTCAAATGCAACTCATCTACACTTCCCTCCTCTGTAATAACTCATATACATAGATAAGCTTTAACTCTTCTCCCAGAAAATGCTAGCTGACCTTTATCTAAGACTGCATGTTTGGCCTATATGGATGAGGGGAATCATATTAACAATTCATAGCCTTGGTGGATCCTCATAACCGTCTTTTTAACCTTGAGGTCTTTGCTCGCTACATAATTTATAGCTAAGCAGGCTACCCATCAGCTTTATCTGTAATGCAAATGATGTGCAATCAGCTGCATCTCCAGACGATCTTACCCCCGGAGGCCTGTAAGGTAACTCTGATTCAGACTGAATGGACCTGAAGACAGGGGTGGAATGCGGGGACATCCAATAATAAAACTAAAAATGTAAGCCCAAATCAAACATAAACTCTGACATATGTTGGAGCATCATGCATCTTAAGAGTCCTAGAAATACTTCAATCTATACTGCACTTTAGCATTAGCCTGACTAAGCAGTATGAATATTGGAATAACTCTATCTAGCTATTTGTGCCCACTGTCAGTGATGATTGTCTATGAATTGCACTGATGCCGATTCTGAGAGCAGACAGTGAGGTTGAGGTTTGAACATTTACATCAATCTTTCATCAGGCAGGATCTGGCTTAAGTGCTTTCCTGTAAACTATACCCCGCTATGCTTGCTGCTCGTACCTGGATGAGCCGGGCAACACTGTGGAGGAACAATAGGAGGATTTGCAAGTTTGAGGGAGACACTGCCACAGGAGGCAACTTGTGACAATGAATTTAAAAAAAAAAAATTGCTTTGTGTTTCATTTGAAGAAGCGCTATTTGTTTGAGTTTAGAGAAGAAGAAGTTGAGGGAGGAAAGGAGGAATAAGGAAATAATCTCCCTGACCTTCCAGACCTGAAGAAACATGCATGAACAGGCAGCGCCTTGAATATCATCACAAATTACACTCCTGGCAGTTCAAGAGCTGCTCTGTGATTTTAGGCTCCACAGTTCAGATGCAGGCAAGATAACTATACTTGCTCAGTCACCCTCCTGCTGTATCTGTCTCATCTACCAGAAGAGCAGATGCTGACGTTTCAGAAATGTGAACATCTGACCTAGAATTACTTTGATTGGATGAAGTCATCTTATAAAGCAAACATGCCAAACATTACCCAATTCCAGCTTCTCCAAAGTCTGGATGTTCATATCACACCATTTGTTGAGACCAAGCTGGACATTTAAGGACCTTGTAATTGGCATTTTCACAATTTTCAAAACAATGAGAACAAAAACAAAAGATAGATTAATTGAAAAATTAGCAGCTTAAATCAATAATTAACAAAACAATCTTTAGTTTCAGCCCTAATTTGAACAACAGCTCAAGAGAAAGATATTTAATTCAGACATTTTGCATGATACATTTATTTTAAAACAGATTTTAGTGCAGTAACTGTGACACCCAGAGCAGATTGTTCATTATGTATGACAGAAAATGAGTAAAATCTCCCTATATGATGATATAATGACTCTACGTTTTAGTAAAATGTCCTTCATGTCAAGTTATTATATTGGATTGTTGCTTTTGGGTGCTTGTTGGGCAGATTTTATTTGAAGAAAATTCTTTAATTACAACGTAAAGCTATATTTCATGTTGAATGCTAATGGTATATTTGGTGTCTCATAAGTCAATGTGGCCTCAGCACTTGTCAGTGGCACTTATATGTGCAAGAGAGAGAAGAGAGAATAGAAGAGAAGTCGGGATGATATTTGTAAATTGTTTTTTTTTTATACAGCTTTACCCAGACATCTTAAAATGACTATTCAGTGCCACAGGCTCTGTTTTGTTCTCTCTTTGTTTGTATGTGTGTGGGTCAGTATATGAGAGACATTTTATCTCACTCTTTTATGTTTTATATGCAGTTGATGTAGTTTTACTTGCTAGTGTGGACAAAATTTAGTCAGTAGGGCAACAATGAATGTTTGATGAAGAAGGGTAAACCATGTTATTCCA
The DNA here is from genome assembly GCA_037974645.1 of Hollardia meadi. Taxonomy (NCBI): domain Eukaryota; kingdom Metazoa; phylum Chordata; class Actinopteri; order Tetraodontiformes; family Triacanthodidae; genus Hollardia; species Hollardia meadi. The sequence goes on along the minus strand of JBBPCS010000374.1, from coordinate 6,165,731 downwards.
AGTTTTGGTGAAACATTTAGTGATGGGCTTGTGTTACAGACAGCTCTCACACAAACGGTCCAGCCTCTGCTGCCATCTTCTGGAGAAAGATTCAAGATTCAAGATGTTTATTGTCTCACCGGTTATACAAGTCCGATCGTGTGAAAAACTTTTAAAAATGGAAATTCTGTTGTTTTACTGTAAAAGTCAGCTTTAACAATAATTTTCACTGTATTTGAGTACAATGTCTGGCATTTGTATTTGAGTTAGGCTGTTGCCATATGGCCTTTATCCGACTGTCAGTATTTTCTGACTTGCACTTTCTGTCTGTGGCACTCAGCTGCAAGACTATGGTGTACTGTATGTTCCTAGTGAGGACATGGATCTCTAAAAACAGGTTACATACTTATTGTTTCATTTCTAAGTAAATATTGCATTTGCTGGGGACTTTTGTCAGCCACTGATTAATACACATTTAGTGCATTAGTGAGTGTTTACGGCTAGGAATGCATGCTATTTATCGGAGCGATAAATTATTAGTGTTATTAGTGTTATCAGTTATTGGCCGATAATGAAAACATTAGCCGATAAACAGAGCTGATAATACAAAGCACAATTGCCGTCATTGATTTAACAAGCAAAGCATCTAAACAGTCTGATACAGACCTGTGTAGAGCCACACAGTGTAGACTGGAGGGCCAAACATGTCGTCTCCGGTGTGGACTTTTTTATTACTTTTTTTTACAGCTTCAGAGGAAGACAACGAGATTGTAATTTACAATACATGTTCCACAAGGGTTCAAAGAGGAGGGAAAAAGAGTTCCAACACAACAAATCTTATTAGAGCTGTGGAATATTAAATCATCTGTATTTGCTCACTACAGCTTGGCCTTTCTTAACGTCAGCTGTGCAGAAACTACAGGTTATGAATTTCTTTTTAAGATGAAAAATGTGAAATGATCGGTTATCTTATCGGTATCTGCCATGAAAAGCAGGTAACTATCGGTTATCGGCTGGAAAAAATACATATCGTGCATCCCTGTTTACCAGATCCCTGTTTTTTTTAGGATGGTGTGTGTGGGCTTGACTTAAAATACACTGCCATGCGTGTGTGTGTGTGTGTGTTCATGGATATGAAGGAACACGTTACCCAATGCCACAGTGTTGCTCATTTATGTTTTTGGGTGTATGGCACATAGGAATACCGTATTTCATGCTACACGGATTAAGATTTTTCGTGGGATTTGTTGGCAAAAAGAAAGATGTAAAATGTCCCCAGCCGGAACTAAAACTAAAGATCTAAAAATCCAGAAGGGCTCCTGGGTTATATCTGAAATTATACACACTCCTCAGCCTGTCCAACCACTAGGAATTAAATGGCAGCTTTCATAAAATGCCGCCGCCCGTTGTCATGGTTGTGGAATGTAATGGCACCTCTTGGAGAGGCTTTGGCCCCTCAGTGAGAGAATGCCAAGAGAGACAGCTGCTTAGTGATACATTTGGCCTTCCTCTCCTCCTTTCCCCGTTTCCTTGTCGCACCATCCAAGTATTCCTGTGAGAAAATAACCTCAACTGGTCATTTTTCATCTAAATTTTAAATACAGATTGTAAGACATGGGACTATATAAAGAACAAAAGAAATAATCATGTTATTTCTACGCCTGCTGAGGCAAAAAAAGTACCTGTCAAGAAAAGTTTTTACTTGCCAAAGCCTTTCCGATATTTTTGGGTCATGTGTCTTTGAAATTCATGCATAGTATAGTATATGGGACAACTATAACATGATAAAGCCGTCTGTAATCACGCCCTCCTCATTGATAAAATAATTAAATTAGCTGTTAGATCATTATTGATGATTGTTGGGAAAACAGCACAGTCTCTTTGTTATTAACTGACTGTAAAATGATTGTGAAAATGGTGCTGAACCACATTGTTATAAAAAACCCTACTGGTGTGAATGTGGTCTGAATGTGTCTTCTGACAAATCACATGAAAAGAGGGAAAGCTACTTCATTATGCAAAGATGAAATGCAGATGATGCATTTGTTGCCTCGAAGCTGGACTTGTTTTGGTGTACAGATTCTTGAAATAATTATTCAGTTCAAGGGTTAGTCTAGTTACACCTATAGGCTACTTCCATCAAAGTGTGATATATGGTATTCAGCTTGTATGATACTGATGGCTAAGTCACTCTGTAAACTTTTAGACAGGCAGCAGACTGCTTCTTAGAGCTGCAGCAGTTTCTTGCGCTGTGTGGCTGTGCACTTAATTTTTCCTGTTTACATCTAATTTTGTTAAGCACATGTGCGCCACTTGGAATAACAATGCAGCAAATTCTGCTCTTGCCTCAGATAGTGAGTGAGTCATAAAAACCCCTCTCACAAATGATATTAAGTTAAGCCACTGAAGATGATAGCTTCAATAAAGTGTACGACCACCTATTATATGTCATTTTAAATGTAAAAAGGAATGGATCTAATAGCGTAATTTACCTAATTTATTTGATTTAATATAGTTTTTTTCTTGCTGGAGAGCTCTGGATTTCGAGTCCCTAGTAGTCCTGTCCTCAGCTGCTTATGTAGCCTAGTTCCCTCTCCTGTTCCTCATTGAAACCAAAGCTTTGAGGGCCCCCTCTGACCCTCTCCCACCTCCCTTTGATAAGGAACCAAGGTGAGATGACAGGAAGAAACAACTTCAAAGATTCAGCCAGGGCCTCTCTCTCTAAGCACACTCAAGAGTAAGTTATATCCAGCTGCTTATCCTAAGTCAGATTATGCTGAAACCCATGCTAATAGTCAAACTGTGGAAAAGACTTAAGTCAATCTGATCCAAGATCTGTAACGGGGCCTGCCTTGAAGAGCGTCACCAGAGACCAGCTAGTGGGGAGGCGGGGCCAGACCAAAAAAATAAATAAATAAAAATTCCAACGCATATCCCGCCCTCTGTGCCTCCTCTCAACCAATCACCTTCCCTCTCTCCCGGCAGCCATTGCCTTCATTGCTCCAGAGCAGCCAGAGCTCAGCCAATCAGCTGGCTCCTTTGCTGCTTACATCACTAACTAGCCAGTTCCCTCCAGCGGCAGAGAGCTTCATTTTCTGATCTGCTTTTGTGCTAAAATGGAGGCTGGCCTCTCGCCCTGAGTTGATCGCCTTCCTGGTTGAGGTTTAGATGTTGACATGCAATAAATCCGACAGGATGGTTGTGGATGCACCTAATTCCAATGGGCCTTTTCAGCCGGTGGCTCTTATGCACTTCAGAGGTACGTAAGGACAAATTATTCTTCCTGCATTTCCTAGAGAATTGAGGAGAGAGAGAGAGCTGTGTGTCCCGTTCCCCTCCACTGGTTACTGCCTGGTTAGTCAGCGTTCAGACGTCAGAGATAAGATAGATTGTGTATGTGGTTTGGAAAGCAGCTCTATTGCGTTTGGACGGGAACTGGGGGATTGTTGCTTGTAAGGCTTGTGTGCATCGCTGTGAGACACGGGAGCTACATAAAAATCAGGTTTTACTAGCTAGCTGCGCTCACTGCCCATCCCCCCGCCAAGCTAGTGATGTCAAAGGAAGTGAGGTCATAGCCTTGGGAAGGGTCTTCTCCTTAGTTTTTCATGTGTTTGCTTGTAAATGTGTGTTTCCGTATTTATTTGCGCAATTATTATAATTTTTATTTGAGGAAACGCTATAGATTAATGAAATGTTGTCGCCCTCCTTCCCAGCTGCTCTACCCGGCGCAGCATTTTTGTCACACTCCAGTTCATCTGGGCACAAACTGGTCATAGTGTGTAGGCTGTAGACAGCCACTGCTCTGCAGCAAGCAGTCCCCTTCTCCACCACCCCTCACCCACCTTTTTCCCTCTCCTGTCAGCGACATAAATAAATCTTGGTTCTTGATTGTATATCTTTGTCAACAATGTGAGCCAGCCATTTTTTTTGTCAGAGCATAGCAGTCGTGTTTTAAGATCACAGCATATAGGGCTCGGCCTCTTAATGTGTGTATAATGTACTCAGTCATGTTTGAAAGGCCCAGCCTGTTACCACTGTACTCGGGTGCAGCCCAGCTTTAGATGAAGCCTTGGGCAATTATTGATTACACTCTATTGAGCCACAGAGGCGACTGCCTTGAATGACAACTCAGTGTTGGGGGGACAATCAGACTCTCTTTTTTTTACGCCTTTCTCTTTTCTGTCTTTCTTTGTCTATCATTCTCACCCTGTGCAGACCACATGTCTTGTATCCATTCCACATTGTGTCTAGATTAAACTAAAACAGACTGTAGTAGAGACCCTGCACCTGAATGTGTCTGAATTTAATGTTTGGATGACCCCTTACGAGTGGTTTTCACTTCCTTTTTAACATTAGATTTTGTCCATGGGGAAGCTGAAAATACCGCTAAACCAATAAATGTATGTTCATTTGTATATGCACACAGATATGTACAGGATTGTGTTGTCTCACATCAGGTAATACTTAAAAACCAGCATCCACGTCTGTTTAGCTTAGACAAATTATCCATGTTTTGTATGTATTTCTGAGCATCACACACACACACAACTGATTAAGTGGCCCTTCAGGGTTGTTGGGAATGCGTTTGCATTCACATTACACTGAATTTGGCTCCACATCCCCAACATTTCCACAGTACGTTTCGTTGCATTCACGCCGGTCTGTGTTTACACATATGTTCATGCTATCAGACATTTCAGGAGACTTCTAAGTGAGAAATTTCTAAGATTTCGTTTATTCTCAACGCAAGACATCATCTTAATAACAACACGGCATTATTAGTCACAAGGGAGCCTCCTAATTGCAGCGCAATTGCAAGTGTGGCGATGATGCACATTCCCAAACCAAACCCGGGTAATAATCCATGAGCTTTGCTCTACTGTATATATCCTGGACATTCTTGGGTGTTCAAAAACTACTTGAATGAATGTGTCCAGCTTAGTTGCTCATATGACTAACAAACTGCAACACAATGTCCCTCTGCATAGCTATACAGAGCAATCAGTCAGTGTTTACATTGATCATATCATACTGTCGATAAAGCAGATTATCTAACTGTCCTGACTCCAGACTAGCAGCTGTTAATTTGACCTCTTTACAGGGAAAAAATAGAGACTGTGGTTCCAACGTGACTCCAGCGATTTATTATTTTTGTTTTGATCAGGGGGGCAATAATATAAATCTTGCTCTGTTCTCCACAAGACCTCTTCCCCTCCCAAGTCTTCTGCTACATTAATAGAGGTCACATTGTGGTTAACGTCAATTTTGGGATCACGACACTGGGCCTTTATCTGTTACTCAACAACCCGCTGGGGTATTTTAGGAGTGTACAGAAACTTTATAATGCAGGCAGACAGACTTATGTAATGGTGGCAATGCAAGTCTGACACAGCCAGGGGTGCAAGGCATGGCAACACATTCCTGTCCAGCTTCATGTCCCAGTTAACCAGCACAAATAACACAATATAATAGAACGCAAACTGTTGCTGTTTCAGTTGTCTTTACCAATTGTCGGGTGCACCTCAGTTGACCCAATGGGCCTCGTTCTGGAACCTCACTTTGGGGATAATTCCTCGTTGATCTTGACTGCATAATAATAATGATAAATGTCTTGGATGTACTGCTCTCTCTCTCTCTCTCTCTCTCTCTCCTTTATGTTTTTTTAATCAGGACTGCTGGCACTCGCAGTGTTTTCACATTGTGACAGAGCTTTTGGCTGTCAAATCTTTATGGAAATGGCCAATAATGGCAGCTCACACGTTGGCCCTCTTTCCCCTGGAATTTCCAACCTCTCGCTGTCATCAAGATAAATTGGCAGACTGGAAACTGACACTGCAGAAGTGTGTGTGTGTGTGTGTGTGTGTGTGTCTGAATAGGATATCTCCCTTCTTACCTACAGTCTGCCTATTTGCAAGAATATGTGCGCCCCTTCTCTCTTCTGCGCTTTGTGTGCATTCATTGAAATTGGGGCATGAGTGAATAGGTTTAGCTGCCTATTATTTCTTTCTAAGTGTCAGTATCAAGTTTTTCCTCCTGTTTATCTTCTTATTGAACACCGGCATGACTTAATTGAGGTTAAAAAGAAATTAATGCCAGTTTGTTTAATTGGTAATTTCTTTCAATTAAAACAAGATGGAAGGCGGCATCAGAACACAGAGACCAATTTAATTTATATCAGAGCAATGTGGCTTTATACTTTTCTCCATTCATAGTGTGTTTGCAGTCCTCAGTTTACCTTTATCAATTGGCTGTTTATTATTCTTCCTCATTTGAACCCTGTGCCAAATTAATCATGACTTGTCTCAGCATCTGATGTGCTTGTCTCTGTAATTACAAGTGCTCTGCCTACATGTTGGAGTACAGTCATGGAAGAGGAATGAGAGTCATCCCTTTGACGTATATGCCATGTACATATCTGATCTAATCTAACATCCTCATCATGTGAAGACAACCTCTGGGCCTCAGTGCCAGCCCATTGTCAATGCCACACCCTTTACTGATTAATAATTATTGGGTGTAGGAAACAGCTTTTGCAGCACTGGGGGGACTTGAGGTTTAACACCACAGACAATGGATGTTCTGTGTAGGTTTTGCATGTAAGGATCAAATGAATTTGCTCCCTCCACCAACTTCCGTAATTGGGGATATCCTTGTATAATATAGAGTTGAATTTCAGATGATACCTGTTGAAAAGAGGCAGCTGTGGTTGCAGAAATACAGAAAAATCATAATGTAAAGCTGCTGTGCTGTGTGCATGTGTGTAGGCCGTGATTGCTATAGCGTCTTCCTAATCTCATCTTCTATCAGACACAGAAACATAGTTTACCAACAGAGACACCATTGAAAGCACTAATGTGAGTCCAGCAGACTAACCACATTTATATTTGTTTTGTTGGTGCATTGTAAACCTCTATCAACCAAATGAGAGCATCTTGATCTGACAGACCTCTTGTCAATATCGCATACAGCTGCTTCTGTCAGTTAAATTGGCCCACACCTGAGTTTAGTGAAGGAGTATGGTGACATTATAATTCCAGCCATTCATTATCTATCACCGCTTGTCCTTTGCAGGGTCACGGGGGGGCTGGAACGTATCCCAGCTGACATTGGGCGAGAGGCAGGGTACACCCTGAACAGATCGCCAGTTCATCACAGGGCTGACATATCGAGACAAACAACCATTCACGCTCTCATTCACACCTACAGGCAATTTAGAGTCACCTATTTTTTTATTACGGCTGCAGTTGGACTTGTACGGAGTCAAATTTAGATCAGGTCGGTCAGAGGAGAAGCTTGAGACAACAATCATAAATAAAAAATAAAATGAACAGAAATGTTTATTTTATTGGGAACTTTCTAATCTATTAAGGGAAGCAGAGGTTATTGTAAAATGTTATTTTATCTCAATCTTAATGTCTTATTTTCTTGTCTTTGTCTGCAAAAAGAACTATATTGACAAATTTGGCATTTGCTCCGTGGTTTGCACGGCAAGGCTTCTCATAAGAAAACAACAGTTGAGTGAGTGTTAAGCAGTTTAACGTTTATCATCAGGCCTTAAAGCAATAGTTTGACATTTTAATATTTATTTACTTTCTTGCAGAGAGTTGGATGAGGAGATTGATTCCACTCTCACATCTGTCCAGTAAATATAAGGCTACAGACAGCAGCTTGGCATTAACAGCTTAGAAGAAGGGGAAACAGCTAGCTTGTCTCAGTCCTGTACAGAGACGACAAACAGTGAGTTATCATGTGCTTTAAAGGCTTTGGTAGTCAGCTTGTTACCTTTGGTCAGAGCCATGCTAGCTGTTTCCTCCTATTTCCAGTCTTTATGCTAAGCTAAGCTAACAGGCTGCTGTTTGTAGCTTCATATTTAAAAGACAGATGTGTGAGTGGTGTCGAGAGAATAAGCTTATTTCCCAAAATGTTAAACTCTCCCTTTAAACTGTGTATGACATCATGTACAATCAAACTTCTGCCATAATAGCGGTTATTTTGGTAGCTGAGGAACATGTAGATGTTTCTTCAGATGGGACTATCGGAGATAAAACCAAACATCGTAAAGAGAAACAAGCTACATCAAAGTTATGTCACATAACTACATAATTGTGGTGTTACAGTGTGTGTTATTACTGCACCACTCAAGCAGATAGGAATTTAGAGTTACAGAAATGGATGTTTCCACTTTGTGTTGTCATGTGTGACACAGTGTTGACTCCGGCAGACATTGTTTGTTTACAAGCCTTGAGTGCTCGGGTGGTAATCAGGAAGTCCTCAATCCACCATGGACAAATATAATGACAGACTTAAATAGCTAGGTTTCCTTTAATAAAAAAACCCCCCCCCCCCCCCCCCCCAGCTTGTGTGTCAAATGGCTAGACTGTGACCGTTCACCCAGTTCCCAAATCCTCCTCCATCCTGTCTTTTCTTCTCCACTTAGCTCTGTCGTTATCCTCCCCATTGGCTCTAACCATCTCAACATTTCTCTCAATGCACTTTAGTCTTCATGACTCATTTGCAAGTCTTCATCAAGCTCCTGCTGCCTCGTATTTCTTTTTAAATTGCTGTTTTAACTGTCATCCTTGACAGTTACACTGACCCCCCCTTTCACTTATGACCCCTCTCTCTTTGAACATGGCCCCATTTTTCCTATATTCTCAACTGCCTTATTTCATCACCACAGTGTAGCCCTGTTACACATTCAACTCTCTTTCGGTCATCCCTGGACTCTTTTCTTCTCTTTACCCACTCCACTTTTCCCTCTTTGTCTCCTCAGATGTGGCTCCGGCGGAGCAGGAGAAGCTCTTCGTCCAGAAGCTACGACAGTGCTGCGTTCTTTTTGACTTCCTGTCCGACCCGCTGAGTGACCTGAAATGGAAAGAAGTGAAGCGGGCAGCACTGAGCGAAATGGTGGAGTACATCACCCACAACAGGAATGTCATCACAGAGCCCATCTACCCAGAGGTGGTGCACATGGTCAGTAGAACCGGAGGTGTTAAGTTTGTTGTTAAAACTGAAGATGAGGGTGAAACTAAAGGATGGGGGCAGGTTGAAGCTGTGGGACAGAGCTGGTAGGATTTTAGCACGGATTATATGATTGAACTGTAGGTTTTTGTTTGTGATCAGGTTTTGATGGGACCTAACCCTAGGGCAGAAAATCTTGATTTCTTGAGGTGTTCAGATAATCTATTTAGTCACTTTTCATATGCTTTTGCTCAGTAAGTACTAAAGCTGCAATGAACAAGAAAATTAGTTGCCAACTAGTTTAGTATCGATGAATCGTTTCAGTCATTTTTCAAGCAAAATGTCATGAAAATAATTGTCAGATTAATTGATAATGAGAATAAGTTATAAGCTATTGCCTTTCAAATTGTTTTTCAAGAAAAAAGTTGGTTAAAGCTAAAGATGAGGGGAAAAGACTCATGAATCTTGCAAAATGCTCTGATCTGCAAGATTTCATGTACACAAATGTTTTAGCCATGCTAGTGACGTAGCTCTATGGACTGAATTTAACTTTTCATCTTGAGTTGTCGTCATCATCAGGTCAATCTTTTGGTTTATGACTAAACATTTACATAATTAATGACATTCCAATCAGCCTCAGCTGTATGTTTTTGTTGCCTTCTTACCTCAGTAAAATCAAATATGTTAAACCAGAAATGTTTATGACTATTACTAGTCTGTACACGAAAGCTTTTATATTATAGGTTAGTGTTTTCCAGGAAAGTCTTTCTGCTGGTACAAAGGGATGTGATGAATGTTTCATTTCCAGCAGAAGCACGAGTGATTTGAAAGTAAAGGGAAATTTGCCTTATCTTTGATTTACAACTAAACGTCACCAGCAGAGAATCCAAGCACACCAAAACGATTATGATAGATGCTCTGCCAACCATCTAATCTCAATCTTTCTGTGCAGAGATATTGAAATGGAACTACAAACATGATAAAAACACTGTCTAGTATCTCAATACACTAGTCAGATACTCTTCCTTTGCCAACAACAGTACCGATATGATACCATTTATGACATTTCCATTTACAGTCTCCATTGTGGCGTTTATGCGCAGTCATCTTCACATTTTGTTCTAGGTTGAAGTGCAGCACAGCACAGTTTATCTACCTTGTAGCCTGTCTTTTCAAACAAGGCTCCCAGTGTTTTAGTAGGCCACCTGCACTGTCCCATGATCTGCCTGGCAGGGAACAGCAACCCACAGGGTAGTCAGTTGACACTGTGAGAGACCAGAAACACAACACACTTGAATTATTGTGAACCCTAACCCTGGGGGTGGGGGGGGAGATAATATTAACCTAAAAAAAGAACATTATATTAGAATGCCTAAGAGAGGGCATTTCACAGAAATTTAAAAAAAAAAGCAAAATTTTAAATGTATTACAGACTCTGGCATCAAGACAGTTGTTGTATTGTATAAATGTATTGTTTTTGATTTGTTTACCGAGTTGATCAAGAATTGAAAGAAAGTTCCTAATCATTTAACACAAAAGCTAGGAACGAAATAAATGAGCTGTACTCCTCATATGATACCTACATAATTATAATCAACCTTTAAGCAAGCCTTGGTAACAGAAATGCTGATGGGACTTCAGCTTCATGGACTGTTTGTAAAACAGTGCGTTGATCAAGCAAAGTAGATTTTAAAGAAATCTGTTGTGTGGAAAAAGTTCTATAAATTCAAGATACAGTCTATTAATGCGGTTTCACTGTTGGTTTAACCATATGTCATGACTGTAAACATTTATTCAAGAGTGGGAAACTTCTAACAGGAAGTTGATGTTAAACTGGGTTTTTTTTTAACTTAATAAAATCTTTTTTTTAACCTGTTGTGGGTAGAGCTATTGGCATTGGTGTAGTCGCAACATGAATTATGGCTTTGGGTTATTCAAACAATGAAAGGAAGATAACAGCACACTGTCCAGTGGAATAAACATTCATGGTATCATTTTCACTTTTCTTCCAGTTTGCAGTGAACATGTTCAGAACATTGCCTCCATCGTCCAACCCCACTGGAGCGGAGTTTGATCCAGAGGAAGATGAGCCAACACTTGAAGCTGCATGGCCGCACCTACAGGTTTACATTTAAGTCATTTAATCATCCGCAAAACAGTCAGAGGTTTCTAACTGATTATTCTCAAGCTAGAGGAGCCTCCCAGCATGGCAGAAGCATATGATTCTGTGGTTTGCTGTAGGATTTAAAATTGTGCATTTGGTGTTAGAGCATTTGTTAACTACCACAGCGTTAAACATTTGTTTTCTTGTCCTTGTGTCTGTTGCAGCTCGTCTATGAATTTTTCCTTAGGTTTTTAGAATCACCTGACTTTCAGCCTAACATAGCGAAGAAATACATTGACCAGAAATTTGTCATGCAGGTAAGAAAGGAATTTGCCAAACTGTCAAGACTGTATTATAAAAAAAATAAAATAAAAAAAATTACATGACACAGTGACTGTCATTACGGTAACATTTCAATTCTCTTGCATTGTAGCTCCTAGAACTATTTGACAGTGAGGATCCCCGAGAGAGAGACTTCCTTAAAACTACCCTGCACAGGATCTATGGAAAGTTCCTGGGGCTGAGAGCATACATCAGGAAACAGATCAATAACATTTTCTATAGGTCAGTGCTGTTCTCCTACTGCTCAGCTCACTTTTAAACATGTTTACCACAACGTCATCTGTTTGGTTAGTTAATGCTAGGGGTTGCAACCATATGAGATGATGGTGTGATAACTGTCTCAGAATATTACATAGTATCACGGTGTTACACAACACTTAATTAAAATTTCACAAAATATTTTGTCCCAACAGACATGAAACTTGTTATAAACTATTTTTTTAATAACATTAATACAGTAGAATTTAGTGCCATAGATAATAGAGGTGTAACGGAGCATAATTGACCCATGCAGATCGCCCCTTTACAGTTTGGGTTAATTGCAAAATTTAACCATCATAGTGTGAAATGGTGTTTAACGGCCACTGTTAATTTAAAAGTAATAATTGCTTTAATGCAGAGCTGCAGTGAAAAGATAGAGAAGACAGATGTGTGTAGTACTCTGAAGCACAATGAGCGACTTATTAAAAAGCCCTCGCTTTCACCTCCATTGAGTGAAATTTCATTGGCTGTGACTTCAGGCATTTTTCAGTGGTGTAACTGGGGAAACTGGCCATGCTTGTCATCCTAGAAATAGATTGTGATGTTTATTGCAACTTCAGAAATATCTGCTTCCTTCCCTTTGACTCACTGCTCCACTCTCAACAGAGCTGGTCCAGTCTCTTAAGTTAAGCACAGCGGCCTTCAGTGTTGATCGGCTATTACTCGTGACATGTAAAAAAAAAAATCAGATAGAGCTGTGGGCGCGGCATTGAGTAAGACTACAGTGGTGACCATGGATGTATTATAAGAGCTTATAATGCAATACTTTTTGAATAAAATAAATACAAATAAATTAATTAAATAATACTTTTGTTTTGTTTTTGTTCAGGTTTATCTATGAAACAGAGCACCATAATGGTATAGCTGAACTACTGGAAATACTTGGAAGGTAAGGCCCTTAGCTAAAGTAACAAGCTTTGTTGAATGCAGCTGTAATGTTTGTCCTAAATGTAAAAGCTTCCTAATTATTAGCTGTTTATTCCAAACTATTTACGCAAGATTAATTTTCCAGTGTTCTGATTTTTGTGTTTATTTCTTAGCATTATCAATGGATTTGCCTTACCACTAAAAGAAGAGCACAAGATTTTCCTGTTGAAGGTTTTATTGCCTCTGCACAAAGTCAAATCACTCAGTGTCTACCATCCACAGGTACGTTTGTTCACCACAGAGCTGTAAGGGAAGACAGATATAACACAGAAAAATTATGTAAAGGTCACATATTTGAAAATGTATTTACATATTCCTGTCCAAACCTGCTGATTCACTCCTCTTTTCAGCAGGTCATTCTGCAGGTTTAGTTAAACACTGGTGTTACATTTTCCAGTCAGTCTGTCCATCAGGCATCACGTGTCCCCTGCTGTGTTGCCTTTTAGTTTGCTTGTACATAAATTCAAATGCTTTGATGGTTCAATGGTTGGATTTGTGTGTTTTGCAGCTGGCCTACTGCGTGGTGCAGTTTTTAGAAAAGGACAGCACTCTAACTGAGCCGGTATGTCAAATGAGACTTTTAATTTTTAATTTAATTTTTTTAATTCTCTACCTTTATCCTCTCTGATTGTTTAGTCAACATTATCTTTCTTCATCGTCCCAACAGGTGGTAATGGCTCTACTGAAGTACTGGCCAAAGACTCACAGTCCCAAGGAAGTGATGTTCCTCAACGAGCTGGAGGAGATCCTGGATGTCATTGAGCCCTCTGAGTTTGTCAAAGTGCAAGAGCCTCTCTTCAGGCAGCTAGCCAAGTGTGTGTCCAGCCCACACTTCCAGGTAACTGATGGATGATCACAACCATACCTTCCAAACTCAGGTTGTTCAGGTGCAGTGGTGGTGGGTGTCAGTACATTCCTGACTGAGGTGTTTTGTTTTCTGTAGGTGGCAGAGAGAGCTCTGTACTACTGGAACAACGAGTACATCATGAGTCTGATCAGCGACAACGCAGCAAAGATCCTGCCGATTATGTTCCCTGCTCTGTACCGCAACTCTAAGACCCACTGGAACAAGTAAGATTCTCTACTGTCTACACTAGGGATGGGAAGATTAACCGATTTGTATCGATACACGAACACGCGCAGGCAAGATGCGAGTGCATCGGTAGAGCAGCTGTGAATCGATGCAATTTTGGAAA
>JBBPCS010000374.1:6118161-6151861 GCA_037974645.1 Hollardia meadi | reverse complement strand
ATATATATATATATATATATATATATATATAAAAAGGCTAAAATGGGTTGCTCTATATACTTAGGCATATGTTAATATAACTGGGTGGCCCACCCAAGTAACTTCTATGTGCAGGAAACGGAGAAAGAGCGAGAACAAGAGGGGGGCGCACAGCTCCAAAAATAGAAAATTAATATGTGGCAGGCAATGCTGATATTAGAGACTTTAAGCAGCGACTTTAGAGGGAATGCTATGGCGTCCGCGAAGCATTCCACCTGGTTGCCGTAGTAGTGGAAATCGAATATCACTAAGCAACAATGTAACTCTGACAACGGCTACCTTACTACTTAACTACTGTCACGTACTGCTGGGTACGGCAAACCAGTCATACCTTCTTTTTTTTTCTCGAACACCGTAGCCGTCCCCTTAACCATTGCTGCTTAAAGTCTCTATTGTGGCAGGCATCCACAAATAAATTCATGTGTGGGAAACGCCGTGCTTGTGATTGTAAAGATTTGACTCTTGACCGACTTCTGTGTGTTTGTCTGTGTTCACAGGACCATCCACGGCCTCATCTACAACGCTCTGAAGCTTTTCATGGAGATGAATCAGAAGCTCTTTGATGATTGCACACAGCAGTTCAGGGCTGAGAAAAACAAGTAGGCACCAGCATCTTCTCCCACTGTCTGACTGACACTTGATTACAATCAGCCTCATCACTTCAGCTAAAGTAGTGTTGGTTTAATGACAAAGTTTGGTGCTTTATTCAACAGAGAGAAGGCAAAGTCAAAAGAACGTGAAGAGGCTTGGATCAAGATCGAGAACCTTGCCAAGTCAAATCCACAGGTGAGTGTGTGCAATCATTTAAGCACACCTGTTCTTCCTTTGCTACCAAAGTGTGTGTTTGTACAACTAATATATATTTATATATAATGAAATAAGTGTCTTGTGTTTTTTGTAAGCCACTTTTGTTGTTGAATTGCCATTCCCTTTCCATCTTATCCCATTTACGTTTGCTTAGACCCTTTATTTGTTCATACTTTTAGTTGTTGGTTAATGTTTTCCAATTTACACTGCTGGTAAAGATGTAAAGATCTTGATTAGTGGTAAGAATGTGCTTAGTTGTGGTGAGTAGTTGAATCAATCATCTCTAAAAGTCTCTCTGAAGAAGCATTTAATTCATTCAATTCCTGTCCCTTCACCAAAACAAAACAAATAAATCATGCAACCCAATCTCTTACCATTTGACACAATTTTTAATAACCATCACTTGCTGAGAATCCCACTAATCAGTCATGAAAATGTTTTCAATCATTTTGATTTCGACAACTCAACAGAGGCATTTTAAACTGTTAACTGTAATGAATCAGTTCAGTTAATCAGTTCAGAGCCACTTGATTCATTCACCTTTGCATGCAACTGAAAGTCTTTTTTCCATCCTTTTGTGTTTTTGTTTCCCTTTGTTTTCAACATAGTTCTCTATGTATGTTGATTCCTCTGACCTCAATAGTCCTGTAGCAATGGAGACGGATATCCCTTTGATAGAAGATGTTCAGAGGTTAAAAAAGACAGTTGAGGAGGGCGCGACTCAGGTAAACCTGACTTTCTCTCTGTCCCTGTTGATTTTTCCTCTTAGAATCACTCTATATTAATAGATTTGTATGTTCCCAAAGCTTGCAAAGTCTTCGGTTTGAAGCTATTTGCACTATAGTAATTATCATTGTTTACTTTGTGTTTAGTCTTGTTTTTCATTTTGTTTTAAAATCAGACTATTAATGGAAAAAAAATAACAAAAAGAAAAAAAAGTGAACAAATCAATCATGGACTAAACACTGGAATCAAGAACTTTTAGTGTGTGCGCCTTCCTCCCCATGCATGTTGTCTTAATTAGTATGGAGCCCCAAAGAGTTCAGGATTATATAAATAAAGAAGTAATACATTTTGTTAAATATATACGAGTGAACAATAATAATTCTATTTTAAATTATTAAAACTCAACCATAGGGCTGTACTGAATGTCATTTTTTGCATTTTAAGCTTCTGTTGAGGTTTTCAAATGAAGCTTCGAATTTCTGTCGTCATATTTAATGACATTACCCTACAAGGGAAGAGTAAGCAACACGTTTAGCAGTAAATGTACAGCACATGTTGCAGTTTGGTCGTAAATAAAGGCTGCAGCTTCTCAAGACCAAGGTGAAGTTCCCGTGTTTTGTTTCCCAACTGCTGGAAAGGTGAAGGGAGTTGGCCCTGAAGCAAGAATGATTTCATAAATCTCTGCTCCCCAATTGAAAACTGAGCAGGAAAGGCTAACAGCCGAAATAGATTTTTTTCTTTTGGTTATATAAATGTAATTTATGTTGCCATTAGACTGCTGCTAGACCACCCTATTAATATCACAGGTGCGTGTCCCCTCTGTGTATGTCAAGAGAGAAAGCAAATAGTTGAAAAATGTTTTAAAAAAATTTGAAAGCCTGAATGCCAACAAATATGGGCTAAAGCAGATTCTTTTATTAGATTAAAACATGTTAAGAATTTTGGAAATCTTTTTTCAATAAATTTTGACCTTTGATCTTTACCCTTAAGTTCTTGGAAATGTTTTGATCACTCTAGTTGGAAACAATCCTACGCAGCCACCACTGAACTCTAAAAATAGTTCAATACTAATAAACATTAGTGTAGCCCGGTCTTTATCTGCAACTGTGCAGAAATACCAGGTTGAAATAGAATGAATAGACAAACCAAAAACAAAACCTGCACAACATTTGAATGTTAATTTAGAATTCAAATGTCAATGTTCTGAATGAAGCTCCGAACTGTTCGGTACAGCCCTCCTCAACCTATTGTAAGGTTTGTGATGATACGGGTGACGACACCACTGTCATGAAAAGTGACATTATGAAAAGTGGGAAGAAATAAAATGTGAGATGAAATAAAAGTGTTGATGGGGGAGAATACCAATGAAATAAAAAAAAAAGTACATTTTGAAATAAGTTCTATCAAATAATGAGAATTCATGTAAGAATAAGTGATAAAAAATTTCATATCAGTTGAGGTTCATATGTTATTGCTTTATATATTTATTCATATAATTATCTCAATGCTTTCTTTATTTAATATTGGGAACTTTGGGGGCTCCATAAATTTAGCGCAGGATGTCTGATGTGGTGTATTAGTTTATTATTGGGGTGTATTATTTATTTATTTATTTAAATTTGTTGTCATGATATTCTTTGTCCAGGTATGACTGTCTCAGTACATTATGTTTGAACTCAGTCTTGTTTTTTCCCTCCATAATTATATTTTGATGTGACTGAATTGTGCTGGTGCTGTTGTGCTTCATCTCAAAGATACAGTCAGAACAGGCACAATTTGAGGCGGTGACAGGAAGTGTAATTGAACTTGCCTCATCTCCTCTCAGTTGCAGCATGACCAGCGGAAAGAGCGGCCTATGGTGCGACGCAAATCTGAGTTGCCTCAGGATATCTACACCACAAAAGCCTTGGAGTCCCACCGCAGAGCTGAAGACATGTTGACCACTCACGATGGACTCTAGGTCACGCCACCTGCCGGCTTATGGTTCAACTGCCCCTTCTACCCTCCACAGCCATGGACATCTTCTTTGCCCAGGTGCCAGAGTTACACTGGTGACCCATGTGGGGCTCTCCATCCCTCCTACCATGAGTTTACCCAGAATCCTCAGTTCTTCATTCCTGCTGCCCCAGTGCAGCAGCCCTGTATCCGCCTCCCTCAGATTTCTGCTTTCTCAGGTTTATTTCTTTATTTGGAGAGGAGAGAGTGTGTGTGTGCGTCTTTTAGCCCTCGCCACATTTGGTGTGTTCTCCAGTCACCCCCACCCCCCCACTTCATTTTACCTTTCTTTCTCCTTCCATCCCCCTATGCACTCACTGTAAATGTGGAATCTGGGAGTATGGACCCCACAACACTGGTTTCTTCATTCCTTCTTGCAAATGTGTTCACAATGGATTGGACATGGAAATATAGGAAATGACTGACACACTGTCAAAGGATCGTCTCTTGGTGTCTGCTTGGTTTTCTTTTCTGTCAAAGGGAACAAAAACAGAACCTGTTGTTCGGATGAAAGACAACACTTTCCATTTGTTGTTTGTCTTCTTTAGTTTTTTGTTTTGCTTAATCTAACAGACATCTTGTCAGTGCCAAGACTGTTGTGTTCTTTATGTTTGTTTGTTTGTTTGTTCAGTGATTTTAATGGGGACACCTGCCTTTGTTTTACACTGGTGTTTTCAAGATTTGTTTTGTTTAGGACACCAGACCAAACTGAGGCATGTCCTTAGCCTTGCAATGTCTGGGAAAGATGGCGAGGAAAGGAGAAAGGTGTCCTGTGGACATCTGACACTTTCCATTTTATTGTTTTGTGCCATATGCCGCTCTTTTATATGCTTGGTTCCTTATGTTCATTGGCAATATTTGAAAACCCGACCATAGTGATGCCTAGATGGTTCAAACAATGGTACTTACTGTTTTTGAGTTGTAGTCGTAGATGAGGATGAACCTGAATGAAAGCTGTTTATCGCACCCAGGTGTCATGTTTCCCTCACTGAACGCTGATTGAAGCTGGAGTCTTTAAATACCCGCGACTACTGCAGAGTCCAGAGACCCGGAAATGAATGCCGATTGTACCCTTTCTCATATTAACAAAAAGGCAGATGTTCTTGGGGGTTTTTTTGTGTAGTTTGAAAGGGCTATATGTTGCAATAGAAATATCCAAGGCTCGGATGTAACAAAGAAAGCCCTCGGTTGCATTTAACTGCCGCATACTGAATAAAAAGCAGGTTCTACTGTGGGCCGATCAAGGTTGAGCGGTGCGTTTTATATATGCTATAAAATGAATAGGGATTGTTATCTTTGTAAAACACTTATAATCAGAGATTCGTTTTTGTGGAATTGGAGAGGAGACACAGATCTTTACCGTCTCAACAACTTAAAAACTCTAAGACTGATGATTTTTAGCAGCTGTTACCACACTAGCACCTTTGCTCATTGTGTTTCTTTTTAAAGAGCATAAAGGTGTGTTGGTAATGTATGCTTTAGAGATTTTAATGTCCTCTGTATTTAAACATAGAAATTAATTTATCTTTGAACACAGCAAACATGAGCTAGCAACCTTAGTAGCTATTAACATACTGACATCATTGGATAAATAAAAATTCCTTGAGAGCTACCAAAACAGCGACTTCCTTAAAATAATAAGGTGTGTCATGTTTGTTTTCATTCCTAATTTCAGGGGTTTGGTTTGCAGGGTCTGTATCCTTCTCAGTGAGGAAGATGTTTTAAGGTTGGGCAATATCTTTCAGTCAGTACCATTGTTTAAACTAAGAAGGTCTGCTAGAGTTCTTGATATTTGATGTGTTGTATTTCTTTGTCTCGTCTCTGGAGGTTGGCAGCGCAGATGTCAGGTTTTGGATTTTTTTTTTCTTGCCATTCAGGATGTCCAATGCTCAAACACACTGGTATCAGATGGCCACAAAAATGCCAGATGCTGAAAATAAACTGACATTGTGACTTGGCTTGTTAACTGTATTAATACTGTATTTGCTTGAATGCAAAAAGATGTAAAGTAAAACTACCATGTTAAACATGTACCTTTACCCTGGAGGAATGCCATTCACCAAACTGATCGATTTCTGTTGTCGAGGTCATTGCATTTATGAAACAGTCCCGCCTGCTGGGAGAGGTGTTTTATGGATTTTATGAGTTTAAGTAAAGAGATGTTTGAGGTTTATTTTAGTGCTGAAAAACAAGTCACCCGTGACAACAAGAGATGATTTAAAAATTATTTGGTGGCTTGTTCCGTTTCTGCAGGATCTTTGCAGATATTTTGATTTTAACATATTATTTCCAAAACATGATAACTTAAAGTGTCCTTTTGTATGTGACCTGTACTATATGATTCATTTAATATTGTATATATGATTTACCTTGTTTCATGTAGTGTTATATATCTAGATTAATTTTGTACAAACTGTCCCTCTGTACAGAATAAAACATCAATAGCAAGTGAAAGAAGTCAATCTGGCACATACGGTCTTATTTTTTTCTGTTTTGGATGTACTTTCAGCGACAAGGATTTAGAAAATGTTCTTATTTTTATTAAGATCTGCAAAGTTCCCTCCCTCCTCTATATAACTGAAAAATGTTCATGCCCGTTGTGTGCTCCTTTCACTGTCTTTAGTGGTGTATAACGATATAGAATGAATAAAGAGATTATTTGAATATATATTTTCAATCATGCATCCATTTTGGCTTTACTTTACTAGAACGGATTACTTGTATGCTAATGTAAACTAAAGTTCATTTGCTGTAACAAGGATTAAAGCTATTAGCTACGAGGGCATTTCATGATAGATCTATCAAAATAACTATAATTTAGATTATATTTGTCTTAATTTGGTTTAATGCACTGGTGATGCTGCCAGCCCACTGCCAAAACTGCTTTGAACACAAGGGGGGGCCAGATACCAAAAATAACAGTCGTCTATCAGAATGCAGGGAATGTCTTCAACACAATGTGTTGATGTAGAATTCATCATGCAGGTCTCAGTTCTAATCTATGACTGATTTCAAAGCTGTTCAGTAGTCAGTAACTCATATCTTCCGTATCTCGGTGAAAACTGGAAGTGACACAATCAGTCCCTCACATACACTGCAATAGAAATGTCAATTTCACTGGCTTCCAGCAGAAGTGGCAAATTCTTAACCTAAAGCTTGCTGTGAAATCAATTTAAGCTCCAATAGAGTGTTCCTTCTGTCTGAACAGAAGTTCGCCATCAGTGTTCACCAGTGATTATTATTTCCCTGGACTAGAAACTACAGAAACAAAGCTCCACATTTTGTCATCTGGAACTGCTCAACTGAGTTTCCTAACCAAAATGGACACCTTTGTAGCAGCAGTACCCAGTTTAACACATCAGGATCAACATTATCTCTTCCGCAAAACCAACTCTGTCCTTCTATTTCAGTTAATTCATCTCGTATTTGTGCAGTACAGTAGCATCAAACTGACTAAACCATCACATTCTGGGACATTTTGTTATATTCTTGAGTATGAATTATATACTGTGGTATAGTGTTTATAAATTCAATCATTTCTACCACTACCTATTATTGTCACAGTTTGTGCCAGAAATGCGCCTGGGGGGCATGGCAGAGGCAGAGCAGAGGCCCTCAGGCGGACGGACGGGCGAAGCTAACATTGATGTAGAGCAACAATCAATGAAATGACAAAAAAATCTTAGTAATTGATGAATTGTTTCATTTTTTCTAATTTTGCAAGCAAAAATGTCAAACATGATCTGATTTCAGCTTCATAAATATGACGATTTACTGCTTTTCTTTGTCTCATATGATAGTAAAATAATATATTTGGGTTTGTTGAGTGTTGGACGAAAAAAACAAGACATTTGAAGATGTTACCTTCGACTATGAGCAATTATAATGGCCAGGACAAAACCAATAAAAATTAGAGACTAAAAGTTAGTGCCATCATTAATCCCGCTCTGCAGCCTAAAAGCCAGGCCAGAGTTTACTATGTTTTTCCTTTAATAGTCATTTTTATTAATGGTGTGCAACTGACAGCAAAGATCCTGTTCTCTGAGCTTCAATTTAAACATGTGTTGAAAGTGTACTCTCTCAGGTAGCCTAGGCCTACTGAACTGCCACTGCATTGCTGACTAATGTGGGTCCTAAGGATTTTAGTGCTTTTTAAACTGGGTGCTTTTGTTTTTTTGCACTTCCAGGACTGATCTGCAATGTTTGTCTGCAGAGTGAGCAGTTTCAGAGGTGCTGATAGCTGCAGGCAATCCGGAGACAATCGTAAGCACCGATGAATATTTCGGTTTAATCAGGTTTAATCCGCCCCTCACATAATCAAACATCCCTCTTCTGCATTTCAGTTCAGCATATTGACTTCAGAGCTTTGACACTCTGTCTGGAAGGGAGGGTGGGCCGCTGTTGGGTGCCCCTGGAGACCTGCTCGCTTCCATCGCCAGAGATCAGATGAATATCGAGCAGCACCGAACTGGCTGAAAGCTGACATCCAGTCAACTTTGAAACAATTTGGCGAGGATGTCAGCTGTCCACACAATCTAATAATTAATCTAATAGAGCAATGACGTGGAATAGCTTGAAGTATCTTACTCGTGTTCACCAAAAACCCTCTCAGCTGCTGAACAGTGCGTCAAAGCGATTTTATTGACTAATGCCATGTTCTGTTTCCTCCACTGTCTCCTGTGTTTCCAAAACCAAACTTCTTACCTTCATTCATTGCTTTGTCTGGTATACACTGGTCCTCATTAAGGCATTCATCTTTTAAGCTGTATTCATCATTTCATACATGTGTTTATTATCGCTGTATTTACTTACACTTCTTTAATATTTACCCATGGTTGCTAGTTGTGTGTAGAAGTTTCAATGTGTGTGCAGGGAGTAGTAATAAACCTTTCATTTATAAAGAACTTGGCTATGCTGTTTGTGTGAATGAAGTGTTACAGTCACTTTACACAGGTCGAGGACTCAGACAGAGAAAAATTAATTGACTATCAATTTTTTTTCCCTTCTCTAAAGGTGCTGCCTGAGGTGAACTTGATTCAAGTTAAATTCTGCTGTCTAATATAAATATCCAGAAGTGCGTTTAAATCCGCTACTTGCTCTTAGCAAAATCAAGTTATTTGCTATAATATTTTAATACCCTTTAAGCCAGATAAAAGTAGTAATATCGCTACAATAATCAGAGCAGATTATATTTGCGGAAGTGATGCGAGTGTGAATCAGGTTTTTCTCAGAAGAGGAGAAAAACAAGAGTCAACCTTTTTTTTTTTTTATTACACGTGCTTTATGGATTACTTCCTGTTTCAGTAATGAGAGTGTTTGTGTTTTGATGCTGTTGACCTTGCATTTCTGCAACAGTTGGCTGTAGTAGCTTATCTGGTGCTGAGAGAGTATTAAATCTTGATGTTATACAAGGTGAAGGTCAAGCTATGAGTCACAGAGGATTGAAGCGAGTGGAAGACCTTTTGTTAACAAGGGGATGATTTCAGGGAAACCAAACATTTGTTGTTTCCACGACACATTTCCACGAGATTTGTTGCCTTGTCCCGAGCTGACAGCTGCTGATGGAAATAAACCTGCAATACACAGATGGGCTGAAGTACCAATGTTGTAAACTCACTTCTCTCTCTGAACTTTGGTGGGATTTTAACATTTATGTTCAGAGGTGCAGCACAGCAAATGTCAGCTTCAACGTCTCCCTGTCTCATTATAAATACAGAAAACAAAACTTTTAAAACCACTTTCTTTTCCATTCACAACACTGTATGAAAAATTAGTTGTGCACTTCAGTTTCCTTTGCTTACCATCTCATGTGGATACAGGGTTTGTGACAATTTTGTGTCAACCATTGCACCTACTATGCATGCAACAATCAAAATGTTAAAAACCCACGACTGCTGGGCTACAAAAATTATAGTGGAACATCCCTGTGGCCTAATTGCCTCAAGAAAACAAAACAAAAATTACAGTCAACATTTACGGGATGAAGAACTGAAATTGTTTGTCATCCCCTGAGCAATTATTTTTAGAAAACCACATATTTACCATATTTATTTTCTCCTGACTCTGGTAAAGGCAATTTCATAGTTATGTATTACAGTGAACGTTAATTATGTGCAGAGGCTACTTTCATCTACTTCCAACAGTTACTTATGTCTATCATAATTCTGTATTTAGTGCCGACGTCTAAAGAGTTAATACAATCACATGATTTTGCACACTAGAAAGTACCTTTTTTGAGCTCCGCACAGCTACAGGCCTGTGGAGAGCTTCATGTGCTCACTTTAAACTGCTGACTGTGCCTTGTCAGTCTGTAATCACATGAATAGTCCAGTGCATAACTGCTTCCCATCTTCCCACCAAACATAAATACATATAATAACAGTGTAAGTACACAGGTGCAATTTTAATTTTAACTATATGACTGTATTTATTTTATGTTATTTATTATTTAACCAGGTAAGTAAATATAAAACCAGAAGCCATGTAAGCAATACTAAAACAAGATAATAATACTAAAATAAGGCTGAACCTAAGCAAAGAACACACAAAATGTAAGCATTTATATACAGTGTAATGTATTGAAGTACATGTTAATACATAAAAACATACGTATAGCTCTACTTTCGGTCCTGCTGACAGAGCAGTTCAGTAGCAGTAGCTGAAGCATTAAGCTAAATAATACAAATCCATATAGTATGGAGTGGAGAGCCTATGTGTGGGGATTTATTGTTGGGATATAGCACAGTTATAAAAGCTAATGTGACGCCGGATGTGTTTTACAACAGTGTCTTCTGCAGCCTGAGATGTGGTAGTGCAGCTGCCAATCCGCTAGTAGACTAATGTGCTGTGACCTCAGTGATAATTAAAGTTTATCAATGTCAATTTCTCGCTCTCTATCTTTCCACACACTAACCATGACCCACAGCGCACCTGCAGCCAGTGTGTCAATCTGTTTGCTCAACCTATAGAAGTGTCCGTGTGTAGGAACCTTTTCAAGTGTCATCGCTGAGAGATTGTTTAATGAGAGAGACTGTATCACTGCAGGTCTTCTCTGTGGTCCTTATGATTTCTCTTTTGACGGTTACATTTATATTACATAGTCTATCATGACCATACTGGTGGGCCTATTAGCAGATACGTGCGGTTGTGGTATTCACTTTTCCTTTAAATAAAGTTCTGCAATAATGGAACACCAATGCAGATGAGAAATTTAAAAAAAAAAGAAGTTCATTCAGATCAGATCTTTATTTAAGTAAAAGTACTAATACCACAGCTGCTACAAGTAAAAGTTCTGCATTCAAGTTCTTATTCCTAGTGTTGTCACCTGGTAGAGCGTGCACCCCCCCCCCCCATGTACCAATGAAGGCTGAGTCCGTCCCGATTGATTCCAGCCTGGGCCCTAAGTCTAAAATGTGACCCAAGTCCACACCTCTGGGAAATTGCAATCTAAAAAGTAACTACTAATCAAAGTAATCAGATAAATGTAGTGGAGTAAAAAAATATTTGCCTCAGATGTAGTGGAGTAGAAGTGTAGTATAAAATGGAAATACTAAAGTTCAAGTAGCTTGAATTCGTAAAATATACTTAGTTACATTCCACACACTTCCACAATGCAAGATGAAAAGTAGCAGCATTGCTATTTTGTACATAATAGGCTGCAAAAGAAACACTATGACAAGAAAATTACCCTGAACATGCTGGTATACTACCTTATATCTTCAAGTAATTTAACATTACATTAGCTGAAGTTGTTGTGCATGAAATGTGTTTGAGAAACAAAGGCGATACCAAAATTAATTCTAACTGATCCAGGTCAGACACCAGCCTGCTCTCTCAAATCCCACAGCATCTCCCGGGCATGTATATATCGCAGTGTATTGTTGCCAAGCTGTCCTCACTTGCCCTACCTGACTCACAGTTGGCTCCGAGCCAGGACTGACAGACTGCTGGAAGGGAAACCTGCCACCATCTGGAACATCACAGGCTCCCAGTTACAGCCACAGTCAGCTCCGCCGTCCGTCCGTCTGCTGTGTGTTACTTTAACTCGCTGGGTTTACTATAAAGGTTAGAGCGATTTCAAAGGTAAAGGCGAATTTTGATGATGGAGTGAGGGACCATCTCCTGCCTCCCTCCTGATAGGAGAGATTTAGTCATGTATTCGAGGGTGACAGCAGAAAATGAAATGCTCTTGTTGTAATCATACATACTTAGAATCCCATTATGTCCATTGAAGCAGAAGCTTTATTGTTTCTTCTTGTGTGTGGTCTTTATTTCACCTTTATCAACATCTGTAGACCATCAACTAAATGCAAGACATGGCCAGTGACGCTGTAAAACTAGCTTCAAAGAAATGGCATGTAATGACAGAGGATGGTTTTCAGTTGACGGGGATCCTTAACCTCTGAATAACAAACAAATTGCAGCTTTCTCAACGCAATCAGCCTGAGCTATTGCCTAACACCTTATTTTTGGGAGTGCCAGTGATGCTCGCACACCTTCTCCATGTTCCTCCCGATACTGAGCTGAATAAGACTTGAAACATACGGACTTATTACGTCATAAAGACTTATTCATAAGCTCATAAGTTCATGAATTGTGAATGAGATGTGAAGATACCATTTGTGTTGTATTTGTTCTTTTACTCATGCTCATATACTCATGCTATTTATGTTGTTTATGCATGATGTTCTTGATTTTTATGCCTGTGTTTTCAAACATTGAGATTACTTGTAATGAAATATGGTATAAATAAAATAGCCATGGCCATTTTTTTATTCTGAGTACCAATCCGATACCAGTGTATTAAAAATATTAGTTATTTTTAACAGCTGCATACTACGAGCCATGTATGGATGTGCTTGAAGATAAGCAAGTTGTTTGTCATTGTTGGGAAGTAACAGGGTTTCTACCAAATAAACAACGTGGTATCGGATCAGTGCATAAACGAGTGTATTCGCCAAAAAAAAATTAAAAAATTAAATGTAAATGTAGCTGTCCCAAAGATACAAAGTTGCATTAGACAAACTGTCAAATAAGAAAAATGAACATTCTAACTGGACACTGGACATACTCTGACATTTTGGTATAAAGAGGTATAGAAGATGAATCTGTCTCCCGAGTAGTAGAAATCATGATGAAATCTTTCCTCATGAAATGAAAGAAAATTAAATAATAATCAAAACGTTTGCTCACCTCCGGAGCCTTTGTGAGATACAGCCAGGCGTTTGAGGTTGAAGTTCTGCCTTGATCCTACAGGGGGAGGTGTTACTCTGCAGAAACTGGACCACGAGCCTGGAATGAAGGAAAGATGGAGGAGAGGGCAGCTGAGGTGAGTGTCGGGGTGGCAGCCGCAGCCTAAAGCCTCACCACAGCCCGAGCAGGGTAATCTAATCAGCTGTTTCAGAGAGTTTCTTGGCCTCTGCATCTCTCTCTCTCTCTCTCTCTCACTTCCTGGGAATGATAAGAGCTCATTCCTTGTTTTCAAGTGATGTGCCTCATCTCAGTATCTTCATTTGGGTATGTAGAGGTTTGTTCCCTGCAGGATGATATGGTTTAGTGCAATTTATTTGTGGATGATTCTAATCTTTGCTTGTATTGAGGGAGACATTGCCCTTCATAAGAGGGATTCTACCTACTTGGAATGATGTTATATGTTATATTATACTGTATACTCTAGACTGTACTATACTGTATACAAAGCTTTACTCATGAGGGGGTATGCTGATGTTTTCATGATTTTCAGGCAATATAGAAGATAACTGGCAGGGTTCTCACACAGTATTCCAGTCACAATTGCTATGACATAAAAACAGGAATGAAAGGGGAAAAAAACCAAAGCAAAAACATGGAAATCCACAATATATTAACAGTGATGCAATTAGGAAATTAAGGTGAAGAGCTGATAAAAAACAATTTCTTATGCATGTTTACCTTGCCAAGAACAAAAGGCAACCCATTCTCAAACCTTTTACACATGCATTTAGTTATAACCCATTTAATTTTAGATTTTCTATGCTGACTGAGCTGCACAGCATCAAAACTTCTGTCGTTGGGTCTGCAAAAATGACAATATTTCCAACGGCATAAATCAGCTAGACCCAAAAATATCCGTTAATGACAGCGTAAATCCCAGGATCAGACTGGATCAAATGGTGTCA
Organism: Hollardia meadi; assembly: GCA_037974645.1. Lineage (NCBI taxonomy): Eukaryota > Metazoa > Chordata > Actinopteri > Tetraodontiformes > Triacanthodidae > Hollardia > Hollardia meadi. The sequence continues at coordinate 6,138,137 of JBBPCS010000374.1, read as the reverse complement.
AATGGATCAAAACACGCGTTCTGTTTAATTATCTACACACTGGTGGTTTAGGTTTAGGTTCAGGGTGAAATTTTTCAAGAATGGATCAAATTCGAGGTTCAACCAACCTTAAGACCAGCGTGAACACTGCTACATCTGTCAGTCTTAAAGTTACAAAGAGACAGCACTTACCACAAACCATTTAACAGCTTAACATCTGTGTTGGCACACCCTAAACAATGGAGGAGAGAGGAAAACTGGAGTGGTGTATGACATCATATGTAAAAACTGTGCAGTGGTGGAAGAATAAGCCTACTCAGATCTTTCACTTAAAGGGGCAGTTTACCTCAAAATCAAAACTGCATATTTTCCTCTTACATGAAGTGTAATCCATCGAGATTGCTTTGGTGTGAGTTGCCAAGTTTTTGAAATATCAGCCGTAGAGATCACAGAGATCCACAGACCACAAACCTTGTTGTGAGAAGTTTCATGTTGGAACTATTTTCTTTCTACCGAACTACACCTGCCAACAGTATCATCACGCAGTTTATAGGCCTATTTAAGAGAAATCAGACATCTGTACAGCCGCCGAGCTGAGTTCATTCCACCACCACCAGAGAGCACTGACAAGTTTATTAGACAGCACACATTTTGGTCACAGCGTTAGACAATGTCTCCCATATGTATATGACAATATAAGATCCTTAAGAAAAATGTTAATTTGTGTTTATTTTTATATTGATTTGAAAAGCCGAAATGGACCTTGAGGCAAGATTTTTTTTTTTGTCAAACTGCAAAGGTGGTATGCTATCTCTGAGACGCAAAATAGGTTGTCAGTCAGTGTAATGGGCCTTTTGACTAATAGGAAAAGAGGTGTTACTAATAACATTTGGCTCTGTTCATTTCAATGTTCATCACAAAATAATTTGATGTAACCAACAACTTATCAAAATAACCAATGAATGGTTCAAGTATACAACTGGATCACACTCAACCACGGCACACTGTACTTCCTGTAACTTTCATGTTGTGTTTGTTAAAAATGTCAATTTTTGACAGGTGTTTCTATTATTTGGTACACCCTATTTACATTCATATACATGGGGTGTTTACACAAACACCTCTCTGTCAAATGCAATTGTTTTCAACAGCACCACAAACTAGTTTTAGCTAGGTGTACCGGATCAACTGTCAACTACGTACAGTAAATTAAATCGAACGCACACGTTTCAATATGGCGCGATAACTAAACTGCTCTACTGATGTAACACGTTATAATCAAGCTCACCTACCAACAGTCGGACTACGTCACTTTAGGCTCGTTTTGTGGGCAAATTATTAGGTTTTTACGCTCTCCTGCTGTCGTTATTCTGTTTGTCGGTAGTTTCTCACATTAGCTCCCGACCTCAAACGCTTTTTTTTGTGTGAAAGTCGAGCTTTCCTGTCCTGCTGTGGGCCATTTGAGACCACGGAGACCCTTTGCTAATTTACACACCGTCTGTTCCGACTTCAACAAGCTAAGTATTTTGCTGCTCATGCTAACGTGTGTTGTTGTGTAGCTGTCTTGCGTGCTTTGTTGGTGATATCAGTTAGCTACGGAGTTAATTGAGAATAAGCCAGTCTCTTGGAGTTGAGCTCTTGGCTGTTGGTTTGGTTTGCACACATTATGATGCTTTCATGCTGCTGAATAGTGTTCTGACTGTTATGGCCTGAATTAGTACTGAGGGTTTCCTATTTGCTCTAAAATATTGGGTCTGCTGAAAATACCATACCACATTGGCTTAATTGTAAACGTGACTGCAGATGTCCTGTAGCCTTAATATTGTCTTCAAGGGAAACTTGAAGTGTAGGACAGGTTGTCAGTCACATTTACATTGTTTACACAGATTTCACATGTGAGTGGTTTATGCTGCGACCACACTTGGCTTGAGCTTGATGTAACACTGGCTTGTGAAGTGATGGGGTCAGAACCTATACTTGTATCAACTCTGTACATCCTTATAATATATCACATGATCATTATGCTAACAGTACTGAACACTGCAATGCAATGCAATGCAATAAAACCTTCATATTCGGGGGCTAAGAGCGGATTGACTTTCACAGAGCAAATACCACATTGAAGGAGTGTGGCTGTTGTTAAATTTGTCATCTTCAAACTAAATTGATTACAAAGAGACATGTGTCTGCGTGGGTTTGGCTAATCCTGTTTTATATCAACAGCTTTTTATGGAAATGGAGCATCAGGTGATTTTTCATCTTCTTGCTGTGCCCCTGAAAGATATGTGAACTGTCATAGCTGTTTCCAAGGATGCTTGTCAGTTTGTGGAGGCCCCACCAATGCATGTTTATGGGTGCCACCATGGTTTTAGGCAGAAGTGCTATCAAACTAAAGTAGAAAGAAAAGCATCTGCACACTCAATAAGATTTTTGCACAGATTGTGTGTGATTGTGAGTGTGCGGATGCGTTTCTTTCTGCTTTAGTTTGATGCTCTGTAGCTCCAGCACCTCTTTTAAGTCTTTATACCGAGTGAGCAGTGTTTTTCTCTTTGATTCTTGTAAGGCAGAAGTGCTATGAAATGCACTCTAAGCAAGAAGGTTGGGCTTATTTGGTGTTATGAGTGAGCCCCTGAGATAATTACGTTGAGATACAGTATAAAATAGAAGCATGCGTTTAAAGACACTGAGATGTGTTTTTAATATTCTGTTTAACTAACAGTATTGTTCAGTTTTATCACACTAACTTAATGGACTTACCCTAAGCAGAACCCCATGAAATGTACTGTGTGGTGACCTCTTCAGCCATAAAATAAACAAGGCTTAGCATTGCTAAATCCTCAATGAGCTTTGGCTTTACATTTTGCTCAGTGGGTTGATGCAGCAACCAGGACTGAGTGTTGAAAACAGAGGAGAATAAATTGGAACAAATTAGAAACAGATGTCCCCTTATGGTGTTTACAAGCAACTTGAGTGTAAATTTTAATTTCTGTCATTTTGTGCACAAGAGGCACTGTGTAGAATATCAACAACAAAATACAAACATAGAGTTGGGTGGCTGTTTGGGGTGGTTTTGGGTTGTGCTGAGATCTGGACTGAGCTAATGTTTAATGTTTATGCTGTTGGAAATAGAGTTTAAGAGTGGGAGAGTCCAGAAGTATTTTTTCCTAATTCTGTATTCCCCATTTCAAATTTTTCTTTAAACGATATCATCAGTGTTACTTAACATAGAAACACAGGACTGTCACAATAATTGTGTTATTGAATTTTCATTATTGTATACATATATCTTAATGTATATTTTATTAACTGAAATGGGGCTGCACGATATTCCAAAAAAAAGACATTGTTCTGACAATGCAACATGTGATTGGCCCACTACCGCAGCAGCTACACAACCCATACAATATGTAGTGTGGTGACGTTGAATTTTAATATTTGATGGAGTTGGCAGTTCAGTGGTGGCTTTTTACACATGGGAACATGGGTCATGAAGTACTCTATTGGTAACGGTATCACTTTGGGGGACTGGCATTGTAATTTTTTAAACAATACCCTGCCCTAGCAGTAGCTATATTTTTTTCCTAGCCTTGTTAGGAAATGAAGGCTTTGCCCGCTGAAATGCTAGAGGGCTTTTAATTTGAAACGGATATAGGAAGTGTAGATTTGTATTAACAGTGTAATGCAGGAACTTTTGGACAAGTAGGAGCGGAAAAGCTTTGTACTGTTGCATGTAACATAACGTTAGATAGCATAACCTGCACCAACTTGTTACTGATGAGAGTTCTCTCTTGTGGATGTAGGTCGGAGTAGTATAGCTGCCCTTCAGAAGCTGCAGTCTTATACCCATTCACCAACTCTAAACTACATCATGGGAAGAGTTATATCGTTGTATTATATTTCTGTTAAAGCTTTCTATATTCATTTAATTAACTGTCAGACAAATACTAGAAATTATAAACCTATCTGTTTAAACTTCCTAAAGATACATTTAGCAGTGATGGAAAAAATGTTCAATATACTGACTGATGATTACATGGCATGCACTCCTCCCACATGCAAGCTGTTTTTCCCGACATTTCCTTTTTATAGCATTCATGTCTCCTGCTGATCTCTCCATATGGTTTATTTGAATTACTGCACTTGTTCTGTACTCAGCCCCTCACATCTCACGCATCTCCCCATCTCTTTTCAACCTGAGATGAAAGAGAATGTTAAGGAGAGCATATTTGAAAGTTACTGATGGCCACTGATCAAAAATGTTGAAATCTGTAATCACATGGAACCCTGTAAAGTTTACAAGGCATCCATGTGGCAAACCTCTGGAGCTGTGCAGTGCACGCTGTTTTATGAATATTGCTGTGGGAGGTTAATGGCTTGAGCTTTAATTATCACGTAAATGAGAAGGCAAGATGTTCATCCTGACACCTCAGTAAAGACCATGTTTGCTGAATTATATACATCCACATCCTACATAGCGTGACATACTGACAATTTAAGTTAGAGTGTGAACGCCGAACTGAAAGCTGCAGTTGTTTAACTATTTAGATGCCCTTCTTTAACCTGCAGTGTCTCCCAGAATATAAGGATGTGGGTTAATTTGTGTGTTTTATTAGGTGCAAAAAGGTACCATTTACTTTTATGACCCAAATATCCTGGAGATTTGAATCAGCTAATGATGGACAGGATGGAAAGTTCATCATCAACTGTCTTTTTTAGTCGTATGTATATTTATTCAATGTTTATATGCTCTTTGAAGAAAACTTTTCAGAAAGCATATGCACATATTCTTCACTGTAACTGCTGGAACTTTGGCAATAAACTCCCATATCCATAGTAACGGAACATATATATTCAGTGTTTACATGTTGAAGTCTTGCCCCAGTACTAACAAGAACATACAGAAAGTAATTTTGACTGCTATCAAGTGTGACTGGCAGTCCTCATTTGGAACATGTCCAGAAAACGATTGTAATACACAAACAAGCCTTTGGTTGGTCATGGCAGCATTCCCTCTACAACATAACATGTAATCATTGGTGTTTTGTATGTTGATGTGAAAGTAGTGAGCACAATTTGTAATAAACTCAAACTAAAATTCAGCATATTCTTAGACAGCTGTTGAATATGACGCTGTGGGCAAATACAATGGTGCGGGATTACATTGAGAACATTTGGTGCGGGGGTTTTGATGCACTTGCCATACGCCACCAGTGTGCATGGCCCGGTTGGTATGACACATTGCTGTTTAGAACATGTCATATAAAAAGTGGGAGGTGGTGGCTTATGGCGGCATGGTGGCTCAGTGATTAGCTCTGTCACAGCAAGAAAAGTAGTTTGGAACTTACTGCCTGGCTGGTGCCCTTCTGTGTTTGTCACTAGTTTGTTTCCTCTGGGTGCCCTGGCTTCTTGCCGCTGTAAACCAAAGATATGCAGGTTAATTAAAAGGTTAAGTGAGATTAAAACTCTAGATTGCCCGTGGGTAGATGTTAATGCGATTGTATCTTGCATCCTGTTTTCATGTTACTGTACTTAGATTCATCTTTTTTATGTCCCCTTAAGTTTATTGACTTTAAAATTTTCAACACAAAACCACATCATAGAAAACCCAACAATACCATCCCTGAACAACACAGGACACACAACGTCAGAAGAAACAAAAGCAATAGAATAACATAGGTAAAGTTTGACTAACACTAAAAGGTATATAAAAACAGACAATAACAAAATAAGATGTCATGCCACTGTTAGATGTCCACTCATAGTCCTTAAAAGATTTAGTGCATCCATGTGATGTGATATGCATCCAGATGTCGCCTTTCGCTGTGCGATCACCACATCCAGCCTGCACTCACAACAGTCTCAACAAGAGCTAGAGAAAGTGTCTTTGTTTATTGTTGGGTGGGTTTCTGGTCTGATTGGTCCAGTACAGTGTACAAGCTTAAACCAGTTTGATTTGAAACCGAATGAAACAGCATTTGTTAGGTGTAGGCTAAAAGGGCTAACAGTATGCGGCTAGTTAGCAGGAGCCCCAGGATAACTAACAAGCCCAGGACCACAGGGTGATGCCTTCCTATTATTGGTTGTGACTAGGCCAACTAGAATTGACAGTTGAGCACACAGTGCTATGTTACATGCTACAATACTTCAGTACAAAGTGTCATTTTAAACTGCTCACATTTGCCCTGTTAAAGTTATTGAATTAAGAGGTTAATACAAACCAACACTTCCTGTATCCGTTCAAATTAAAAACCCTCTCGTGTTTCAGAGGGCATAAACCCTTCATTTTTTAACAAGGCTCTTATTGTGAAACATTTTGAAGAAACGTGTAGAAAACTCTTTGAGGTTCCCTTTTGCACCTGAAATGTAGCTACTGTCAGTCTTATTTTATGTATTATTATTTTAATGTTAAAAATTAGAAGAAGAAAAGTGAAGTTGAATGTTTGTTGAGAGAAATAAAAACACAATGTGTCATAGCCGTCCTGATGGATTGTGGTGAGGCTAAAACATTATGTTCCCCTTGAGAGCGGCTGAGTTTACCCAGTAGTAAAATTCTGTATTACTGGTCTCATATTTGGCTTAATATCAAATTTTTACCTTCCAAGTCCAACCTTAGTATATGACTCCATACATTATCTAAATGTGTTACTTACATGTAGGCTATCTTGATTCAAAATTAGGAAAGGACTAGTTGTTGGCTTTGTTGTCCACATAGTTCCTGACTTTGTTTAACATATTTGTGTTTCCAAAGACTTCTTTGTAAATAGAGGTTGATTGAAAGTGGATTTTTAAAGGCTGACATAACTATGATAATTTGGAGCATGAAAAAGCTGATAGCTAATTGTCTGATATCCTTTTTCCGAAAATTTGGAGGGCCAAAACTGCCAAAATCGAAAATAAATAAATAAATGAATAAGTAAATTAATATCACATTATGCACCAAAAATATTAAAAATAAATGTAGCCATTAATTCATTTATAAAATGTGACATAAATTGATATTTGTGTTTAATTTACCATTGTAATAATTCCCCTATTTATTTACTATCCAATTAAATTTTTTATTTTATGTATTAATTTATACATTCTCAAATGTACTTATTTATTAATTTATTTATTTATTGTATTTTCCCTATACATTCCCCCGTTTTTATTTCCCCACACTTTTTTATGTCTTTACATTTCTTTATGCATTTCTTCTTTCTTATGCAAATGAGGGGGCTGTCATTCAAAGTATGTCATGGGATCAACTTTTCACCTATTGGTTGATCAACATCACAGTGCATAAATCGATTTAGGGCCTGGTTACACATATGTGAAATGAACACTTGCAAATATTGGTCTCCACTTCCATTCTATGCAAGCGAAGAAGAGAAACCAAAAATCTTCTGGTGGTGAAGCACATCCTGGCTTCGCGTGGATGTTAATTTTGGTGAACTTTGACCAGTCCCAGCCACAATCAATAGCAAAGATATCTGTGTGGTTGACCCCTCAAATGAACTACAGAATGATTTCCACGTTTACATGAATGCATGCACATCAAAACTGCTTGATCTCAGTCCATGTAGTACTCAAATGTCATGAGAAGAAACATCTTGGTGGCAGAGAAGAATAATCCTTCCTGGTCTATAAGCATTAGACTATGTAATCAAGCTAAGATTTACATTTTCTTCCCCAATCTTTATTTATAGAGCTTTACCCCATTTTCATTTCATCTCCTGTAGTTGTGATGGTATTAATAGGGCAGTATGTCACACTCTAAAGTGATTAGTACTAAGCCCACTGACCTGAAGGTCCAGCTCTGTAACCAGGCCACCATCCCAGTTACCTTAGTGATTGTGCCTGTCATGGCTGCTGCCAATGTCTAATGTAATCTTGCATGTCAAGTAAATCTGTCCTTAATTGCAGCAAACATCAGCTGTGCAATGTGGCACCAGGTTCTTATTTTGAATCAACATGACAAATCCACTAAAAAATATTTTCAAATTAATTTCGATATGCTACAATGCATGGTCGTTACTTATTGTGATTCCTAGATAAAGAGTTGTTTGGTTTTTCAGATTTCATCCTTTTTAAGGTAGACACAATCAGGAAGAATGGCAGAACTGTGGATAGAAAAGTCACATTAGACAATGATACAGCTTCGAAGCCCTGGGAGTCTGCATAGCTTAAGGATGACCCTTGTAGTAAACAAGCTTGGCTAAACAATTAAGTCAAAACTTACCATTATAATGCTTAGGCCCAGCAGCCAAGTGAGTTTGGGCATTACCTAAGCTGAATGAATATAAAATCAATAAGGAGAGCATTAAAACGAACTAAATGACTTTTCCCAGATCTAATGGTTGTAGTTAGTTAATCAAGCTTTTAAGGTGTTTATTTATTATCTCCAACTTTTTTGTACATAGATATGGTAATAGTGGTCCAAAATCATGTGAAATTGCATATATTTTTTAAAATTAACAAAACATATCTCCCCTTTTGAGTGGACCCCCAAACCTCCTGCCAAATACATGCACCCAAGTCTTCCACAAATCTTGGGAAAACACTGTACCAAACCCAACACCAAAACAATCACACTCATTGGTTATGGGACGTGTGCAAATCAACATACCAGGAAATCCTTGAGGAAATGCTGGCCTGCACTATATTTCCTGTCATCTTTCCCTATTGTCTTTCCATTAGTCCAAATCACACCCAGAGGTGAAATGAGTCCAGAGGAGTGTGGGGGCCGCTGCAGTGTGGTGGCTGAGCTTAGGTAGGATTTAAACACTACTACTTAAGGGCTCTTAACCTCACTGACCCTTTTGGGACTATTACAAATCCTGTTGTGCTAGAGAATTACATTAAGCCCTTTCTTTGAACCAAGGCCCTGTGAGCACATGGACTGGAGCCTTTATGGTAGATCTTTCAGCGCTCATCTCAAATGCAGGACACACAGGAGGAGGGAGCACCGCAATGTCAATTCTCAATTTGCAAGCAGTGGCCTGACTGTTGACACCAGAAACACATTTTTCCACCCAGGCCAATTCTGCTCCTCCCCTGTTTTTTTTGTTTTTTTTAAGAGACTCTTTAGCCTTTATTTGATAGGACAACTGTACAGTGAGGAAAAAGGGGAAAGAGAGCGGGGAAGACTCACAGAAAAGAATCACTGGTTGGAATCAAACCTGGGCCACTGCTGAGTACTCAGCCTTGGTACATGTGGCGCACATTCTACCAGCTGAGCCACCAAGGCTCCCCCCTCTGCTCTTTTCTCATCACACGTAGACCTGATCTTTACTTGAATCATAACTAGGGATGAGTGAGTGCACCATTATCTGCATCTGTTCAACCAACTAATTATCTGTACATGTATCCGTACTCAGAATTTGTGGGGCTTAAACAGGAAGTGGGTGATGATTATACCAAAAGTTAAGTTAATTTAAGCCTGAAATTGATGTGTTGATCAGAAGTTGCTATATCTTATAACATGCCAAACATATTATAATCACTATCGTGTTGCTGCTGTTTATATTCACAGAGACTCCATTTTTTTAAAAATTTATAAATTATTTCCTGGGTATTTAAATGTATATTTGTATATAAATAACTGTATATGTTGCTCTAATTTTTTTTAAATTGGCAATTTCTAAATTTTAATTACCTCCTGTATGTTCAGTGTGTGTAGCAAGCAGGGGACTACAAGCTTTCATTTCGTTGTGCAACCCAGTTTGTACAAGGACAAATATATTTCCTTGATTCCTTCGTTCCTTTCTTGATTTATTATCTATAAAAACTACAGCCTCAGGATTGAGCTTCTGATAAATGTTTTTGATCACAAGTTGGATAAATAAGCTTCAATTAGCTACCCAGGATGAGGATTTTCCTTTATCATGATTATGGATATTGACACATTTTACTACTGATACTTGTGATACTTATGTAACTTGTACTCTACTTGTACTGTAAAAAGTAAATTATCTGTAGTGGATGCTCATTTCATTGAAGTACTTGCTCAACCCTAATAATAACTCATTTCTAACATATAGCCTTTCATGTGTTCCTGGATAAGCAGGGCTTCTTCTGCTTCATTTAAAGGTGCAATTTGTAAGATATGGCCACAATTTTAGATTGAAACATTCAACAAATGAACTAACATCAACATTTTTCTCTCTCATTTCATAAAGTTATCCTATGTCCCGGTCTTACCGTATTCAGTTAAGACTGAAACAAAATGTAGCCGGTGCTGCAGTTGCTGGAAGTGTTTGGATTTGTTTTGTTTGCTTTGAATATGTTTAAATTCTCTCCTAATGATGGCAGAGTTTTTGTTTGTTTTTCAATGATTCCTGAACTAAAAACTACTACTACTACAATTTACACCAACTCTCATAAAACAACCGAACCACCATTTAATCTTACTGATATACAACACATCTCTTTGAAATTTATCCTGTGTATAAAATGGCCTTGCATTTATATAGCGCTTTCCTAGCCTACCAACTACTCAAAGCGCTTCACAACACATGCCACATTGCACACACATTATGGCAGAGGCTGCCGTGCAAGGTACCGACCTGCTCATCAGGAGCGATACTGTATACAGCAACACAGCGTCCCTCGCGTCTTATCCAGACGCGCAAGGTACCCTTTGGTGTCGGCAGCCGACGCACTAAGCCTTCCCTGATGCAGAATGGGCCCTTTGGCACTAAGCCTTAGCTTTAGCGTCTCTGGGCAACGCGCAAAGGCCTTGGGAGCAATATGGGGTTAAGTAACTTACCCAGCATGCTCCAGCATACCAACCCTCCAATTAGTGGAGGACCCATGCTGCCTCCTGAGCGACAGCTGCAGATTACATACAGATTCAGACAGATATGTCTTTGATTAGTATTTCTTGTACTTTTCATCTTTAAACATTAGCTAATTATTAATGTAACCCAGGTTATTTTCTGCAGATTGCTAAACACCACACAAGCAGGCTGTTGGTAGACACTTTCTGGACTGTTGCCTCTAGTCCCCTAGCATACACAGCTAACGGAAAAAATGCAACTCAGGCAGGTGGTTTGAGACAGAAGCTCAGTTAAGTTTGAGAAGAGTGGAATTGGACATTTTTAACCTAAAATTTGCAAGATGTGAAACTAAGTGGCACTGTACTCAGAGATGTCTGCTAAGCTGAACACTGGCTGTTAAGAGAGAAGTTATTATCAGAATAAAATGGATGATTTAATATTCCATAGCTCTAATAAGACTGGCTGTGTTAAAACCTTTTCCCTCCTCTCTGAACCCTTGTGGCATATATATTTCATATGTCAAACTGTAAAAACGTCCACATCAGCGACAACACTCTGTCGTGTACACTGCATGACTGGTGCAGCAGTTTGACATCAACAGCGCGACAGCAGCGTGCTGCTTTTCTTCATCTTCTTCTTCTTCTTCAAGCAATTTTTGGATTATCGGTTCTATTTATTGGCTTAATAATTTCATTATCGGACGATAATATAAAATGTACCATTATCAAGCCAGTAATTTACCTGTCCGATAAATAGGGCGATATGGCACAAAATATGACAACAATCATTTTTTTCATATTGACCGATATCGATATTTATCACTGTATAATTTGCTGCCAGCTTGAAGTATATCCTGGTAATGACTGAAGCCTGAAGGGACCACAGGGTTCATTAGTTTAACTTTAGAATATAGTTGAACATAAAAAAACATAATGTTAATATTTAACTGTGCAAACTGCTTGGTTGAGAATGTAATTTGTGATAAAAGAATAGCTGAATGCAAACATTTAACTTAACAAACATGCTTCATCTGCCTTAACAAAACAATGCAAGTTAGTTTGCCTTGTAACTTTTTACAAATTACAATGTGGTTGCTGCGATTCAGCTGATGAAAAAGATTTGTGTTTTCCGTCTTTGTTGGCATCGACTGATGATGTATTTTGGAGGAACTGTCCAAACAATAAACAATTACAGCACTTTCACAGTCCCCCTCTTCCTCTCACTTTAGACTGGGAATGAGGCGTATCTGCTGCGCTATTCTCCTACGCTATAACACTGGCGCCATATTTTCCTTTTTAAATGGCTTTGTGCTCGTTAATATCAAAAAGTTCAAGTACTGAAATTGCCAGCAGGTTAAATAAATGTAAGAAAATAAATATAACGACTATCAGCATGTGAACATGATACTGCGCAAGTAGGCCTTTTAAACATTTTGTAGGCTTCTTTTTCAGTATGACTTACAGATTATCCGACAGGGATATTCGTTAAATAAAATAGTATTAATAATTACATAAATATTGATTTTAATGTCTGAACAGAGACAAAATTGTATTGACTGACAATACTATGGCCATTATCAGTAAGAGAGACAAGTGATTGAAGTAAAGAAATATTTTATTCTGACAGACAATGTGAGATGTATGAAATCTTATTCACAGAGTCTTTGCTTGAAGACTGCTGGGACATTTGTAATTGCGGACCGTCTGCCCTGAACGGCAGCAAGATAAATCTAGATACACGGTGGTGGCTAATGATCCCTCTGACACTGATAGGCTGATGGGGCTACTGAAACTGATGAGTCTAAGGAGACTGGGTGGTGATGCACGGCAGCAGCATAAATGAACTGAAAGCAGAGATAGAACATATTTAAAGGAGAAGCAGCAAGATGATAGGCTAGCAAGGAAGATTTGTCGCTGAGCTATTGGATACGTGAGATCAGCTGAAGAGAACAGCTGATATCTGAATTGACAGCCCCAGACAATGATGTTGAGGTGATTATGAGTGCTCATGTGAGAGAGAAGTGACTGACATGATATAAGAAAATGACTCAACTTTCCCTAGAGCTTAATTTAAAAGAATTCATCATACTTAGCAACGTGGTCAACCACACCTCCTCACTACGATAAGTTTCTGTCCCTTTCTTGCTCACAATTGCTCTGATGAAGTGCTGAAAGAAGGCAACTTGACTTGCTTGATTTTCTTGAAGACGCTTCACCTCTCATCCAAGAGGCTTCATCAATTCTAACTGACTGGTGGGGAGTACAGGCTTGGCTCTTAAGTACAGGCTCTTAACCCAGTTAAGAACTAACCACCCGTACGGGACACTGTAAAAAGTAAAGCAACCGTGCCCGCGACGACACACAGATCATTTCATTGGTCAACACTACACCTGACATTCTATTGGTTGACATCCAAGAAAAAAATCCAAGAGAAGAGGAGAAATCTGAGATCAGAAGATTCAAGAGCGCACAGAAGCAGCTTGAGCGCGAGGAGAAGGGCTGAAGCTGGAGGAAATTTGTGCAAGCAACAATATATCTGAGTGCAAGCATACAGTTTGAGGAAAAGCGCTACAAAAATGAAAGTGAAACAAATAAGTGCTGCTCTCAATGTGAAAGATCTTGCTCTTGAATAAAGATCCCATATATGTAGATGTGTATTCTCTGCAGAGAAGAGAGAAAAAGGATTACATCTTAAGGTTAATAAGGTTATATTTTAAAAGCTTTTAAGAGCATGAGCTGAATTTGTTCTCCCTTACTGTAGTCACATAGAATGAATCCAATTTAAGTTTAGGTTGAATTGTAACACATTTTTAAAGCAGACTTCGGCGTGAACAATTTGTGCATTATACCTGAAGCAGTGTTATTTCAGCTGAACTTTGGTGAGTCATGGCGTTGTTCATTCTTTGATTCTTCCAGTAAAAGTATCTTGACTAGTCCCTAGCCTCTACTGGAAATGCATCACTGCTTTCTGCATTGTAAGTTGAGATGTGACTGATGCAACAGCAAATCACAAAAGCATGTTCCTGTTCAAGACGACCTCACTGTATTCTGAGAAATCCTGACAATTTTTTTTCTAGACAGTAAAAGCGATTAGTTATCACTGCCATTTACGTGAAAGTTACTGTAAATAATTCACAAAGTAGCTGAAAGATACCTACAATATGTGACACAAGTGAACTTGAAGTATTAGAGAAAATTTTGTTTTTTTTTTAGCCTAATGCGAACTGTGTTAAATGACACAAGGAGAGCAAAAAATGTGTTGTGATAACACGAAATGACTTGAGACACTGCTGTGTTATTCATAAGCCATATGTTGAGACCAGGCTGGACCACCTGCCTGGCTCGATCGGCTCTGTGCGGCTTCCATCCAAAACAGACAACTAGACGTGTATTTTCTCCAGAGCCGAGCAGAGAACCACTTCTGGGATGCTGCAGTGCACCTGCTGGAATCACAAGCATTGTCCAGAATGGCCGCAATCAGCTCCGACGGCCAGGTGGAATCTAGGTGCCACTGTCAGTCCCCCTCTTCTCTCTCTCGCTTAGACTGCAACACATACCACCACTTGCCACACTCCTCGTTGGTGTGCACAGCCAGAAGGAATGGGGCGTATCTGATGTGCTGTTTTCTCCCACGCCTGCCTCTTGGCTTGCAGTGTAACACTGGAGCTGAATTTTCCTCTTAAAATGGTTTTATGCTGGTCAATGCCAAATAGGTTAAGTACTGGAATTATCAGCATGATAAATAAACCTAAACAAATAAATAAAAAAAACCTTCAGGCTGTGGATTGGTTACTGTGCCAGTATGGCTTTCAAACATTCTATAGGCTTTTTTAAAGTATGGCTTACAGTTTATTTTACAGAGATTCATTATATAAAATGGTATTCATAATTACACCAATAGAGACTAACTTCCATGATTAGGCTTATTGATTCCACTGTCCATAGTCTGACCATTATCACTAAGTGCATTATGTCTTTTTGTTTTTTTTGATCAACCAATCACATTACTTAAAAAATTGCATCATACCTTGCAAAAGGGTCAACCACACCTCCTAACTAAGATAAAAGTTTCTATTTCTTCTTTGCTCAGAGTTGCTTTGAGAAGTTTCCTAACTCATCCCTAAGCTTGGACTTCTTGCTAGTATTTACTGGACTAAGGCCTTGTCCACACGTACACAGGTATTTTTGAAAACGTAGCTTTTTCTATGCATTTTGGCCTTTCGTCCACACGCAAATTGCGTTTTAGGTCACTGAAAACAGAGATTTTGCAAAACTTCTTCCAGGGTGAAGATTTTTAGAAATATCAGAGTGTGTGCGCCTTTGATTGACGTCCGACTGTGTTGTCTGTGTTGTTTACATGAGGCGATTTAATGGCGGAGGTAGCCAAAATACTGTTGCTTTTAACGTTGCTGTCTTGACTTTTTACATGCTTACACATACACACACAATTACTCTGCCTCTATGTAGATGAACAGAGTGTGCTTTGGACGTCGCTGCTACATTCAACACACACACTCCCACGACCCAGACACCGCCGCCAACGTCGTCACCAGCTTTGGACGAGACCCGGTCGGACCTTGACCTAACTTTTTTTTCTGGCTTCTGATTGGCCAACATGGCTATATGCTTAGGGGTATATCACCGCCTGTTGCTTTGTCAAGCTCTTGACAGCGCTTGACAACGTATTTTGCATTTTATGATTATGAACGCTGTTTTTTGAGGGAAAGCATTACAAAAATGAAAGTGAAACGAATAAGTGATGCTCTCAATGTGAAAGATCTCACTCTTGAATAAAGATAGGAAGAAAAAAAAAACACGTAGATGTGTATTCTCTGCAGAGAAGAACGAAAAAGGATTACATCATTTATGTCAATAAGGTTATATTTTAAAAGCTTTTATGAGCATGAGCTGAATTTGTTCTCCCTTACTTTAGTCGCATACAATGGATGTTGCAAAGAATGAATGCAATTTAAGTTTAGTTTTGTATTTGTATATAGAATTGTAACACATTTTTAAAGCAGACTTGGGTGTGAACTGGTTTGTGCATTATACCAGAACCAGTGTTATTTCAGCTGAACTTTGGTGAGTCATGGTGGTGTTCATTCTTTGATTCTTCCAGTAAAAGTATCTTGACTAATCCCTAGCCTCTACTGGAAATGCATCACTGTTTCTGCATTGAAAGTTGAGACATGACTGATGCAACAGCAAATCGCAAAAGCATGTTCCTGTTCAAGACGACCTCACTGTATTCTGAGAAATTCTGACTTTTTCTAGACAGTAAAAGCGATTAGCTATCACTGCCATTTACTCAAAAGTCACTGTAAATAATTCACAAAGTAGCCGCAAGATACCTATGTGACACAAGTGAACTTTAAGTATGAAAGACATTTCTTTTAGAACTAAACAATTCCTAATGTATCTGTAAACATTGTATAAACAATGTATTCTTGACTCATGCTGGCTTTTGCAAATTAATTACATTAATTTAAATTTAAATTAAAATGAAAGGAAGAACAAATAAAGTATGCAATACTTTATTTGTTCTTCCTTTCATTTTACAGCATCTAACTCCTACTAGAATGCTTAAAAACCACATTCACACAAGTAATTGCAGCAGCACACATTTGGCAGTGTTGATGTTTTCTAAACTCAACTCACAAATGACATCCTGAAAATCTTATGGGTGAAAGGCTTATAAGGAAATCAACAATGGGCTCTCATTCATTCTGGCTCTTTACTGGTTATTTAGAGGGCTAGCTTTTAGGCTGACATTTAAAAGCTCTTTTTTTGGCAGGGGAAATCTGTTTTAGGTTAACAGCCCCCCAGATTCCTCAGAGAGGTCCATACTGTAGGCTATAGAAAGAGGGCCTCACTGCATAGTTTATGGAAACTTCAGGGAACAGTTCAGTAAATGCAAGAGACATTACAGAGAACTTAGGCTGGAACCCAGAAGGGCAATCTTTTCTAGCAATACGCACCAAACTTCAACATTTGAGAGGACATTGATTAAAATGTTTAGCACTTTGATAAACTTTGATAAAATATGAGTGGAGACAAGGAAGAGAGCAAGGTCTGACAGAAGCCAGTTAACAAATGTGCTGGCCCTCACTCATGCAGAGCACGTCCTGTAGGAGCCCTCCACATACATTCTGCTTCTCATTATGCTTACTTACATGCTTCTCATTATGTTCAGGACATCCTTTCCCCAGGCCTATAGCCTTTTAGCCATTTATGTGTCAGCAGAATTACCACGGAGAAGCCTTTCTGTCTCAGATGGATGTTTTGCCCTCCTTTAGCCTTTTGTTCAGCTCTGATGTGTAACTCCATATGTGATCCTTCCCTAACGCTTGATGAGCCATAGGTCTCCTATGGTCCCTACATGTTTCTTGCAAACCTTTTAAATATGTTACAGGAAGGAACAGTCAGAAAAAAATTAAGATTGGATTTTTGTCCTGTGTATCATCACATAAAAATAGCTTAATTTGTTTTCATATTGAAGATGGGATGAATTTGTATCATTGAAATTCGCTCCTTCTCTCTTGTCTGCTGCCTTCCAAAAGACTGTGGTTAATCTCAAGGCAGCGAGTGTACGAGCCTGTCCTCTTCTGAACTTTGGGTGGATGCACAGCTGAATCCGCTGCCGCTGCGTAGCCTCCCTCTCCCTTTCTCTGTCTCTCTCTGCTCAGCATTAGCTTGCTTTGCTCCATTGCCTCCTGCCTGCTCACAGCATGTCAACAAGTAAGATCTGAGATGCGACTGTGTCAAGTTGGACTCATATCAGGTCTAAATATGTGAGAGGAATGTCATTTGGAATTCACAGCGGAGGAAGGCAAGGCAGAACTGCAGACAAGAGACACAGAGGGATGCAGTCAATCAATAGACACACATGCATACAGATGCACACACACACACACACACTGACGCACACAAACGTTTTATAAACAGTAGGCAAAGCTATCCGGTCATCTCGCTCTTAATGAAAAGTGCACTGATGACATGGATGTAAAAAAGGGGCTTTATTTCCGTAGCAACCAGTGGAACGGAAGAAGCAGGAAAACCAAAAATACTGCATTGCGTCATAGTGTTAAATCCCAGTGACTTGCATGACCACAGCTACATTATATCTTCACACTGCTTCTTGAATAAAAGCCAAAACAAGGATGATGATACCAACAATCCAACAAAGCTTGCAGCTTCACAAGCCACCAGCAATATTAAAATAATCTGTTCAACCCCCCTCAAGTGTTAAAGGCCACAATAACACATTACAGCACAGGATGTTGATGCTTCTCATCAGCGATTTGTAGCCTTCTATGTGTTTTCTTAAGAACAGACTGAGTGAGGTCCAGATGTTCTTTATGTGTGACGTGAGAGTCCATAAAGCTTGATGAAAGAGGTGTTACAATTATTAACAAAATTCAGGTTCTTGAATAATAAAACCATAGCTAAATAAAATATCTTCTATCTGAAGACAGATAGACATTTTAATATCTGAAATGTTATCTCAACTCAGTTTAGGATAACATTTAGGATTTTTGGTATTGCAGAAATATGTCACTTAACTGCCTCAAGGAAAAACTCCTATCTTATCTTAGGGTAGGAATTTAGCCATTACTGAATTGGCCTAACTGAAAAATGTCCTAAGAAATCCTAAGTTAGGATGGCATAGACCTTGTCCTAAATTCAAAATCACTGCAAAAAAGGGCAGCACCACTGTTGGGTCTGTGTGACAATGACACTGAAATATGATTGAAAGGCTGCTCAAACCATAACTGTTGGAGAAGCTAACAATGTTGTTTGCCTGCTGGAGAAGCTACCGTCAATGTTGACTTTAAATTTCCTTGTAATGGGTATACTGTATATCCTGTTCTCCACAACACGATTAATGCCTCTCACTCATCGAAGCTAAAACTGAACTCCCATCTTTTCTTGTCCATTAGAGCAAGCTAGCTAGCCAGTGCCAAGTGTGATTGCAACCAACCAAACACCTCTTGTCTCACCCTCCTCTATGGTGACCACTAAAAATGCAAACGGCTTCTCTAGAGCCAGGGTTTGGTTTGTCCATTCTGGGCTAGCCACCTAGCAAACATGCGACGTCAGAGAGATCATGTCTGTAAAAGTCAGTCAAACCAACAACTTTTGGACAACTGATGAAGAAGAATGCAGAGAATCCAAAGAAGACCTTGTAAAAAACATTACAATTTGACCCATAAAAAACTGTCCTCTGAATGCCTGTAATTGACGTTGAAAAGATGTCTGAAAATGAAGTAGTAAAAATTTTGATTTTGGTCTCTGCAAGGATGTCATTTGGCCGTGAATGTTGAATGTTTAAAAGACGTTTAAAGACGTCGCAAAAACTTTCATTCTGGCTCTTGAGTGGATGTCTTTTGAACCTTAGACAAAGATGTTCAATTGACTCCTTTTGGACTTGTCTTTGCTCAGGGTAAGCTGCACAACGGGAGACCCTACTGCACAAGCTTCTGTGGGGATAGCTAGCTGGCCAGTCACTCACAGACAACCCCTGACCCACAGTCACAAAGACCACTGCAGCAAACGCAGCAGACGACATCAGCAACAAAGCCCACCAAGATATTTTTTATTTTTCCCATTGTTCTTCTGTCATTGCATTACATCTCTGATGCATTTTGATGAAATAATGCAGCTACTGCCAAGGAAGTAATGTTCAAAATATAACCAAACCAGTACTGACGTGAAGAAAATATCATCAGTCAACAAATTTTATGAAAAGGCACACAGTTTGATTGAAACAAGAATAACAAGCAAAACACTTTCAAAGTAACGGAAATAACTTAACGGGAGAACAAGCTCCAACTTGCGTTACATTTGCAGTGAAGTAATGCACCAAACGGCAGTAAATTAGGTTCCTTCCAATTGTCGGATAGGCTTTAACACATTTCTCAGGAAAATGTTCTATGTATGTTCTACAAAGCATTTCAAATATGTACTCGATCAAGCGACAAGTCTGAAGACGAGATTTCAGAAGAGGACAGCAAGGTCTCATCTCGTAGTTTGCATTGTAACTCATGTACATAGTTTGCTTGGTAAATCATGTAAATAGTTTTGTGTGCTACTTTTTTATGTAAAGTTTTTTTAGCAGTTGTTTTGATTCTTTTTATATGCAAAATGTTTAGTTTCAAGAAGGGGAAAAGGCACTATAATGTGTTTATGCTTCACTTGCTCTGTGTCAGTTATACTGAATCTGGATATGGGATAGGAT
>JBBPCS010000374.1:6094058-6118061 GCA_037974645.1 Hollardia meadi | reverse complement strand
AAGATTACCAGTTGAGTCATCCTTCACTTCAAACAAGTCATATCATGATATCACACCTGTTTAAGGGCTTTTCAGACGGGGCGCAACACTACGCCCGTGTACCCGCTAGGATCCGCAGGGTCTCACTGCGCTCCTCATGTGAATAGACAGGCAGACAAGCGCCCCGCGAGTAAACGTCAGGCGCTCCACGCGTGGTTACCATGGAAACGGCTTCTGTGCACTGCTACCCTACCACACAGCCAGGATCAGCCTCTCGTCCATCTTGTCGCATAGTCAAAGTTCAGGAAGGTTCTACTCCGGCCGCAGGCGTGTGACGAGCACAACCGCGGCACTTTCACGGGATCGCGCCCGCTTGTCGCTCCACCTGTGTGATCACCCGCGCCTCCCTACTTGCCCGCTCGCCTCTCATTGAAAATGAATTACGAGCCGCGTCAACCCTCCCCCCCACACTTGCTCCCACACTTTTGATCTCCGCCGTGATGACGTAAGCAACGAATCGACGAATAAATTTGTTGGCATTTTCATCATCGATTTTAATCGATTAAATCCATTAGTTGTTGCAGCCCTACTGTCTTGGATGATATTAGATGAGCATTTTTACGAGTGTTAGCCAACACTCAGCCACTGATTGCGCCTTAAATTGTTTACCAACCTGCTATTTAGTACGCTAAAACATTATGTGAGATTTTTTACTGCATTTGAAAGCTTAGTATGAAACCAATGGTACATGAAGTGCATACTGTTTGTATGGAAATATTGCAGTATGTAAGCAGTGTGGTTGTGATGACAACGCCAACACAACACGCAATAGAGGTGTTTTTTTCTTCTTTCGATAAGGAAGACTAGATACTGCAATGGCATATTTCTGCCCTCTATATTATTAATGTTCCTTTTGACATTTAGATTTTTTGTATAGACTAAGACTGTGCTGATATTCAATCAGTTTCTTCATTTTAGTCCAGTGAATTAGGTTGAGCAAAGTGCACAGAGTAAAAACAGTTTCTCCAGCTGCTCCCAGGGTTTTGAAAAGCTTGCTCCTTTGAAGTAATGCCAGTGTTTGGTGACTTATTTTTTACAACTGAAATTACATTTTTGTCATTACAGAGAGAGTAAAGTACCAAAATAGGTACCACGGGGTACTGGTACCAAATTCCAGGTACTGGTATCAGTTCAAAAGGGAATGATACCCAGCTATACTAATGATCTGTTATGCCATTTCTCAAAATTGCTGCACAAAGAGCTTCAGGTAATAATGTAGCTATACTTGTAGTTAGTCCTACATTCCTAGATAGTGTTTTCGTTGAAACAGATACATATTTTTTCATTAGGCCTAGGTTTCTGTAAATGCTTGAAAATGAAAACATGTTACAATATACAAAATAAATGTTTTCATTTTCATTAAGCTTTTGCACAAACAATCATCATCATCTGCCTGAAATTAAATATGACCACAAAATAAAAAACAAAATGTATTTGTAAACCCGCTGTCTTTATTATGACTTGAAAGGGCACTCTCTTTGTAATAAAAAATCCAGGATGAGGTTTTTTTTTACAATGACAGCATGTTAAATAATGTTTCCATCATCTTGAACTGTAAATAATATGCCCACAGCTGATCTGTCTTCCTACTGAAAACTCAAACAATCTCACTGATTTCCTCTACACTTTCTCTGTTTGCAACTGTTACTGTGCAACGTTGTAATGCAATTTTATAGACAAAATTATTAATCAATTGAGAAAATAATTTTCAGTTAAATTAAATGAAAGTTAGAAGTTGCAGTCCTACTAACCACAATGTAAGACATAAAATATCCATCAAAGATTTTGCCCTTGACTACACTCAGCTTGATCAGTAACTTTCAGCTTTGATTACTTTTAAAATATTGCCACACAAAATATTTTCTAATCTATAACTAAATTAGCCATAGTCTTTCAAACCACTGAAAAGACAACCCTACACAACTAATCACGTTTTACAGAGCATCTTAGGTAATGTTGTCTCTCAGTTTATTAGCCTCCTCTGCCCTCGGCTCGCCTGAAGATCTCAGCCATTAGTGTTTTGCTTCACCTTCCTGTCCAGCATCACAAATGCTGCCAGTTGATGTTTGTCCCACTGCTTTAGCGGTATCCCGCAGAGACAACTCAGGGCAGAAAACACATCCTATTAAACACTGTTGAGTGCACAATGACCTTATGAGGACAAGAGTGCTTTGATTCTCCTCCTGGGGATTTGGTTTTTGGTAAACACATACTGTAAATGTCACATTAACCTTTTCTACTCTTCAAACATTTACATTGGAAAAACTAATTCTGGTTTGTTTAAGAAAAAGCACACCTCACTTCTAGCAAGTAAACATTACTGACAAACAATCCGGATAAATGTTGCCACAGTGTTCCTGCAAATAGATTTATATATATACCCATTGCATTGTAGCAGAATATCTTTAATTAACACATAGTTAAGGCTTTATAACATCTGCAAATTAAAATTTTATAAGACTTAATAAACATCAACCATCACAGTCACCACTATTCCCAAAAACACAGAAATTACACAATATTCACAGCAGCTGTGGATACTTCAGAGGCATAGAGGGGTGTGGGGGGGTGGGTGGGGGGTGGGGGTATTTGTGTGTGTCTGTCTGTGTGTCAAAGGTTTTCTCACTTACCATGTCTTGCCACCATCTGTCCTGAGTACTGGCATCAATGAGCATACAGACGGGCACTCACTAATAAGCTCAAACAGGCAGCAGTGAAAGAAGCCACATGAGGACATCCGCTGACATGCTAACCATTATCATTACTTGGGGAGTGTAAATAAGGCCAGAGACAACTGACGAGACGCTACCTCGTGTGAAGACTTGCCAAGAACCCCCAGAGAGAATATCTCTATCTGTTATATGAGAATCGGACAAGGATTTTGTGAATAGCAAATTTGAAGAATTTCACTTCAGGTTTAAATTGAGGTGTAGTCAGAGATAAAAATGCATGTAGGTTAATCCAAAGGTCTAACCTTTCTTTCTCTTTATCTCTCATAAAGCTTTTTTCTCAAGAGGAATTAAACAAGACAATCCATATTTGCTCACTGGTTTTAAAATTGTATATGTCTGACTATATGTCTAGAGAGATGAACAAGTAACATTTTTGGATATTGTTTAAAAGAGCAAAAAGTAATTAAAGCAGGGTCTAAGAATACATTTTTGGACTACCTGCCAAGGGCTGGTAAACTGAAAAAAATTACCCGCTAAAATATGTTTCAACCGGCCATAAAACTGCAGCTTCTCAAATGTGAGGATTTGTTGGTTTTCCTAATTACTTCAATAATTACCTCCGCCAAGGAGGTTATGTTTTCAGTGCCGTTTGTTTGCCTGTCAGCGGGATTACACAAAAACTACTGAATGGATTTTCACGAAACTTGGTGGAAGGATGGGGCATGGGCCAAGAAAGAACCCATTAAATTTTGGCACAGATCCGGATAAATAAAAAAAAATCAGGCATATATAGAGGGCTGGTATCTATGAGTGTGTACAGTTTAGTGCGGATCCAAATAAAAATCCAGATCTAGGGGATTTCATAGGGGGGTAGTCTTTTCCTGGCTGCTGTAACAAATAGCGCTAGAAACCTGCAACTAACACCAATGCCTAAGTTGATAGGGATTCAGTAAGGTACTAACAGAGTGTCACGAGTTGCTGCAGTTGGTGCTAAGGCTCAAATAAGAGGGTTGTTGGGCTTTGGCGGAGGTATGCGATCTACTAAGAGCCATTTTCTAGTTTAAATTCATTATTAATAATTTTGAGGTTTTGTATTACCAAAAGTATACGAAGGCTCTGGGTAATTGTTTCAGCATTTCTCAATATTGTCAGAATTTTTACAAACCAAAAGAATCAATCAATCAATATAGAAATCAGAAAATTCATCTTTAAAGATAACTCCACTCAAAAATGTGTTTTTCTTATATTTATATCCCCTAAAATGTCTGACCCGGACTATACTGACTTGTATTTGTGTCTTCAGTAGAGGAATGTGTCACATTCCTCCACTGAAGGGGGAGATGTCTATGCATTTCCTAAAAATATGAGATTCATACATACACCGGGCGAGCTAGATTTGGTACGTCACAAATACGAAAGCCAATCACTGTCTAATTTGCAAATACTACTACTGCCAATGAGCCAGTTCTCAGGCAAACTTGGTTGGCTATCAAGACTTGAACACACTGTAACATCGTAGCAGATATTATTTTACGTTTCACAACCACTAACGCTGTGTCAGGCACTGCCAGTTACAAGCTAAAAAGCTAACAATAAACAAAAGATGCTAACTACACTTACCATTCTGATACTTCTGCCAGCCACTGATTTTGGTGCACAACAGACTCCTCATCTGAGTCCGGGTCTGACTGAGGCTCAAACATGTAACATTATGGCTGAATCTCTCCCATGTTTCCTCTAACACAAGCCATCTTGATGCTCGCTGATCTTTCACGGGTCAACCTAGCGCCAGCAGCGGCGGTGGGTGGGGCGCAGGGCCTGTGATTCATAGATCCAGTCATTTTTCAGAGTGGGAAAACCACGTTAAACAAAATATTTGTCATAGCAGCGTGTTTTTATGTACTTTAGAACGTCTCTGGAGGGGAACGTTAATGAAAATAATCATCAATTGCAGTCCTATACAAAATAGTTCAAAATCAGCTCCACCTTAACCAATGACAACACATGAGTAATGATCTAATGATACAGTATTTGATAGGAAAGCATTTTTCCTGATTATACATACATACTTTAGTAACATTTCAGATGCAGGACTTTTACTTTTAACAGAGTATTTTTACAGTGTGGTATTTGTACTTTGACTTAGTCAATGATCTGAGTACTTCCTCCATGATTGCCTTTGTATCTTTATCAAGGTAAACAAACGCTTAGTAATTATGAGTCAATATAATTACTATGTATATTAACAAGTTATGTTTGCACACCCACAACCTAAGTGCACCTATTTAATAACCGGTTAAGCCTCCCTTTAAAGGAAGGTGCAGAGTCCAGCGGGTTTGTTATGGGAAGAGAATCTCTCCCATACCAGTGCATTGCTGCAGTCACTGAAAAGTGTATGTACATAAAAGGAGTAGTCAGTATAAATTGGATAGATAAGCATTATAGTTATTGTGTTGGCTGTTACAGGAGAAAAAGTTAAAGTCTTCAAAGCAGAGTTGGGTGGAACGCTACCTACCACAAATAGGTAGATTTGCTGCAGTGACATGAGCTGCAGAGAGATAAAAGTGGTCAAGCCAGCTGCAGTTTTGCTTTTGATACGCGTCTATTCGCAACTTCAAACTAGGAGACAAATAAGCATCACCCATGCTCACCGACTACTACTACTAATTTGTGCTGTTTGATTGCTGCTAGACCACCCTGTTAAATCAAAGGTGTGTGTTTTTAAAAGGCTAAACACCAACAAATGTAGATTGAAGCAGATTATTTTGTTAGATAAAAACATGTTTTTATCCAACAAGTATTGAAATTATTTTTCAATAAATTTGACTTTTGGGCTTTAGTTTAGTCATCGGAAATATTTGGATCACTACTCAGAAAAACTCCTTTGCAGCCACTACTGGAATCTAATTCTACAAATAGTATAATACTAATATTAGTGTAGCCTAATCTTGATCTGAAACTGTGCAAAAACACCAGGTTTAAACAGAATGAATAGACATGCAAATGAGGTGATGAGAGATTACCTGTTACTGGCATCCGTCTCTGCTGTTTTTTCACCTTGTGCTTAATCTGCAAGTTGTTAATCATCGAATTAGTGACGTGTCTAGTGAAATATGAGGCGCAAGTTTCATGTTACATAGCTTGCACTGCACATTCACTTCGTTTATTTTGTCAAAATACTTCAAAATATCACTCATAGACAGCTATATCACTGCATCCCCTCCAAACAATATTGTACTTTTTAATTACAGAGCAGGATCAAATAATATAAAAAATAATATTTATATATACTGTATATATGCAAGTTACTCTTCTATATCACTTCTCTTAGCTGCTTAACAACAATAACAGGATTGTTGTTTCCACTTTTCACATTCGATTTCAAATACAGATCATTTTGTTGACTCAAAAATAGAAATACAAATACTGGCCTCTGCACATGTGCCAGAGTGCAGAGATAATGTATTGCCAATCAACTTGCATGTGTTGTAGGGATGAGTTTGTAGTGAAATAGACCTATTTCAGCAACCAGCCAATGGCGACTGACCTCAAATGTATTTGTGTGTGTAGATTTTTATTCGCATTTGACGGGTGCTAATTTTGTATGACAGTAAGTTATGAAATTGAGAGAAGCAGAATTCAGAGCACTCACATGACCTGCAGAATTGGCAAGCACAACATCCAAAACAAATATTTATTTGTTATGTAATATTTATTTCATAATGTTAATTTATAAACTTAGTCTTATATTAACCTTCCACATGCAGGTCATTTCCTGGCTTCTTTAGGAAGGAAAAAACGCTTTTCTCCCTTACAAACTCCTACAGGAAAGCCCAAAATCTCTACCGTTAAGCCATTCAGCGTGTATGTATATTTGGTGAATAAGGGCTGTACCAGCACTCCTTCTGCTGAGGAGTTGGAGTTGAGCCAAGCAGGTTTAGGGAAAAAGTCCCTCACCTCAGTATAACAACCCGTTCTCATCCCACCTCGTCACATATGGAGGTTTTGTCATGCGCCCTGCTTGTCCTATCCTGACGCACAAGTTCTACGTTACTTTGGTTAAGTTTAGGCACAAAAACCACGTGGTTAGGTTGAGGAAAAGATCGGTGACGTTTGGTTTCACATGGGACGCAAACTCCGGTCTCCTGCGTGAAAGTCGTGTGTGTGACCCTCCACTCAACCCCATCCTTCACCACTATTATGCATCCTTGCCTGATGCCAAAGGGTACTTTGTGTGTCTGGATGGGACTCGAAGGGCTGTGACAAAACGTCAATATGTGACGACATGGACATGAGAGTGGGCTCAGTATTGTATGTAAATCATATACAAATCACCTGCCCCATTGCCCCGCCCCAACCCCTCCTTTCCATGCCAAAACGGTGACAGAAAGTTGAAACTGAAATCCAGTGACAACAAAAAAATACTGACAGCGTAAAAAAAGTAAACTGTCACTAAAAAAAGACAGATATGAAGAAAAAATAAGAAGCAAATTGCAATGCAAAAAATTATTTAAAAAAAAATATAAGATTGGAAGATTGGAAATTTTAATGCCATGTGTTTTATTTCTCAGTGAAACTTTTTTTAGTGCTAATACTTGTTTCAGTGCCAATGCAACTTTTTACAATACAAGTGTTTCAATGCCAATGTTTCCTTTTTCAAGTCCAGGTTTTATTTTCAATGCCAATTTTTTTATTTTCAATTTCATAATTTACTGTCATTGTTCTGGCTCCATAATTTTGGATCCTGCATTAAAGCCATGAGCAACATTTTAAGGGATCACAAATTTATAGAGATACAGTTAATCTAGGTCAATAAAATATCTAACTTCAGCTGCAGCTCCATTTTCACACCTGCAGTTACTGTCCAACCTGCGACACATACAGGCCTTTTGCACAACAGACATTTTGACTTGTTGTAGCAGAAAAAGCACAGGTGTTCCAGTAAGCCATTGCAGTGTGACAATGTTGTTTGTGCTTTTCATACTGTGATAAGCCAAAACTTCTTTGGTGGAAACAGGTCTACTGGCAAAATAAGTAACAGCAGCAGAAACTTAGAGCTGTAGATATAGAAGTACTGCAGTGCCCCACCTACAGGTAAGAAAAATAATAGTTCCTGCCCTTTTCACATTTGTGCCACCTGCAGTCAATGAATGTTAAATGTTAACTGACTGTAGCAGACACTAGCTGTAGCTAGCTAGCAATATACGCACCAGCAGTGTGTGTGCCTGCGTGTCTTTGACTGGTCTCAGAGCTCACCTGAACATCCAGTTATTTCTGTTATTTCCCCCTAGTCTCCTTTTGTTTCTTTTGTGTCTGTACATTTATTTAAAAAAAATAAACAATAAAGCCCAGCACAAAAAAAATAAGCACAAAACTGAAATATTTTCTAATTTTGCGGATGTTTCTAAGCCTCAATTCCCCTCACCAACAGCAAATTTACATTAGTGCCTACTTGTGTGGTTCCCTTGACTCCCTCCCTTGTGGGAGAACATGCCACATCTAAAAATCATTTTGTGGTTTGTCCATACATAATTCTACATTTTAAATTTCCAAATACAAGTGTATTATTTGTTATTTGTAATGAGATTGTTTACAAGATGAAATACCAACCTTTGTTATTCCTCCATCAGAACAGGTGACGGTGTTTTCTTGAGATTTGGCTCATACAGGTGTTGTTTTGCTTCACATCAGACAGGCAGACATTGAAACTAATACCTGGTCTTCTAAATTTCCCCAGATTCATATTTGTAATGAACAATCTATTCTATAATTATAAGTAAATATAAACTTCCCAATATTGGGATATTGAGAAGTTGCTTAGGGCTGTGTATCGGCAAGAATCTGGCGATACAATATGTATCACGATACAGGGGTTATGATTCAATATATTGTGATAAACAGTATTACAGTACCTTTAACAAGGTGATATATTGTTTCCTAGCCCTGTGTTCTTTGTGTTTTATGCTAGCAATATGGTCTTACTTCTTCCTGTCTCAGTTGACATTGTTACGTGGAAGACTCAAATGGCTGAAGATGGATTAAAAAACTGCCATTTAGCGGTTGGGGATTTAAACACAAAATGAACCACTGCCACAAGTCTTTGCTTGTAAACTGTTAATTAAAAGTGGATACTGTGTTTTTGAGAATGGATACAGTATCACAAAACATATTACAATACTCAAGCGTATCAATATTTTTTTACACCCCTACCATTGCTGATGTGTACACTTTACAAACTCAGAGGAAAAGAACACAGTTGCAATTTGCAATACATATTCCGCAAGGTGTTCTAAGAGGAGGGACAAAGTCTACGAGTTTCAACACAACAAATCTCGTAAAATCGTCCATCTTTGCTCACTACATCACAACCTTACTTACCCTCAGTTGTGCATAAACTACACAACTACTTGAAAAATTGAAATTATTGGTTATCTTATCTGTCTTGGCTAGGAGAAGCAGGTAATTATCGGTCATCATTAGGGCTGATAGAAATAGTCCTTCATTTAATACCCGTGATGTGAATGGAAGCATTCTCTTGTGTAGAATGCCACCATTGAACTGCGCCCTCCATCAAAAACACTGCGTTCAACTTCACCACAGCACAGACTGCATGGGTTTTAGATGGACCAATTACATATTTCATTACATGTCAAAGAATAGTTGTGGTGGTTGGCTGCCATAGAAATATCCCCTTTTTTTTCTTTCTAGCTCTTGATACAAAGAGTAATCGAATGCAGAAGTTGTTTGACTGGAGAAGTTTCAATACTACTTGGGACTGGGTTATTTTGGTTGATCCCTCAAAGGTATTGAGTATCAACACTTAGCCCTAGTTATCTGTAACACTACCATAAACCCTAAAGCTTCACTAAAGAGACATTGGTGACAGAGAAAGTCACCAATGGTATAAGATTACAGTATCAATGACACTTTGTCTGTCACAAAGAAGATGATGATTTCAAAAATACACAATATGTGATATTAAGTTGTTTAGAGATTTCAAAATCCTTCACGTTCTTTCAAAATACTTTAAATGCTCCTTTAGAAATTCAGTAGAAATAGTGATTTGGTTAGTTTAACTTGCTGCTGCTTCTCATTGGGACTGTGCTTTTTGGTCTGTCAGTGACAGAAATGTCCAAACTGATGCTACATTGAATCGTCAAATAACTGATGTGCCTGGCAAGATGAATGGATTATTATAACATGTTATTCCACTCCTCATTGGCTCACCAGTTGCTGAGATACTAACAGCCCACAGAGCAGGCAACAGCAGTTCATTCAAGTTGAGCGTGAACACTAGTGCTCTTTGATTTAGATGGGGTCGTAAAAGGTGAACCGGAGAATGGGGAAGACATAGATTTTAATCTTCTATACTATTCAGTGCAAGGAGAGAGATGTCAGTGACTTGAAAGTGAAGGAACCAGCATTGAAACTCATAAATCTGTTTTGTGGGTTAGTCTTTATGATATTCCAGCACTTGTGGTTTCTGGTTTTTGGAACTGCGCCACCTCAATAAGTAAGCAGCAGAAAAAGGGCTGTTTTCCCAGAGCTGCATTGTCCTCAGATGACCTGGAACCGCTGCCAGGAATCCAGCGAAGTTTGTTGGAGGTAAAAGTAAGCAGGTTAGAATACATCTCTGGTTTTCAGCCGCAACTACAAAAGAGTAACTCCTCAAAGCAAATTTAGGCACAGCAGGAGAGCCTTTTTTCATGAAAACACTTCTGTTTTCTTGGTGCGAGAAAGTAAAGAGGGTTCAGATAATAGAGTGTTAATACAGTTTCAATGTGGGCAAGAAAGGAAGGGTAAGGATGGAGGGGAAAAACTGCCTCAAAGTGGCTGAAGGACAAAAGGATAACAGACTCATTAAAATTTCTCCCCCCAAAAAAAGAGAATGGCAGAATGAGGACTGATGAGTCAGCTGTTGAACTCGTTACAGCTACAACAGTCATCCTTCTGCCTCCCAATGTAAATGAGCTTCCCTAATAGAAGCAGTCTGCCATATGTGGCCATAATAAGTGTCATATTAAGTCATCGTCAGAGACTGCGCATACATGACCAAGCTTAACAGGTTTTGATTTCCAAGTACTTAATAATTTCAATAAGACAATTACAGGACAACTTATTTGTGGGGATTAATCAGTTATTGCAATATATACTATATACTATTAAGAGTTAGAAAATAGTGAAAAATGTCCACAACAACTGAAAACTTGAAATAGCTTTTTCAAATCTACAATCACAAACCCAAAAGTATTCAAATTATAAACTGAGAAATGCACCAATTTCTTAGTTTTAGATGCCGCAATATGTTGATGTTTGGCATTTTTGCTTGATAAATGAATTAAAAGGTTTACCAATTTGCTTTCTCAAGATTGATGTCAAATACTTTTCTGTCAGTCAACTAAAAAGTGCTGGTGCCGGTTTCAGCACTAATTATTAACTTTGGAAAACAAGGGTTAGGGTGTGAAAAATAAGATGTATTTATGGCATTTAGGTTTATTTCATGTATTGACTTGAGGACGTTTACAGTCTACTTCGTTCCACACAGATCAAATGTATTCATCTGGCCACAATTTTCAGTGATTTTTTTTTTTACATGCAAATTGGAAATGTGCTAAAAAGCTGATAGGAAGACAGAGAACTTTATTAATCACAAAATAAAAATTGCAGTATTACAACAGCCAAATCGCATAGAACACAAGGAGGAAGGTCAAAGCAATACAATACAATAAAACAGCCAAATGACATGAAATAACACATTTTTTAAAGTACGTTTGACCATCGTTGGCAAAAACACACATGCTTCTTTCAGGTTATATGATTACTAGTATATATGGTATTATGGGAAATTTATTTGTTTAGGTCAGCATTTTGTGCTCAACTTTTAAATTTGCAAAATACTGATAAACCAAGACAAACTCAGATATCAACAGACCGTTCGACTCCCCGTGTTCTGTTGTGTGAGTCACCACCACGACTGTGAGCTGCAGACAAATGGCATCCCTCTTTCATGTCTGGTTTATGGCCACCCTGCAGTCAAATATGACATGGATTTACTGTAACAGGAGATTAAGGCTTAACCAATATACCATGTGCTCCCTAGACCTGGAATGCTTTTGTTGAATAAGCACACCAGAACAGTGAATGGCATTTGGCCAGTAATGGCTAATATGTGTGTCTAGATGTTGAGTCCCTGTGCAGCACAGAGACAGACACTGAACAGAACACCCTCCAGTATGCAAAAGACCTGATAATAACTCATTAACATTAATCTCTGTGTTGACATGCATGTGAGGAGGATATATGTGCTACCGAAGTACATCGTAATGTAATATATAGATGTGTAGTTGATTGATTGAATTTATTTTTGGATGTTAAAGATAATCACCCCGAGGAATAATATGTTAAAAAAAACAAAAACAAGCACGCTTGTTTCCAACACGGTTGCTGATAGGAGCGTCACATTTTGGACTCTAAATCGAAAATGTATCGAAATGAGCTTTCAATTTTGATCATCTAAATCAAAAGCAGGATTGTTGATTCGCCCAGTATGTTTTTTTCTCTTCACCCTCACCTACTTGCATTTTGCAAGTAGGTGAGGGTGAGGGTGAGGGTGCTGCAGGGTGAACACTTCAAAGAAGATAGAGCCAGCTTACCAGGAGCCTGCAGCTGCACTACAGGACATTTCTGTGCATGAAGACGATTAACTGGTTGGGTTCAATTATTTGTTTGGGAAGAGGGTTTACTTGGGAAACTGAACTGAATTTCTTTCTGACAATCTTTTGTTGTTTGTTGTCTTCTTGTCCCCGAAGGTTTTACATTTTAAATATATATACAAATCAAATTGAATTGTATCCCTGAAATCGAAAGTCAAATCAAATCATGCATTTAGAGAATTGTGACACCCCCTAGTCGCTGATGTCAGTAAAACTGTCTCTCACTCTTCTCCCGCTTCACGTCTCTCCTGTCTCTCTGCCTGTCGTGTCTTCTTATTTCCCGTCGGAGCAGCTGTAAATCACCTCCATTCTGTATCCTCTGTTGTCAAACTGGCCTCAGCTGGTCTCAGAGGCTGTGTCCCGTCCACAGTCCAACCTGACTTCAGTCAGCTAGTCCAATAACTACCTCCACTGCTAACTGAGCTAACAGTAGCACAACAGTTGGAGGCTTCTGGTGATCTGCTGCCCCATATATTTTTTTGGAGCTACCTTTGATTATGGCCATATTTTACAAGTTGCTCTTTTTTAAAGTTGGGCAATCAGCAGTTTTTAGGAAAACCTACTAGGGCACAAGTTGAAAAAGTTTATGCAGGAATGTTTTCTTGAGTAAAAAGCAGCAGTGTATCCAGTGTACAAACTCTTTAAGTAAGAAAGTAAAAATGACTCAAGATTACTACCAATATAATGTCTAAGGAGGAGCCACATTCAAGCCTAAACTCCTGAAACATTTTTAGCCAAATAAAAACTTTCTAGTCCACCTCAATTTTGGATTTGTTCAGACTTGAATTACAACACTCATTCATCTGTGCAAAATATTGATTGGACCCGACAGGACCTGAGAGAGATATGTAACACAAGCAACACATCTGTTCTCTTTATTGATACATCTACAACTCCTGTTATTAAGTTCTGATTTTTATACTTTCAGAATATTATATCTTTGTAGCTTAACTGTTTCTGTTACCGTTAATGTCTTTTCTTCTTTCTGCCTTAGTTTAAGACAGCTTCTATACATACAGTACTGCCCATGTCAGAATGACTGCTTTCTCACATGTGCCAGCTGAAGTGTACAGCAGACTGAATGTGTTTAAGATTTACTTACAATATTGCTGCGAAAGGAAACTTTTAGCCCCTTTTCTTAGCTTTTCCTCTGGAAATTAGTTAGTGGCCTTGTTACACATATAGTTTGTGAAGTTGTTTATTTCCGTGGGTGGATTCTCACCGATGTTGTCCTTCGGCTCCCTGGTGAGCGCACTGCTTTCTAAAGTGTTTTCAGAAGTGTCTGGCAATTGCCTAGAATACGGCTCCCTGAAATATTTCTCAGAGGTTTTTTTTTCTCTGTTGTCTCTGTAGAGTTTTTCTTAAGTGTTTTCTGGTTCCTTGAAGATGGAGTGAGAGGCATGGCTGGCATTACGTTTTCTGAAGATTTGTTCCAACAGTGGAGAATGAACCAGAATGAAAGCAGTAAAATAATGGAAGGAGTAGTAACTGCAGAGAGAAGATGTTGGTATTCTAGTAGTATGACGATAAAATCCCTTAATGTATTAAACTGTTATGGGCAAGGTTGCATATCATAGTATAATGGTAACAAATTTAATTTTCTGGATTAGCCACAAACATCTATTCTCTTCTTCTGCATAACATTTTAAATTGATTGTCCAAATGTTTAATATCACTATATATCAACACTGTGATATAAAATCACATTAGTGTAGTTTCATGTTGCCTTCTGATAAAGTTTCTGATATAGTTGAATATTTCTAATGTTAGAGATTAAATCATCCACTGTCTGTTCAGCAGGTGATATTACAACATCCATTGGTAAGCTTCATTATGTCTGCTTAATCTTGCCATTTGTGTTGCTCATGTAGGCCTGTTTCTTCTTTCTTTTGACAAATTAGTAGGGCTATTGATTATTTTAGTAATCGAGTATTCTACCGAATATTCTGACGATTAGTCAAGTAATCGAAAAAGAAATACTTTTGCATTATTAAAATGCAATAGTAAATATACAAAAGAAAAAATACAGAGACAGATCTCTTAAAATGAACAGCTGTTGATAAACAAATGAACAACAATGAACAATTGTTCATTGATTGCAGGGAATATAGAATATAGCAACATAGTAAATAAATACATTATCAAGTAACATTTATCAAGTCAAGTTCAGAATGTGTTGATACATGAGTTATTTACTAGTTGTACATTTGTTGCTGTTAGTTTTTGATGTGTGATGTGCAGTGTGTGTATTGCTGTGGTAAAGTGCGCTTCCTAATGTTCTGACCGAGAAGCCAGATGAAAAACCTGATTAGTCAGCAGTCGGTGAAGGAAGGAGGTTTGGCACTTTGCACCTTTAATTTGGACTATTTGGATTACCTTTTGTGGAATACATTTTTGTGGATACTCCGTTGGATTATATTTTTGTACTACAAGAGGATTCTACTTTGTGTCACATTTTTGCTGTTATATGTCTGCTTGGAGACACAAGTAAAGCCAACAAACGACATTATTGACTCCGTGTGGATTTGTGAGTAACCCTCATAGTTGAGATGGATGCTCAGTGGAAAGTTAAGAAATATAAATGTGTTACCTGCTGTATTAGACTGGAGCATTTTATGCTTCAATTGCTAACGTTACTTACACTACCTAATATTTTGGTTTCTTGTGTATTTTATGCATTACTGTGAGGGTAATAGGTATGTGTGTACGCCGTGACTGTCATGATAACATGAATGAAGCTCAGGCTTTCATAAATTGATGGCAATTGTGTTCATGCTAACTTTGGGACATCATAACTGCCACTGTAGTAATTTAAGTTCTTAGTTAGCCATTACATGTAGCCATAAATTAACCAACCTGCAATCATATTTACCGGTGCTAACGTAAACATTACCTTGTGTCGCGTCCACTCTGTGTGGATGTGTAGACTATGGTGCTATGGTGGTCGGCTAGTTCAGTTTCACAGTAGACACACTGTTCAGAGTTTTCATTTCGTTTCACCTTGAAATGATCCCAAACTTTGGACACTTCCTGTCATTTCCCCTGACCTGTCTCTCCTCTTCTTCTTGGCTATTTTGCTTCTTTCTTAATTTTGCAATCCGCGCCAACACTTTACGTACTGCGTCTGTAATGTTGTGTGTCAGTAATAATCATCCGTGCAAAACACAGCATGCTGCAAATAGTTGTATGGATTAAACAAAGCTTTGATGCAAAAAATTTACATCAATGATTTTTTGTAATCCAGTTCCTCAATGAATCGTTTCAGCCCTACAAATTGGAGACCAACCAAATGCTCACATTTCCCTGTGATAACTTAATAAGGAGCAGCAAACTCTAACTCTTACCATGTGCTCCATCATCACTGCAGACCCTTTCTCAGTTGTTTGGTCTAATGAGGCACCGGTTTGAAATCTGAGTTGACTGATGTTCTGAGAATTCACCATCTATGTTTGAACATAGTGACACATGTGGAAATAGACAAATTTCCTCCAAACTGTGTTTTCAAGTGGTATTATTGTTGGCGCCATGGTCGAAAATACAGCAAAAGCAACATGGCTACTGCTAGCAGCATAAGCAACAGTAAGAATTCCAACTGGACGAAGAAACTCTGGTCTCAGTGCTATGATAAAGGCAGAGTAAACACCCGGTTGTATTAATAAGTATGTCTTGTTACTTACTGATCTAGTAGAAAAAAATATCTGTTTTTAAATTTCAAGTCCTTTCTCTATCTGTGGGATTCTTTTTCTTTTGCAGGGAAGAGTTTCCACAGTTATTCCATTTGTTACCTGGAGATAGTGACCAGAGGAGAAAAATGTCGCTTCTGTTTTGGTTCCGCTTACATGATACCTTGGTGCCGGATATTGAACCTTCTTTTTTCCACCCCCCCCAAAAAAAACAGCCTGGTGGCAGCATGAGTAGCGTAGTGAAAGCGAGGCTTACAGGGACCCAATCTAAACGTGGAAAGTGTCATTTTTCTTTAGCCAGTGCAATATGCAATATACGTCTTAATAATGATTTGTTAAAGCAAAAATGTTGTCTATTGCATGTTTAAGTTTTGTAGTTTATATGTTATTATTGTTGTTATTAATATTGTGACATTTTCTCTCCAAAAATCAGAATCATGAGTCGTTTCTCTGAATTGTCTTTTCATATTGTGATTTCAACATCCGAGGACTTTAAAAGTGAGTGTATTAACATCACGTGAATATTACTTAACAGTTACTGATATCTGTAATCTAACATGGGTCCATACGGACTGATGTGACATTGCATCGGGACAAACAGCCCACTGTTAGCGTGTTGGTGAATGGGTCAGTTGAGGACAGTGTTAAACACGCCAGTCCTTTAAGTGGACTTTATTGTCCGCACCCACTGAAATGTGCTCTGTACACAGTCATCCTCATTGGCATGTAGAAAGACCTGCAGCAGCAACAACTTGGACTGTTATCACACGAGATGCCAGAACATTCAAACGATTTCACTGATCAGCAGTCACGAGCATTTTGATTTAAAAGATTGATTTTAACAGTCGGGTGATAAAGGAATATGACCGAGTCTCTCCAAATAACGCACTGTTGTGCCGCACCCTCGCCTGCACCCTTGGCTTTTGGCTAAGACTCAAAGCTGTGGAGTTGACAGAAGGTAATCCCCACCATGTGAGGCCTCGGCCCCCGTTTGGAGGCGGGGTGTGATTCATTCAAATCTGCCGGTGCTATAAAAAGAGAGGGAGTTGCCAGTAACCCAACTTCAACCCACAAAGATCGTGGCACAGCACAAGACAATCCAGGGTTGTTATTCAAATAATGATAATGAATACTATTAAAGCTATTAACAATGCAATAGTCTGTCTCGTCTTGCTGCCCCGTTTTCTGATGGCAGCAGTCATGTTTTGGCTGCTTGACTTTCTGTGCATAAGGAAAAGGGTTTTTTTCAGGATGAAGGAGCAGGAGGGTGATACCATTGATCCACCTCTGTGCATATCGGACTCCAATCGCCTCTTTAGCCTGGAGTCCCTCAAGGCAGTGTGGCACGGCCACAAACTGGACTTTCTGAAAGCAGCGCATCTCGGACAAGGAGCGCCCAACACCGAAGTTGTTCAGCTGGAGGATCAGCGGCGCAGTCGCATCCTCGATTATGCGAAGGACAAGAGACCGCTCATCCTCAACTTTGGCAGCTGCACCTGACCACCGTTCATGGCGCGTCTGAAGGCTTTCCAGGGGGTCGTGGGGCAGAACGTAGATATAGCAGACTCTGTAGTTGTGTACATCGAGGAAGCGCACCCCTCCGACGGTTGGATGAGCACTGACGCGCCCTATCAGATCCCCAAACACCGGTGTCTGGAGGACCGGCTTAACGCGGCGCAGCTGATGCACCTGGAGGTACCCGGCTGCTTGGTCGTGGTCGACAGCATGGAAAACCCTTCCAACGCTGCATACGGAGCATATTTCGACAGACTTTATATACTGCAAGAGGGAAAGATAGTTTATCAGGGAGACAGAGGACCTGAAGGGTATCGCATCACAGAGCTCAGAGACTGGCTCGATCAATACAGAAAAAGGCTGAAAAAATCCAATAATCTAGTTATTCATGTGTAGATTAATTCCTATCTTTTTAGAGCTGCTATTGACGAAAAAGAAATGCTGCAGATTTTTTCAGTATAACTCCAACTAGATAGATTTTATCCATAAGTAATGGTTTAAGTGTATTTATTTTTTTATATGGTTGCATAAATGTAATTCGTTCAACATTGTAGAACCACAATGGGCTCCTTCATGTCACATTGGACAAATCTAGATTCATAGGATCCACCCACAAACAGGTTAGTTTGTCTGAACATCGTTTGTTTGTGAACAGATGTATTTTGTGTGTTTTTAAAGTTTTGTTTTTGTCCCTTCTCATCGTGCAAATGCGCCTTGAATAAATCAGTCAGGATCTTGAGACGTGCTCATCACTCTGTTCGTCAGTATTTTTGTGAGGTTCGGTTTTTAAACGGACTAAATCCAGAGGACCGACACTGATGTTTTTTATACTGGAGATCATGGTGAAGGTGTTGCTGTCTGTCCTGCATGGCGCCACTGTTTTGTAAATATTGTTCTGTTTTATTGATATTTTTCATACAATAAAATGCTATTTCATTGCAAGCCTATTTTATTTCAAACAAAATAGGCTTCTTGAATGTGCAAGTTGCATTATTGTTGTTTGCAGTCAAAGTGGGGAGTTGGTTTGTTTTTAAGCCCCCTTTTTTAACAGCATGCTGTGTATAGATTTGACAGTGATTTGTTCTCTTAGCAAGGAGACAAAAATAGGATCCCCTGCACAATTAAGTACAACAGGCCTGTCATGGATTCCTCTAGAAATCTCATGTCTGAAGGGCAGTTGCTGAAATTGGTGTGGAGAAGCAGAAAAAAATTAAATCACTGCAAAAAGCACAAGATCTCCCAAAATCTACAAACAGGAAAGGCATTTAAAACAGCATTGTTTGAATGCAGATTCACAACAAAACCCACTTTATTCTCTTAAGGCAAGAGCACTGTCTAATTTAGGTAGAGCTTTTTAATTTGACGTAATTTTGTACATTTTGTTTCAATTCAGTCATTTTCACACAACAAATTCTCAAGTTGTTGTTTTTTTTGTTTTTTTTTAATAGATCAACTACATCCCGCAGAAAGTCTCTGCAATCAGGCTGAAATATCTTGTGTCAGATTAGTGGTTTGGTAACTTTTAAAACTGTACAGATATCAAGTATACATAGGTCTTTGGTTTATAAAGACCTATACTAAAACCCGAAAAAGGCCAGCTATGTTCTCCACAGCCCCTTCCTAAGCCTTTGACCTCCCACAATTAAATGAGGATAATCACACTTGATCCTATTATGGTGATTGATATATCCACCTATAAGGGTCTAAACACACAAATGTTCTCAGGGCTTAGCACACCGATCCCCAGAGCAGAAAAACAATGTTGGGAGCGAAGGTATTTACAGTAGTCGTGTACAGAATTCCCCTGGGTAATGCACTTAGGTTACATACTGAAATATAATATGTCTGGCTGTCGCAGTTTTTCCAAAAGTTCATTCTGTTTCAACTTTTCATCGCATGGCTGCTGCATTTTTTTTTTTTCCCGGCAACCCCTGCGGTCCGCACCACTGCAGCCTGAAGGCACTACCCACCCTCAAAATGAATGGGGGGACTGGTGTTTTTTGCCACAATGCCTGATTTGGTCTGAATGTGGTCTAATACTCTGCTGTGATTTAATGCTGAATTTTTGCTCTCTTGAGCTTTCACCATAAACATACACCAAATACCATGAGCGTCACCATGTTAAAAACAGCTTTTTATTGAAGTTTGCCTGGAAAAGCATTCCGTTCAGCTTTGTAATCTACACCATTTAAAGGGAAGGAGAATCCCCCCCAGAGCCTTCAGATGGGAGTCACGACACAATGTAGACACAACAAGAGGCAACTCACCAGTCACTGATGAGTCAGGAAATCAGATAAAAAACACAACCTGTAACTGGAGCAGCATCTCGCCCGATGCTCTGGTTCCCTGTCAGTGTCAACAACAGGGCTGTTGAAGCTTAGTGACAACACATGGATTCTCATTGCTGTTAAAGAGGGTAATTTTATCAGACAACAGTGCTAATAGATCACAGCCCTGAAACAAATTTGAGTCAGCTCCTCTGCTATATATAGTATAAATTGATGTTTGAAATGAATAGTTGTTTTTGTTATAGGTAAGTAAACGCTGTTTTTCTTCATGTCTGACACGTG
Organism: Hollardia meadi; assembly: GCA_037974645.1. Taxonomy (NCBI): domain Eukaryota; kingdom Metazoa; phylum Chordata; class Actinopteri; order Tetraodontiformes; family Triacanthodidae; genus Hollardia; species Hollardia meadi. Next base: position 6,097,869 of record JBBPCS010000374.1, on the reverse strand, counting down.
GCAGTAAAACAGATCACATCCTTCCAGTTTGGTCTTTGACACATTATGTCCACACATGAGAAAATGTGTTGTTGAACAGCATAGCAGCATGAAGGCATGACTTAGCACATTTAGTTTGCAGGAACAAGTCAGCAGCTTCTTTAGTGCTTTTGTTGGAGGTGCAGTCATTTCCAGTACCTGAGCTCCAAAGCACTGGTTCCCAACCTGGGTGTTGGACCCTCCAAAGGGGCCACAGGTTGAAGACATCATCTTGAGATCTGGGAAAATGTGATTGGCCACTGTTTTCTGAAGATTTTCTTTTAACATGCTCTTCATTTAAAAATCGTCAATAGTTTGTTGCAGTCCTATACGTGATGATTAATAGTAAGAAAGCAGAAAGAAGTGATGCAACATGGAATTCTATATATATTTTTTTTAAGATGTTTATCTTTTTTTGTTGTTGTAAATTAATAGACAGTTTGACCTCTTATGGAAATCACCTTGGATGAACTGCTCATAGACGATAGACGCACACAATGGGTCAAAAGCCAAAAATGTTTGGAGCCACAGTCACAGAAAATAGAATAATTCCAGCGGCATTACAAAATATGGTGCTGGTCTGAGTGCAGGGGATTTACAGTGACTTTGCTGCTCATCTGGAATGCATTTAACACGCAAACATATGAATGAAATATAACTCGAAGTGTATCCTGTGCATACCCCTGCAAAGAAACCTTCTGGAATTCTTTGTGTCTGATCTGGATTCTTTCCATGTGTGATTTTCCATGGATGTTGAGTTTCATCTGTCAGAGATGAGAGGCGGACAGGAACAAAGGGTTAAGGGTCTCAGGCTGGCAGGAGAGATTTTACTTTTGCTGCTCTGCTTTGTTTTTATGATCCGGAGGGAGCACAACGGGTCTGCCGAGGTGGTGGTGGTGGGGCGGGGGGGGGGGGGGGGGGTTTAGCTTATCTGGTCAGCTTTGAAGGTGAGGGCCCCTCTCTCCCCAGGGTCATAACTCCACATATGAATGTCTGATGGTGGGGTAGCCGGGGCCTCAGCACACAAAAACGTTTCAGTGAAACCTTTGTTATTGCTGGTTAGCGTCTTGCCATTTAACCATGCTTTAAACAATCTTCTTTATGCTCCTGAGTCTCCTTTGTGGACATTTTTCCATTAATACACAGACTGTCAGAGAACTGAAAGTGCTCTTATACATTAAAGTTTACTTGGGAGATTTTATTATAGCCTTGGTTGCAGCATTGTCATAAATATTGACTGAATTAGCCATGGTACAACCTATGATGATTGAGTTCAAACTTTCACTTTGGAAACTTTCACTTTTAGAATTGCTACCAGATATTCAGATCTACAGGACTGTCAGGGATTTTTAAGGTTAGTTTTTGTAGGTCAGGAACATGCAATAACACAGCAGGAGTCTCAGACATTTTCTAATAAATTCAAGTCGGGAGTGTGAAATGGTTGGATGTAGTGCAGGGGGGGGGCACCACAGATTGTAACAAAGTGGAAAATAATATGTTATGTGTGGCAGGCAGCACCTATCCTTGACTTCTGTAATGTTCTTTATTGATGCTCTGAAGAAGACCAGTGAAAATAAAACCACGATGCCATACCATCACCTGTTTGTTTCCACATTATAGCTTGTTTTTTGGTACAAAATGACACTAAATAGAGAAATTTGTTATTTGTTGAGGCTAAGTATATTGTTTAGTATTGAAGAAAGTCCATATGTGAAAAAAAAGTAAATTACTCACAATTTAAAACAAAACGCTGTTTTCAGTTCAGTGAAAAGCACCACTTCATGTTGAACTCCTAGCTATGATCAGCCTTGGTCTGTCTCCTTTTAGATGGATGACACCTTGTGGTCATGGTTTGAGACTACATGATTTCTTTCACACACTTCTAGGAGCTGCATCAGCTCCACAGTTGAAATTAAAAGGTTTTAATGGGAAAACAAAACTGCTGACTCTCACTTCAAGACATTTCAAACATACTAATTTTATCAAAGCTTTTGTAATTTGGGAGAGGCTTTCTTTAATATATTTGTCCACACGGAAATCCCTGGTGAGACGAAGCCAAATAACGAGATGTTGATAGTGTGTTATGTATTTTGTATTATAATGTAGTGAACACCATTAATTAATTCCAGTCATTAATGCTTCAGATGCAACCTGTCCCAAAACGTGACCTAATCTCCCTTGTGCTTGCTTGATCGTCATCTCTATCATTGACGGTTCATTTTGGCCTTGTAGGAATCCCGTCCGGCCACATCTTTCTTCACATCATTCTTATTAGTAGGCCTACATCAGTGGCGGATTAAGTTGTCTGAGGGTCATGTGACTCAGATGTTTTAACTACGACACCTATGCAATAAATCACCCAGGCAACTATTGACTATTTAACCAGACACATAGAGGCCAACTAATTTTGTAGCATGTAGGGCAGCCTATATAGCACTGCTTCACATTTGTTTCACTGGAAGGGCACCTTATAGGGCACTTTGTCATGTTTTATCTACCATAAAGGCATCCAACAGGATACTTTTGAGACATACTTATTTAAACATGGGGGTGCTGGGGCCCCCCTCTTGAATCCACTAGTGGCCTAAATAGTTTTGCTGTATGTAATTACCGGCATATAGGAACACCCTCTTTCACCTGACTAAACATTTAAAATGAGGCGGAGTAATTGAAATATCTATGTGAGTGTGCAGGGCTTTTAATACCCATAGATCATAATTTGATATTGGTAAACTACAAAAACACAGTGCAAGCCATCGATATGTCCAATTTTTAGCCGCTGTTAAGATAAAATTATATTCGTCACTTAGATTTTGCTTCATTACTTTTCGTTAGCTGATTTATTTGGAAAATGTGGTGGTTTCTTCAGGAAATATAGAGCTGTACCTGATTTTACTTAGTTGAATTTCTGCATCAAGATGATGCGTGTTGCAGTGCCACAGCTAACGTCAGGTGAAGTAGATAACGTGCACCACAAGGTGGAGACAGAGACTGCTATCTGAAACTGTCATACTGTTAGGGACAGTGGAGGGGGTGCTGACAGACTCATTCAGTTGATGATCAGTGAGTTGGCCCTTGGGAGAAATGTATTAAGCATCACAGAGCAGGAGAGCAGATGTTTCACTTTCCAAACAGGTAGGTTTTGTCGCATCGATTGGATTTCACGCTGTGAAACATCTGACATGTTCGCCTTGCCAAGCAATCTTATCTTGTCTTAACCTGATTCATGTGTCAGAGTTATCAGCAGCTCAAAGATATAGACTCGATGAGAATTTGGTCTCTTTCAAAAAAAAAAAAAAAAAGAAGTCCTGAACAGGACACACAAAATAAGATCGTGATTTTTATATAATTTATTAAAAGTAATGAACAGACAACAAAACATTTTCTGACCAAAGTACAACAGCAAATCATCCCAGACTGGAACAAATACTGACAAGTAACACACGGTTAGAGTCACTGCCTCCTCTTTAGAAATGCCACTTGTGCACAATGTAATATACACCCTGTACTGTAACTCGGATAGGCACAAGATAACTAGAGAACTGTGATTAAAAAAAACAACGACATGAACAGAATCTCCTTAATGTGCATCATTGAGGGAGAAATAGAGAAAAAAAACCCTCCCATTATACAACCACAAAAATCCTGTCAGCAATTGATCAATTTGAATATTTTATATGTAATATATTCCACATCTTTACCAGGTACTAGACATTTGGTTTTGTGTGTGTGTGTGTGTGTGTGTGTGTGTGTGTGTGTGTGTGTGTGTGTGTGTGTGTGTGTGTGTGTGTGT
>JBBPCS010000374.1:6075465-6089111 GCA_037974645.1 Hollardia meadi | reverse complement strand
CACGCCTGTATTGTTTTGATTTCTTCTTCTTCTTCTACTACTTCTACTTCTTCTTCTCTTATTTCCGTCAGACTAGGCACGGGACGTGTACTGCTGCCTCCCGCCAGTTAAAAACAACAACGCATTTGGTCTTTGCAAACGGAAATGATGTACGTGGTTATTTGCGTGTAGAGCGGGGAAGTGAGATCTGATCACGAGTGGTCACTCAAGACGCATTTGGAGACACATTCTGCTGCCAGGTGAGAACACTCTACTCAGAGCTGTCCACTGTGATCGAATCACTCAGATCGGATTTTAATACCAGGTGAAAACGGGGTCAGTGTTGTTTATACCTTACCACTGTGTGTATTTCGCAGTGCAGTGTGATGTGGTAAGGGAGACAAAGACTGTCTGAATGTATCATTGAGCTGTGGCCTCGGGAGCAGTAGATTGTGGGACAGATGACAGATGCAAAGCTGTGTCCTCCACATACCAGCAACAGAAGGCTGAGTTTCCAGTCTTATACTGTATAGAGAAGTGTCAGCTTTTTTTCGAGCGATTATGATGTACTCGAGTTTGAAATGATGACTTCAAAGGATGCGCTCCCTGAGTTGGGATGCAGCTTGTGATGCTGCCACGGTACACAGCACCAACTACTGCATGAAGGTGTCTGCTTGTCAAGAAGAGAATAGCTCCTGATGTATTAATGACCGGAGGAATGGGAATTCATTCTCTGATATTCCTTCTTTCTACATCAGAGGATTCTGACCCCTGGAAGAGAGAAGGATGTGTTTGGCATGAAAGCAAAATGTATGTCCATGGGTAAATTTTGTTTGTTTTGACTATTTAAGCAGAGTCAAACTCTGCTTTTGTTGTTTTGCAATTGCTGACTCAAAGAAAAGGCTGTCCTGAGCATGCAGAAAGTTCCAAATTTCTATTTAAATGGATGTATCAACATGATGCCAGGGCTACAAGGCTGCTGTTAATGTTATGCTTAATTTTACATGGATCAACCTCATATTCTTGTCCGTATCCCCACTGTACTTGATCTTAAAATGTCTATAATAGATATTTTTATGATTAAAATATATTAAATGACAAAGTGAAAAAAATGAGGAAAAACAGCTCTCCTCATTTCACGGATCTATAGTGAGTTTCAGCTCATTCTTTAGGTGTTCGGACCCAAAAATTTCTATTTCGGTTCTCATAGCATCATTTTCAGCTGCAGCAGGCAGATGTTTCAGGAGAGAAAAAAAACCTCTAAATGCTCTCTGTACAAAGGCTAAATGGCAGATGGCCTCAGTTATTGACAAGCTTGTGAACATAGTGGGGTATCTGGCAGCTAAAGAGCCTGATATTTCCCTCAGAACTTGGTGGAGACCAAAAACAGAGCTAAAACAGAGTGACAATTGGACTTGCATTTGCCAGAAGCATAACTCCAAATTGCTAAAAATAAAATAAAATAAAAAAAGTTCACCACATCAACTTAGAAAGTGATGAATGAAAATATTTGGTTGCCCCCAAATGGCCAAAAACATATTGCAGGTTTAAAATATTCCATCAGGTACTTGGAGCTAATGCAGACATAATTGTTTTGTGCCTACTGTTCACTACCAACACCATTATCTTCTTGACTTAAAAGTCAGTCCTCAGAGAAACAATGATAATGTTTGTGGAGCGATTGTATCAAAGAAAGTGTTTCTGCTTGTCTTACAAATGTGCAAACACCCTCCTGCCTGTTACAAGCCATAACAACCACACTGGCTACATTTTGTGCACTAATGAATAAAGAACATCCAATATTTTTTTCGCTGACAGCCCACAACTGACACTATAGCCACAGTGTGAGGGTGTTTCGATTGGCTGCCTCGGCCATACAAAGAATGACATTGCACCATGTATTGATCATTGCTCTGAATGGTAAACCGATGGAGATGAGGTTGTAAAGTGTTGGAGTATTCCTTTACTTGAAGAAAAGGTTACCTGTTTGTGAAGCATAGTCCTTGCTTCAGGTGGCAGTTTTCACCCATGTAGCCGTGTGGACAGATGCACAGGTATCCCCCCTCTCCTGTCTCTATGCAGGTGGCATTGCCAGCACATGGCCTGGATGAGCACAGGCGAGTATCTGTTGTAAAGAAAAAAAAAATGCTGTTTTTAGATCTTGTGTGCTCTCCCTCCTCCTCCCGTCTCTCTGACTGTTTTTTCCCCTCATGCTTTTGTTTCCACTCGCTCACATTCACACCACAGCATCTTGTCACCACGAACAAAACTGCAAATGCAACAAACCACGCTGCACAGGCAAGCAGCTTATATGCTGCACCAGAACAAGAGATGTACTGTGTGTGCTCACAAAGAGGTCAAACTGAGCCAGAAGCCAGAAAAACTCTTCTTTTATTCTTCTCTCTGTGTTCTCTCTTTTGCTTGAGGGGCAGCAAGTGATTTTTTTTATGCGATAATGATCATTGTAGACACTATTAAGTGCTAACTCTAAATGGGGGTGTTGGAAACATCATGGAAAATGGAAACGTCACTTTTAGACCTCTTTAACATTTAGATTTCCGCATTCACTGTGCATCACTTCTGAGGGTTTCATCATGTTCCTATCATGTGCCTTGTTTTAGAGCACGAAAGCAGATGTTTATAATGAATATTTCTGCAGTTATTTGGTGGCGTCCGCTTTCATTATTGACCCAATGATGTCGGGGTAAGATCTTTTCTACTCTGCCAGTCTAAAAATACAGCTAACTAGCTTCCATGGTTGGTCGATTAATCGGTTACTCAATCGAAAGAAACTTAGCTGCCCAGGATTTTAAGAATTTATTCATCGTTTCATTTTTCAAGCATTTTTCTTGGGGTTTGGACTGTTGATTGGACAAAAGAAGCAATTTGAAGACATCACTTTGGGAAATTGTGATGAGAAATTTTTCACAATTTTTTTGACACTTCAAACCGTGAAAAATAACTGGCGCATTCATCAGTAATGAAAATAATCGTCAGTGGCAGCCCTACAGCAATCTATATTCTCCAGATGCTGTCTTCGTTTTGGTGGTATCCTGTGTGTCCCTGAGGCTCTGTGACCCACCCTCACCTCTGGGGAAGTGTTATTGAGGCAGATAGAGACACGTGTGGGAGCTTAATGAGACTCACCTTGGTCACACAGGCTGCCCACCCAGCCCTCCTCGCAGATACACTGCCATGCTTTCTCACATGTGCCGTGCAGACAGCCGGGGAAGGGCACGCACTGGTCACAGTTCTCTCCTTGCCACCCTGGTTTACACCTGAAAGAGGAGGAAAATGGAGCAAACCTGAACTATTAATATACCACCCACAGAGCTGTGCAGTCCTGCTCTTGTCCCCATATCTGCATGCTTTTTTTTCTCCTTAAGTAAAAGGTTTGATTTTTGTTGTTGTTGGGGTAATTGGTTAAATTCCCTAAATACTAACAGTGATGGAATACAGTCATTTTGACTCATGAGTAAATACAGTAGGATTTGCCAGGAAAACATTTCAAACTGGGTAAGCTTTGTTTACCAAAAGCTTTGGAGATATCTGTTACTGTTCAAATTTGGCTGTGGCTTAGCACAGTATGAGCCAAACACATTTTGGCTGGATTGCTGTTGCATTTTAGAACAATTAAAGCTCCAGCGATTTATGGAAATAGGGTTGCATAATCCCAGAGGGTATAGGCTCTGCCATAATCTACACAGGAATCTGAGGTCGCTTTAGTACCTGCACTTGCCTGGCTTCTCACAAAACCCATTTTCTATGTTGCACTCCGCGCTGCATTCCCAACCTTTGAGACAGAAAGAAAGGGACAACTGCGTGTTTGCATCAGAAAATAAAAACAAACCCATATTAAACATTCAGAGCAATAAAATATTCATCCAATTTTTTTTGCACGCAGAGAGTGTGTTTTAAAAAACAAAAATTAGTTTATTGGAGTCGAATCTCTTTGTGTGTGCCAGATGCCCCTGCGGACTGATCAAAATCTCAAATTACCTTTGGCGATGCCTGTCACGACCAGAATTAAGACCACCGTTGTGAGATGCATCGTAATTCGTAAGAGACCCCTCTTTGTCCTGCAAAATACAAAGCGGGTAAGGCGCAAGATCTCTTTGTTTGCACATTTAAAAGATACCTCACTGCTCAAAAGTTCATTTGAAGAAAATGAAATAAACCTTAAATGGAAAATTTAATGGGATGATTCAAAAAAAATATGTCATTTTGTGGAGATCAGCGCGGTTAACTGTTATAGGAGTTTTAAAAATGCAATTACAATAAGGGTCTCATCATAATGAGAATCACTCCTTGCAAATGTAAATATTAGCCTATTGGAATAATCTCTCATTCTTTGCTTCTTGGATATTGACGCACCTGAACCCAGTTGCGTCTGCTCCCAAAGGTATCCATTACGCACAAGCAGAAAACGAGAAGAGCCATTTCATTCCAAAAAATCATCACAATTTTCAAAGACACCATCAACTTAAATTATCTCGGTCCATCCGGAAATTGACTTACCTATGTTGCCCCGGTGCTTCGATTCCAAACGGCTTCGCTCATATTTGATTTGACTTTGTGTTTTTTTTTTAGGATCCAGGCGTCGAGCTATTGAAAGTGATACTACAGGTGCACTAACGGTCCGGCTGCCGGAGGAGGACCTGAACGTTTTGACGGGACTGCTGCATCGTGCGTCGTCCCAGTGCGAAACACGCTCCTCCCCCCTAAATAGGGAGAGCGTGCTCATCAGTCTGACCTCCGGGAGACAGTCACAGAGTACATTAGGTGCCTGCATTACATAAACGCATTCATTAATGCAATTACGTTCTTTTAGGGAAGTGAGAAGGCCCATGTAGGCATTTTATTTCTGCTTATTTTATTGATTTTTTCTGCTCATAATTCTTTATTATAACACAACCCAATCTACCTAATAGTTTGAGTCTGTCAGATTCATTACTTAAAGGAATAGTTCACCCAAAAATGAAATGTAGTCACCTACCCACCTCTATGCCAGTGGAAAGCTGGTCCACGAAATATTTCTGGAGCTTCACCTCAGCTTTAGTAGAATGCTGCGATGCTGATTTGCTTTTTTGTGTAGATAATGTCTAAATTTCCATTTAAGTAAAAGTAGCAATACTGCAATGTAAAAATACGTAAGTAAAAGTCCTGCATTCAAAATCTTAAGTGCAGAAATATTGTCAGCTAAATGCATTTAAATTAGGCCTATTGAAATTAGAAGTAGGCCTACTCATAATGCATCAGAATTTAGCCCTTTCAGTATTTGATTATTACATATAGTATTTTATAGTATAGTGTTGTAGCTGGTTGAGGTGGAGCTAATTTTACTTACTTAATCTATAACAAATCATCTTAGCTTATAAGATGATTGTATGCTTTGTGTGACAAAAAGTATCCTATATTAAGTGCTGATGTCACATCAATAGTGGACTACAACAGTGCAATAGAAGTCTTAAGTAGCAGGAAGTGGGAGTACTCAGATAACCTTCAAGCACCTTTAGAACTGTACATAAGTACAATTATTAGCACTGATCTCTGCTGACCATTATCATACTTGTACAAATATGTGAAAAACATACCATGCCATCAAAGGCTCCTCAGACTCACTTGTTCCCCCATTTTCAAATGATATTGAATGACTTCTGTTACACTGCACCTACCTGTCATACATAATAATGCCCTATTCTATTCTTAGTGCACTTATTGCTGTCCACAATCTCCCGTCATCCTTCCCAAGGGCAGGGAATGTTTTTTTCCTTCCCGCAAAGTACATGGCTCATAGTTTAAGGGCCTAATTATGAATTTCACTTCCCTCAGACATTATTAGCAGTAAAGATTTTGAGAATGGTGGTCAAGCAACCATCAGGGGAAATCTACAACTCTCTTTACATGTACAATTAGGCCTATAAGATGCAACCTGTGTTTGAAAATCAGGGTGAAAAGGTTTTAAACCCTCATTATTCCAGATATTATTATTCCTGCTTTGATCATATATTGTCTTAGAAATATATGATCTTGAGCAGACATTTCTGGATAAAACAGGTGTGCGAGTTTGCAGTCTAGAGAGCAAGAGCACAAGAGACCCATGTGTGAATGCAAATAAGCAACAAATCTTTTCTTCATTGGAATGAGGGGGAAAGAGAGCACAAAGAATCTCCCTTTTCTCCTCTCACACATAATCAATCTGCATTTGCCAGTGAAAGACAGAAACAGGACGACAACACACACAGACATAAAAAGACCAGTCACGAGCAGATGTGAGTGGAGGAGAAATGGATAAGTCCTCTCAGATTTGATAGAATCTTTAGTGAGGCTCCCACTCTCAAATCCCCCCCCCCCCCCCAAGTTCAATTTGGCACGTGTGTTTATTTCCAAACCTCCAGAGACGGAGCTCATAGCTGGGGCATAACATTACAGCCGTGATGTGATCCCCTGCCACAGATCCACATCACTCAGTCCTTTTTTAATGAAATATCTGGGGTTTGTATGTGCTTTATTGAAGTGAAGGAGTCATCCATTGATTTATTTTTTTTCCCCCAGCACTGATCTCATCTGATATCTGATCTGTTATCTGCTCCAGTCCAGGGTGCTCCAGGTATAAATTCGATATTATGGATCTGAGAATAGGAGTCTGAATGAGTGTGTTTCTTGTGGCTTTGCGTCATGGTTAGAGGTTAAATTTGGTTCGGACACAGACTGAAATTGTACTGTATTGGGGAATCTATTGGCAGAAATGTAATATAATGTTCATAATTATGTTTTGATTAATTTATATTCACTTGAAACCACACAGCAAAGTCAAGAGTGTTAGAGTTCGAGTGTTAGAGTAGATAGAAAAAATATAGTAATTTCAACTCTTGTTTAGTCCAATTCAACTACAAGATAGTTATTCCTACAAGAGTTGGTACAGGGAGATGTCAGGATGACGGCATTATAGGTTAAGGTTAGCATTATTGTACCTTGGCGTAGTTAAAAAGTGGCTGCATCTACATCTATCTCAATCAATCACTGATTTAATGCAGCACCCGGTGAACATGCTAAGTGACACATATCAAACACACCCCAATGTCATGTGATTAACAGGTGACGCTGGTTTGGTAAAATGCTAAAAGCTAAAATGCTCACGGTGGATCCTTAGCGGTTATTTCTAAATTTGCTGCATTGCTTATGAACTTCTACCTTCAGTGAGGTGTGTGAGGACTTTCTGCTCTTTCTATTTGTGTCAAAGCTGTGACAGCAGAGCCTCTAATTGGACTGGTTATAGTGGGACAGAGAGGCTAAATGGACTGGTTATTATATGTACTGAGAATGGTCCAGAGCCAAGAGCAGATTTAGGGTAGACAAGGCTCACAGATTAACATTCAGACAGGTGAGTACATCCAGTAGTAACGTAGTGTTGTGCGTGTGTGCTCTGTGGTGTGTAAAACTGCAGCGCTCTTTGCAGCACGATGGCAGTTTTTTTATTTCTGTATTTTGCTTTTTTGCACCTCCCGCGGTGTCCACAGATGGTTTTATTTATTTGTGGTCATGCATTTAATTGTCTCAGTTTTGTACTCTTTTCAGGTTAACTGTATTGAGGCTAAACAGAGGAAGGCTGTTGTATATTTATAGTTGATAATCAGTGGTATGGACAGGCTGCAAAATCTGTCTAAATGGAGTTTATTGTCAGTTTGGATGTAAGGGCTTTGGTGGCTTGATGTTGTTCCACTAGTGTTGTTGGATCATCATTGAATGAAACATTGAAGTCGTTAATTTAAAACTGACATTATGAGTGTGAGTTGATTTGAGTATAATATTCTAGTACTCTTTACACCTCTGCAAATAATGCAGTAAAGTCTGCTTAATTTCCATTTTGAGAACATACTACCACCTGCTGATGATTGAGGGGGCAGAGGGAGTTGAGGGACCGTTGATGGAAGGGCCAGAGCTGGTGGCAGGTGGGAGTCACCTGGCAGAGTAGAGGAAGTGGCTGCTGGGCTGGGCTGGTCTCTTCGGCCCGCTGCAACATCAACATCACGTTCAACATCAACGTGGGAAGCGCCAAGGAAAGTCGTCGGGTTAAGGAGCTCAAAGCAAGGCTGTTTCTGCTGATACTTGCGGTGATACATATCCTTGGATGCAAATATGTTGATTAGTTTTACCTGTTTTATCTGTGAAATCAGCATTTGAGATTTCACCATGGTTTATATCCAGGAAAGACATTACATTTGAAATGTGGACAGCAAGGATGTTCTTTATTATTTTATACTTATTCAGGGTTCAAGAAACACCTTATTAATTTGCACAAGGACACTGTTGCAACAAATGCTATGGACAATGTGGACACTGAAAATGAAGGTGGTGAGGCTTCAAGTTCTCAGGCAGTCTGTACAGACATTCATGTAACCACCAGGGTCTCTGTTGACAAGCATCATGTGCTAAATATATGTGGTTCTGTCATAGCGCAGTTACAAGCATGAGGTGTTGATGATGGAGCAGGTTGTAACTTAAAATAGAGGAAATGGTTCATAATATGACACAAAGAGTGACAAGTTTTTCTGACTAATAACTAGGGAACTCAGATATTTGTAAAATTAGCTCCACTATCTGGTTTTCTGTGGTTGCCATAGTCACTCTGACGGAAGCAGATAATAGCTGCTGTCTGAAAGTGCCTCAAAAATATCTGGCTATCTATTCTGTCCGACCCCTAACGTTGTCATTGTTTTTCATGCTATGATAACACCAGGCCATGAGAGCAGCACTGAAGAAGGACTAGAGAAGGTCCAAAGAAAAGCTGGAGAAGCACAGAAGAAAAGCTGGAAAAGGACAGAAGATGGCCCAAAGAAAAGCTGGAGAAAAGCTGGAGAAGCACAGAATATGGCCCAAAGAAAAGCTGGAGAAAAGCTGGAGGAGGACAGAAGAAAAACTGGAGAAGGACAGAAGATGGACTGAACAAGAACTGAAGAAAAGCTGGGGAATCACAGAAGAAGGACAGAAGAAGAACCAAAGCAGCACTGAAGGATGATGGAGCCAGAGTGGCGAAGATTGAGGTGCATGTGGTTTGTATACGGTAACGTCTGCACAGGTGGAACAATAATTAACTCATAAAACGCATACATTTTTCTACATTTAATTGACAACACCAGGCTTCGTTTTGCCCATCGGACACTAAGCGATCTCAACATTTTATATTAATCTATAGTATTACATCATCATTTATTTGTTGATTATTATTAAGTTAAATATGCTAAATAATTAGTAACTGAAGTTGTCAAATAAAGTAGCGAAGTTAAGTAAAAAGTGCATTATTTGCCTCTTTTACTATAATGGAGTAAAAGTATAAAGGAACAGAGGATGGAAATATTTAAAAGAACCTCAAAATTGTAAGTAACAAAAAGTTACTCAAAACTTGAGTAAGTTTACTTTCCACCACTGTTTGACAGCATTGTGAGTGTATCAGCTAGTGTTAAAACAAATGATTAATTATACAGTATAGAAAGTATTGTGTGCAGGCGTTACTTACTTTTGCCCATACAATTTGAATTGACTACACCTATTTTATTTGAGGAGTAATTTAAGAAAAACACAGTAACAGAGACACAGGAAAAATTATACGAGAAATAATACGGCAGTACGACGACAGTTCCTGAAGGTCAAAACATGACAACATTTCACAAAACCCAACTGGGCAACGCACGAGAACAAGCCTTCCCTGCATGTGTCGTCTATGGTGATGGCTCAATCACATTAGTTGCAGAATTTGGCTCTACGCACAAGCCAAGAGATAAAAATTTCAATCCTCTTTTTCATTTTTGTAACAAAATGATACACACATGCCACATTTGAATTACTCTTTCAAAGCAGCAACAACACACTGATGTACTTCATGCAAAACACTGCTGTCTTTAATTTCTTCATACAGGTTTGTACTCGCTCGCATTTCAATAAACACAAAGAGAAAGGCTTCAGAAAAAAATATATACAGCTGATTTTTATGCAATTGAAGGTTTTTACAACAACAAAAAAGACAAAGAAATGTAGAATATAATATGTTACTGTAAACTCACAGAAAAAAAAAAGTCCAAGTGCTCTCGTAGTTAATGTAGGTGGATGGTTTTACTTGCCAACTGTATTGACAATGGCCAAGGAAATGCACGTTTCCTTCCAGCCTCAGGAGGCCGTCTTAACATCAAAACTGAGGAGCATGGACTTACAGATGCTAGATGATATTTGTCACTTTGTAAACTGTGTTGTTTGTGCAGTTGCTTTAATAGCCCTTTTACTGACACGGATGTGTTTAGATTGGAGGTACATTAAGGCCCCCTGTGTCTCGTCCAAATGTGAAAGGATACCTTCTGCATTTGGATCATATGTGGAGGGACAAAATGGCGGTTTTGTTACGTCCCTCTCAAGCCCCCAGGTAGAGCGCCAGGCTGTGAAGCCAATTTGACATAGTGGCCAAACCCTGTAATTACAATATCACGTGGCAAAGGGGACCAAAAAGACATTACTTACATTGCAAAAGGAACGGCTGTAAAACCTAATCGCAAACCCTGCAAAATGACTCGTTTATATCAGAATTTGATACATTCGGTCCGATTACATTTGTAAAATCTAGAAGAGCTGCATGATTAAATTATTTAATTCCCATTCAGGAGTTAGCCGCTCGACCGGCGGAAGTCACTGGTGCGTATGCTCTGTGGGCCCCGCAGTGCAGAAGCTATGCAGAAGATCTGGGTAATTTTAGACCCAGGAAGTCAATCATTTTTTGCTTCATGCGCCACTGAGCAACTTTCTTACTAGATCCATCCCTCCACATTGACGGCCCAGGGCTGAGAACAGGCTGGAAAGGGATGAGTGAGGAGAGGAGAAGAGAGTGAAGAGAGGGGTGTTCAGTTGGTTTCAAGTATGAACCTCATAGTGGCACTAGAAGAAGAAGAATCATCGGGGGAAAATTGTCTGGTAAACATAGATGTGTTTACAAACTGTCATTATAATACATCCAGTTGTTAAGATATTTCAATCTGAACCAAAGTGGTGGACCACATTGCCACCCAGATCCAGGCTGCTAGCGCTGGTTTTCTTAAGCCCCTTTCAGAGACAACACGGTTTGAGCTGCTCTCGCCGCTGGTTTCAGTGCAAAATAAGCAGAGTTTTCAAGAGTTTCAAGAGTTTCTAGCAGGAAGATCTTCAGGTGGGACAGGTCATTTTCAAAATATGTAAACAAAAACGTGTTAAATCATATAACGTTAGGCTACACACATTGCCTACCTACAAACTACCTGTAAAACACACTAGGTATTCATCACAGCGCGCAGAGTTTAAAGTTCAGCGTGGTTGACTTTGACCTTGGCGTGTGCACTTTGCTCGACACAGTAAAAAGCTGTCATTGCAAGCCATTCGAAAAAAAAAGGGTTTCAGAGTGCAGCGGTGCTGTTGCCGCGTTGTGTCTGAAAGGGGCTTAAGTCTTATATAACGGTAAACTGAATATTTTATTCAGCCAAAACAAGCAATTTAAATATGTCAGCTTAGGGTTTGGACATTGTGGGTACTCTTTATTATTTTCTGACATTTTATAGACTAAGCAGTCAATAAATTAATTGAGACAATAATAACAGGTGAATCGATAATGAAATTATTCAAAGGTTGCAGCTCTCATGTCTGTGTGAGAATTTATGTGACAGGTGAAGTTTAAATCTCACTGTGGTCAGACCTCATTTCCACTAATTATGCATCTGCAGGGAGGGGTTACTTCACTCCGATCTCACTAATTCAGGAGTCTTGTTTCTAATCACTGTGAAGGTCATTCCCACACTGAGCAGCTTCCCCTCTCCACACAGGTGAGGAATAATTACATGCCATAGAGGCATATTACCAGTGTGAATTATTTCGTTTCGAGTCCCCTGGAAATTGGAAGTGATTTCATCTGAATTCTCATCACGCAGATATAATGTCGACATGGGGAGAAGTCTATCAGCGCACTCGAAAATCTGATGAAAGAAATCCTCACTCAGTCAACATATATACAAGTCATGATGCAGATCATTTCATCCAAACTCTCAGGTGGCCCATGTTGGTTTGCAGGAAATGAATCTTGAGGATTGAATTCTAAACACAATTAGCTGATTAATAGCACGTGGTATGGTCTGCACAGTTCGTTCCTGTCTGGTGGCTTTCAGGCAGATTAGGAAGCATCATTAGACAGGAGATCACACCCGGTGGAGCTCAGTAGGGCTCACTCACAGACATGATGCACAACAGTAAATCTGACACCCCACAAGTATACATCAACCAGACGAATGCACATGTGATGAGACAAAATAGCTTTTTTTTAAAATTGGTTATAGAACATCTGGTTACACTTTGGATTACAGCCCATAAATTATCGTGTGAACATTAGTACGTACAGGGTAATACTTACAAGGTACCTATGGTGTAAAGGAAGATTTATAGATAAATCTGTAAATAAATAAGCAATTAGGGGGACCTATAAATAAGTTACAACTGAATTATTTTTTTAAATTAACTGAGGACATATTAAGTAACTACAGGGAACCAACAGACTTCTGTACTGTGTCATTTTATAACAGCTGTATGTCATGAATGAGTCAAACTTCTTGTCACACTTTAACGTAGTAAAAAAAAAAAATCTTTTTTTGAGACTTGATATAAATATGACAATTTATTGGAGTAGCTCGCCACAGTATTCTACTTTTTCCACAAAAGTTTGTTTCTGAGTGAAATTGTGTTCCAGCAATCAATCTCCTAGTGTTTATGTCTTCCTGGTTTGTTGACTTTTCCTCGTGTAACTTTGGCTTTCCCTCTTGGATTTGTTTGCCTTCACTCACTGACCGTCTGTGCAGTGAACCTCAATTTAAAGCAAAGCTGTTTTTGACTTTTTACCAAGACCCTCGTGTTCTGAGTCATGCATTTGAGTCCTCTTCCTTGTTGTCCAGTTATAACATACAGCTGCATGCTTCACCTAATATTTTGTTCCCCGGCAACAATAGTGTACATCATGGAATTAAGTTGAAAAAAACTTTTAACATATGTAGGTTAGTAAGTAAAATCTTTAATTATAACATCATAATTAATTTTATTGCAGTATTGGCATTGTTACCCCCCTTTTTTTCACCCAGTAATGATATTACTGTATACTGTGAATTAAGGTACTCATTAATAATAAAATTAAAAAATAGTGTGTATTTTTTCATTGCTTAAACACAAAGTTGTTATCCTTTTATCTTTCGATATCTCATGTCTTTTGGACTTTATACGTATCCAGTATATTTTATTGGTACCACATATGCAACCAATAATTAAACCATAATTGCATTATGTTTTCAGTGCTGTTTGTCTGTCAGCAGGATTACACAAAAACTACTGAATGGATTTCCACGAAACTTGGTGGAAAGATGGGGCATGAGCCAAGAAGGAACCCTTTAAATTTTGGTGCGTATTCGGATAAAGGGGCAGATCCAGGAATCTTTTATCTCTTGTGAGATGGGGCATTTTTCAACATTTTCATTAATTTTCCATACCATAATACATGGATCTTGATTTAAAAAAATAAATAAATCAGGCATGTATAGAGGACTGGTATCTATGAGTGTGTACAGTTTAGTGCGGATCCAAATAAAAATCCAGATCTAGCGGATTTAAATGTGTTTTCA
>JBBPCS010000374.1:6039538-6075365 GCA_037974645.1 Hollardia meadi | reverse complement strand
TTGGTGCTAAGGCTTAAATAAGAGGGCTGTTGGGCCTTGGCGGAGGTATGCGCTCTACTGAGTGCCATTCTAGTTTGCAATAATCTAAAGAGTTGCTGAACATCTATAACATGAGAAACATTCCCTTTAGAAGAGTTGCAGGTAAAAACTATACAATGCTGCTGAATCAGACAGTGTGCAGTGCTTCGTCACTTCAGGGGTCATGTCTGTAGTTAATAGACAGACGATTTGTTTCAATCAATTTGATCATTTGACATTCATTTTCATTGTCATGATGATTTCATAATGCCCTATCAATGCATGATGGAGTCATTACGGCAGCTTCGGTCATCCTGTCTCTGTGGGTAACAGGCAGACAGACCTAGAGAGATGAGATATGTGTGTGTGCGATATAGTGGCTAATTCCTCTTACTAAGTCTCAACTCCCAAATACATGCAGTAATTAGTCACAAAGGAGAAAACCTGTGTCTGCCTGCGGGGACGACTGGCTTATTTAATTGCACAGATAGGTGAAAGGTGAACGATAAAAATCGGGCTGGCACTTCCTCTGTGATTTGGCTCATTTCTTTCCGCAGGACGAGTCTCAGTACATCAACTTCAAGAGCTCGGATACCTTTGATTACCAGACAGGATACAGGACATACTGCATGTCCTTCAATGAGGCCCTTAGGTAGTTCAACAAATGCTACATTACTCTTTGTAGCTTTTATTGCCAAATGACAATAACAGTATTCACACCACAGTCCAGGTGCACTTGGATAATACATCACTCTCTTTATTGTTAGCATACCAAGGAGCGAAGAGAATTACTTTCTCCTTTTAGCCTGAGTGCTCCTGCAGAAATCTGGAACTAATGGCTGGAGACACAGAGCACATTTCTCTCTTTCATATATACCAATTATATGGAAGGTGGAGCAGAGATGATCTGTCTGCTGCTGACTGGCGGCATACCATGCATTTTTTCCCTGGCTCTTTCCTGAGGGCTAACTGCTCTCCAGCATTGGCCTCCAGGGCGTTGGCAGGACTTCAAGCACCCTCAGCTCCGGCTTTCATGTGCGAAACCTGCTCCAGAATGTTCTCCCATAAGAAAAATGGTGAGAGGAATTTTAATGGGCAAACTTTTAGGCCGATTTTTAGCTCCTGCATGAATTAGTGATTAAAGTCTAATGACAACAAACTGATGGTGTCGATGGTAATTTATCAGTCTCATCAGCTGTTCGAAGGCAATGAGTCTTTTAATGGTTACATATTGATCGCGAGGTTCACACTGGGTGATTTATGTCAGTTCCTTTGCCTGCTGTCTTGTAGAAGGTTATGTCATCACAATAATAATACACAAATGGAATGAACAAAGTTGCCTTTTCTTTCTATGAATGTACTTCAACTTGCACTCATCCACTGCTCTCATAGGATTTATTGTGTGTGGCACTGCTTTGCACTGGTGTTACATCAACATGGAGCTTTATTCTGTGCAGAGAAGGCTGTGATCTTTAAGTTAATGGTTTTTTTTTCCATGTCCTTTTTTAGTCTCTCTTGGAACAAACTGCTCCTCCAGCCCCAAACTAGAAACCGAGACGCGCTTTGATTTTCTGATGCAACACTTGGCCATGTAAAACCAAAAAGCACCCTCACACTTAAAATACGACCAGATGGTTCTCGGGTTTTTGAGTATTCTTTAAAATGAGAGCTGCATTGTCATCGCCAATATTTCCGTAATAATATCTTACTAGTGGAGAATCATTTCATCGAATAACTCAGCATCACCACTGTTAAAAACTGTCCAATCACATTGCAGTATTGATCACTGTAACATATCAGTGCTCGGCCTTTGTGGCTGTGCAAACAGCAGCTACCTGATGGTTTAATAACCCCAAAGCACCAACTGTGACCCGCAGAAGGCAGAAACTAAATGATGATATTTGTGGAATGTGCCATCTGCTCGGATGTGGGCCTGCGTGTAGAGATGTTAACTCAATTTCATTAATGGAGATAGCGCCGTCGTTATCTCCATAGCAACTGTAGCTTCTCTTTGTCAGGAAAGCACTAAGGTCGTGGAGGAAGCAGATGGACAAGACTGATAGTGTGCGAGAGTCTGAGAGGGAGAGATTGAGGCCGGAGAGAGGAGGAAGAAAAAGAGGGACAACGACAAATGTAGAGGACGACTTCACCTGATGGCACTTTCACCTGATGCCACTTGTTCCTGTCTTGTTACCCTGGTAACAGAAGGACTATGCTACCTTTTTTGGATGTGTTGCACCTTGCTAAGGGTTTACATCATCAAGATATAGGCCTAACAAATAGATCCCCTTTTCACCCTGAATGGGATAAAACAGGATGGTATCTAAAAGTGACAGAGAGGCAGAGGGTCATCGAAGTGTAAATTAACACAGAATCAAATAAGGCAGAAAACTGCTGCCGGGGCGCTCTGTATGGATTCTAAGTAAAAAGCCAATGTTAGAGAACTAACATTTTACCCTTTCCATCACATTCACCTTTGCTGTTACTGTAGAACTGACATCCCTTCCTACAAAGACCAAAAAGTCATGTGGAATGCTCTTAATTCTTTCATTTTCAGATGAATTTGTGAGTGTGTGCATGCGTGCGGTGCGTTTAGCTTTTTTTGCATTTCTGTGTGTGGTCTGTATGGGAGTTTCCATGCAATCTGCTCGGACCTATCTAGAAACCCAAAGCAGAGCGCGAAATTGCACAGGCACTGGCAAGGGCTGATAGCCAGGCACTGAAGTAAACAATTACCAGAGCTGCTGGACAGAATAGGTGAATTGCCCGCAACACTTGCTGACTGAATCTGACTGAAGCTATATATTAGTTTTCCCCAGGCACAGATTAAACGCAAGCCTCCGCTGCAAACAACCACTGATGCTACTTTTCGCAATTTAAGCTACTGATTGTTCAAGGTCAGTGAATCTGCTGGTGAATATATTAAAACTTTTATTGCCAAAACTTTGTTGTACCTCTGTCACACAGCTGGCATCGCTTTGCCATTGTTGTTCTCATATGTTTGCCTCAGAAGATAATAGAGATGAATGCTGTTGTTATAGTGCTCTGTTTGTTCTCCCCCACTCCTAGTCTTCAACTTCTATCATAACCAACCTGCGTGCTTACCATCAACACACATACACTATTAAAAGACATGCCGGGTGGGAGGAAAGCAGACAGACAGCGAGGGATGATGTGAGCGAACACAACAATAACAGGGAGCATTGATACTTAAAGCTCAGATCATCCAACCTGTTCAGCCCTTTTCCTGCGTGACTCATCTCAAATAATCCAACGCCTTCTCTCACACGGGGAAGGTAACGATTGCTCATCCAGACAAAATCTATAATGTTGTGTCCTTCGGCACAAGGAGATATATTTCAAGCTTAAACAATGCTTTGTTTCTCATTGTGGATAGGGATGGAATGTGCGTCCTGCCCTTCCTCCCCGTCAGCCGATCAAGTCCGAGCTCGAGCACCTGTCACTCATCTAAGACTGAGGTAACAGCAGCAGGGGCTAAATGCAGGCAGATCAATAACTGCTGAAAATGTCAGACTGAATTGCGTATTAATTATTTTTCAGTGGTTGTCGGGGCCTTGGCTAAAGCTGGTGAGAACCGCTGACAAGCAGCGAAAATCACAACAAAATATGAAGGAAATAATCCTAAAAGCTTACTGTTTGACAAAATAGTTGTGCTGTTCTGATGAAACACATCTACACACATTCACACAGCTCCCCTTTAATGTCTCTGCAGTAAGCTATTTAGATCCTGACTGTCAGTTCCCATAAGTGCAATCAGTAATCAGTATTTTATCGGTTCTTGGCACAAATTGACCATCATTTATCAGCAGGGGTTCTCAAGTGTTGCTAATCAATTCTTGTCACGCCTCCTGCGGTTTTACTGGGAGTCCTCCCCCGCTGTGTGGATGCAGTCTTCATGCGCAGGCGTATCTAAAGTCATACAGATTAAACAAACCATATACAGTAAGGCTGGAGCTTTAAGGATGCCGGTAGCCAAATTATTGTGAATAGTGAATAATAATTCATCTACATCCCAAAAAATTACTCAGCAATAGAAGCTAGTGGCCAATAGTTGTAGTTGGCCACTTGGTATAAAAAGTCTTTTATACAGACTAATGCACGTAGCACCTTCACAGGATTCCTCTCCACTTTCATCAAAATGTAGCATGTAACGAGTCCAAGCCCACTGTGAGCCTGTGAAGAGGAGCAAACAATGGAACACATCATTGAAGCTCGCCCCCTCCAAAGGTTAAAAGCAAGATTAGTCACCCTCCATACAGCAGACCTGGAGGCAGCGGCTTGGTATGAGGAATTAGCTAAATAAATTAAATTGGAAAAGTTAGCATTTTAGCCCGAACTAACTTATTTCAAAAACTTTTCTCTTGCACATAAAAAGCTTCTTTTTTTTTCTTTTTTTAAATTATGCAATTGTTATGGATTACTGGGACAGGGAATTACAACACCTCTTTTTATCAGACATCACAAAAAAATATATATAATATACATGGTCTGGTGATGCACATAAACCAAACCAAATAACAGAACAACTCTGTCAACATTAATGTAAATGGAACTGAACTTGTGCCTTTCTCCTGTGCTAACTACCAGCAAGTCCTGTTTATTCTATTCTATTATTCTATCTTATGTGCTGAGATTTCACATCACATGTGCCTTCCTATTATTTTAACAGTAGAACAATCTTGTATTGTATTTTACTACCATCTCATACATTTATTGAATATTTTATGTATTTTTTTTCCTCATTGAGGATGACTACTTAACATCTGTCTGAGGAGTGCAGATGAAAAATAGCTTTGGGCTAATTCTGGCGCATTTACTTATTTACGATTATCAGAGAGAAAAAATATTATTTTCAATTGATGTTAGGAACCCTGCAGTTAAATCAACCACACTGTGAACTATCAACATGATTCCACATTCACATGTTGCTTCTCTGCGTTTGGTGATGACATACTGTATATCTGAACATGCTCATAATTTATTTTTTATTATGTGCTGCCACAATAACCCTCTCTTACTGCTCAGCATGCAGGAGAAGGAGAAATTAAGCAGGGGATAAGATATTCCTCTCCTCATTTAATTGAATCTCGCCTTTCAACAGAAACCTGTGGCTGCCAGCCCAAGGTTAAGGCAGTGTTAATATTGCCTCTCTGCTCGCTCTCACTCACTACAGTCGCTCACTATGAATTATTTACATGCACATTCACAGCTGAAAAGAGGCCAGCAGACGCGGTGATAAACTCTATTAGATCAACCCATGTATATAAAACATTCTGTAGAAAAGCCCTTTCGCCTGCAACATTTTTGGCTTTCATTGGGCGTATTTTGTGTTTTATGAGCTTACCCTATCAATTCCAGAACATACTTATGAATGAGATGATATCCAATCAGACGCTTTTACATCAGAACTGCTCCGGTTTCTCTTGGTCACGGTCTTCCATAAATTTTCCATCAATTTCTCCTTCACACACACACACACACACTGGGACCAGATAATGACAGTTTTGGTGCTCCTCCAACTGTGACTAACATGATGGACCTAATGTCCTCTGTCGCTTTCCCATCTCCCATGATGCAACAGGACAGCCATATCGTCAGCCACTGAGCGAAGGTTATCATTGTAAAGAAATGATACAAACAGCGAAGTTGTGGAATAACACATTGTATGGAAGATACTTCCATGGGCTACTATAAAAAGAATAAAATGCTTAAACTGAGAATAAATATGAGTAGAAGAGGTGTGTAGAAGAAACATCCACACACGGGAGCAGGTTTATTAGTTTAGAAGAGCTTTTTCAACTTGGGAAAAGAAGTGAAACTCCGCTTAGATTGCAAATGTACCGTATTGTGAAAACTGCACTAAATTGAAAGAAACAGACAAAGAGAGAGAGATTCATAATAGCAAATAGACTGACCTATGCGACATGTTTTTGTCGCTGTCTCTTTCTCGTTTTCTTTCACTCACGATTTCTTTCACCTCTGCTGAGACGGGAAGAAGAGAAAGAAGAAATGAAAAATGGACCTGATGACACAGAAACAGAGGTGAAGAAGGTAAAGGAGAAAGTGTCTCTTAACACTGCAGGGGGAAGTGATGTTGAAAAAAAAAATAGGATGATGAAAAGAAAGAGATGAATGGCAGAGAGGTTTTAAAGGTGACATAAAGGCCACTGGTACTTTAAAGTTTGCTTAGTGGAGGGTCCTCAGATCCTATGAATTGACAAATGGCCCTCCCATGACTAAAAAAACCCCACCATCAGTGGCAACAGAGGAAGACTGTAAACAGTCTGAGTCTCACTGGTGCAACAGTATCAACATTACCCAGTAACAGGTACAGGTTTATTTGCAAAAAATAACTTAGAACATATCAAATAACATTGTACAACTGGACAATGCAACACATTGCAATAATAGTGCAGTTCAAACAGGGTTTTTTTTCCTCCAACACAGCTGCAAGTAAAATATTTTGTATATTTGATATACTGCCACTAAAATTTTACCCATAAAGTTGTACACAGTAAATATGCAGAACTGCACAACTGCTGAACCATCTGTCTTAGGACAAATAGCAATATCTACCAATTGACAATATGGGTTGCAATCAATGATTTCTCATTTTGCCTGACCAACAGTGCAAAACCCTGAGGTGTTCAATTTACAATGAATTAAAGCAGGGAAAAGCCAAGAGATGCCAATTATTTTTTTCTGTTGATTTACTAATCAATTAATCGACTAATCATTGCAGATCTAATTGACAACAATAATTGATGTCAGAGTATTGTGTAAATAATTATGACTTCACATTGTTAAGAGCCCATGAAAGAAACCAATTTTATCAAAAAGAGTGTGGATGCAGGAAGAGAACCAGAGCAGTCAAAGAGCAGGACACCATTACGAGGTCATCAATACAATCCACTACAGTTAGAACCTAAAAGGAACATTACATGTCTAAGTAATAACAGTCCTGGCAAAAAGGGAAAAAAGGCAGTCCAAGTGAGATGAAGTGAAGTGAGTCTAAAAGCAGTGGAGGGGGCAAAACATCCCTATTCCAAGACGGTACACATGAAAAACTGTATCCTGTCCGCCTCATTGGTAACCACCACCACGAAGCCTGGGCTTCCCCCTCAGCTCAATGTCAGCTTTCTGGAGTACTTCAAAGATGTGCTAGAGCTCAGGAGTGTTGTTCAGATCCAAAGCAGGTAGCCACTAAGATGCATTAGGATGTATGTTAAATGTATGAAGGGGAACAAGACTGTGTGTGCAGTTTTCACTGATTAAAGTCAACACAATGGCACAGAATTGGAACAGAACTGAACTGAATCAGAACTGCTTCATTTAAACCCAAGTTAAAATTAATTTTTCATCTATTTAATATTCAGAAACTTTACGTATACAGTATGTTCAATTGTTGCCTGTAGAAAGATACTTTACACTGACTAAAAGAATCTGTGAAACTATCTTCAGCAATTAACTGCAATTAATTAATAGGGAGTGTTTCCTTACTTTGACAGTAATTAATTACATTATTGTTTCCACCAAACTTCCTGTGAAAGAATGAAAAGATTCCCATGAAATCTCATGAGAAATGTTAGGGAAATGTCCACCTCTGCAGAATGACAACATAAAAGTCTGTTTTGGTGGCATTTTCTTTTTAAATTCCACCGCTTGATCGAGGAAACAAGAGCTGTAAGCTTTCATCTCTTCTTTTGTCACTCGGTATTTATCCTCCAGAAGAATAAAAGAAAAGATCTCAATGATGACTCAGAATTTTGATAGCAACTTGTACTGGGTTTCATATCTGAGTCATTCTGGCAGTGAAGAAGTAATGTTTTTCCAAACAGTAGATGCCATATTTTGGAAGGGAATCAGTTTTGCAAACCCAATTATTCTGCTCATTCTCTTCTTATTATCGCAGATACTCCGGCATGGCCTCATTGGTTGTAAAGGAGCAGATTTGGCTCTTGCACACACTGTACATCCATTATGTGCACGCTTAGCTTGTTGGTTTTCATCTCTGACCCTGTGATTGTGTTTTCCTCACAGCGAGTGGTGCATGTCTTTGGCAGAGCGTCCCACTGAGTGGCCTTTGAATGAATCCTGCATGGTAATGCAGAAGAATCTCAGACACGGTTGTTTTTGTTTGTTTTTTTAACAAATTTATGTCACAGACACAAACACAGGAAAACACATCATCGCCTTGTTTGTAACTTGCCTGGAAATATGAATAATCAAGTGAACAAACAAATGTTGATATTAAATAATTTCTAAATCAAGAAAATTAAATAAATAAATAAAAATCCATCACAGCAGTCACACAGGTAGTATCCTTGCTGCTAACCCCTATTACTGCCTTCAATAGAAATTCTGCATTCATCTTATAATCAGATATTACACTATGTAATTAATGAGATGTGATTGTCTTACTGGGAGTCACAACTGAAGATGAAACACACAGAGCGTGAAGCTCAAAATGATAATGATCTTTACTGAGCGTATCGTTTTCTTTGTTGTGGCCAGAATGAAAGACTGGCTTGATTGACATGCAACCTAATTATAATCCCTGTAAAGTTGAAATCATTTCACTCTGTTGCTTAGAAACGGACAGCTTTATGTGTCAAGAATGCCTCATCAGATTCATTAACTGTGTACACTCGGGGAGATAATGGTGCAGGTTTTAGATCTCACCTCTGTGAAAGGAAAACGTGTCAAAGTTAAAGCTTTTTTTTTGGGGGGGGGGGGCTGCATCACAACCCTCAGCACCTAAATATACAATGAAGGTGAGAGTGCTGCTCCTCTTTAATATAAAATGTGATCAGTTTAAAAGTAGCAAGTTAGCCAACAAAATGTTTATGAGTCTCATCTCTGGGTAATTGCTACACTGTGCTGACATGTCATGTAGTGTTTACTGGTGGGTGGAGAGTTGCTCATTATAGCTTTCCCCTACAGAAACACTTTCTGTCCCTCTAAGAACAGAAATGCCACCCAACAAACCTGACACCCAAAGAACACCAGAAACTGTTTGGATTCATCCTTTCCAAAGAGAACAAGTTCCAGCTGTCCACTCAAGCAGACCAAATATCAACACAAGGAATAGGCTTGCTGCTTTTCTCCAGGACTGTACAGGACTGCGCTCATGCAATTAACGGCTGATTGTACAGTTGTGATGATGTGGGTGTGGAGAAGAATAGGACCGAAAAATCAATAAGATATCTAATTAGGTTTAAGCCTCGGGAAAAATGAGAGATTTGATTAGTGTGTCCTCTTCTTGGACAAAACAAAATCTTGTACAGGACATTACATTTCACAGGGAAAGCTAAGAAATGACTCAAATTAGTCGCCAGATTATCAGTGAAAGTTGCACCCTGTTGTAAAACATGTGAATATGCGTTGCTTGTTCGATGCCATCAGTATTCACAAGTACAGCACAAGCCTTCGCTGTGAGGTACCACACTCCAGGCTTCAAAGATTCAAAGCAGGTTTAATCTTGCTCTTAACACATTGTAAAACGTTTGCACAATATAAAAATATCCCTGTGTTAAAAGTAAGTGATGAAAAAGAAAGGTTGCCTAGAAACGCGTGTATTAGAGTATATATATAGAAAGAGAGAGAGTATATCAGCATGCACCTTTCAGCTCCACGGCTGCTGTTGTATTTGTGCAATTGAGTGTCACTTTCAGACACAACATCACCGCTTCGCAGCTGTAGATCTGAGCAGTCATCCAGCGGGAGTGATGTGAAATACATTGAACAAAAAGTATAAACGCAACACTTTTGTTTTTGCTCATTTTTCATGAGTTGAAATAAGACTAAGACTATAAAGGTAATTTTCTGTGCTCATAATGGGCTTATTTCTCTCAGATTTTGTTCAACTCTCCTTTGCCAAGATAATCCATCCACCTTAATCTCGATGGTGCCGCGTGGGTGCGCTCTGGAGAGGTCACAATAAAATATGCAGTTTTATCTTGAAAAAAAACACATCTTATTAGGATTACATGTGGTCTGTGGCTGTGAGGCTGGCTGGATGTACTGCC
Source organism: Hollardia meadi (assembly GCA_037974645.1). Classification (NCBI taxonomy): domain Eukaryota; kingdom Metazoa; phylum Chordata; class Actinopteri; order Tetraodontiformes; family Triacanthodidae; genus Hollardia; species Hollardia meadi. The sequence continues at coordinate 6,065,298 of JBBPCS010000374.1, read as the reverse complement.
AAATTCTCTGAGACAACATGGTGGTGAAGTGAGCATTCAATTCACAGGCAACGGCTCTGATGGACATTTCCTGCAGCCAGCATGCCGATTGAACCCTCCCTCAAAGCTTTGCAACGTGTTGTGAGATAAAACTGCGTTAATAATCATGCTGTTTAATCAGCTTCTTGGCACGCCACTCCTGTCAGGTGGTTGGATTATCTTGTCAAAGGAGAAGCACTCACTAACAGGCACTTTGAAGTCTTATATCTTTTAATCCAGCCAGTGAAAAATGGGAGCAAAAACTAAAGCATTTTTATTTTTGTTCAGTGTAAATTGTGTTATCTTCCATGGACGTTCCTCCTGTGCTGTGTTTTTGCGAAAGTTGGTACATTATACCTCTTTCTATGTCACACAGGCTTCGGCCTTTGTGGGGCTCTGTTGGTTTGCCCGCTTGGATCTGTGCGGTGGAAATGGGCTCATGCGTCCTCAGAGAATCAGGCTGTTAAATCCTAAAGAAAGGGCCGCCTGTTCGAAAAAGGCTGTGCCTATACAACTCCTCAGAAATACTAAACACTGGTCTTCAAATCCGTCATCGGTATCAGCAGAGGACACATGTCAGTGTGAGAGGACTTTCCTGTCTTGGTCACCACAGTTAAGATTATTCAGCACCAAACAAAAAACTGCTGCATCCAGTGAAAGTGTATAAATATACAAACAATAGTGGGACAACATCCACTCATCTTCCTCTGTGTTTCTACACTACAGAGAAATAAGGTCCAGCTTGGGGGCATCTCTCCTGAGTCCATCAGTCCCTCTAACAGACCAGTTACTATTAGTCACCCTTCTTTCAGATTTCTTCAGAGATGCTTCTCTAGGACTTCCCAACTGTAATAAAGTTGGAAACAGAGACTACTGGCACCTGACTGCCACATCCTGCCTCTGCAAAAGGACCTTACAGTCCAGAGGAGCCAATGTTCTTCATTCCCTGATCCATAAAAGTCTCAATATGTGCGGTGGTGGTGTGCCCAGAGCCCTTAAAAGAAAAGGTTAGAGCTCTCTTTTGTGTATTAGAATTCATGAAGGTGTAGAGAAAGATTGATGATGATGAGGAAGTCCCAACAATATGACTGTAATGCAGTACATTCCTGGCTCTGCACGCTAGTCTGGAAGTTGGAAACCTCCACCCTGCAGGCCAAGTCGAACACGAAAGTCTAAAATTTTAATCAGATATTTCTCACAATAGTCAACAACTTGTTCGGTGTGTCCCTGTTGAGAAAACCTTGACCTTAGTATCACCAGAAGACTTGCACTACTGCTATGAGCTGTCTTTTTCTGGTCCAACTGGCCTTCCAGACGCCCTCCAGAATTACGTTAAGGAAGGTTTTCAGTCTGTGTACATCAATGAGACTGTTCACGGCTGAAGGAAAAGCTGCCGTGTATTTCTTGTGTCTGGATCCTTGTCCTGACCTGCTGCTGTTGAAAGGGCAATGGGGCAGGAGAGATCTGTACAAGGATAAGACGGAAGCCCCTCGCTGGCATCCAGTCGGTTCAGCCTGATGAACCTGCCCATCCTCCCTGCAACGCTTCCCTTTCTCAATCATCAAAGCTCCCAATTCAGCTGGGAGCGGGCTCGTGCACGGTGCTGCCCACCTCTGATGTTGAACGGTCAACACGTCTTAAATCTGTGTTGTCAGTTTCGTGACAGGGGGTCCAGTTATCAGGCTTCACCTGGCAAGACTTATAAGAGGGCAAAACGTGAATGTTAAAGCTTTAAATTAATTAGCTTCACCTTCCATCAAATATCAAGATGTCTAAAGTAGGAGGGACTTTTAGAGGTCAGCGAGGGCTTATCTAAGGTGACAGGATGTTAATTAAAACTTAGTCAGCTAGGAAGGTTCTTTGTGTTATCGTCTTTCAGATGTTGTTGCTTTTTTTCTATTTTTGGGTCAGGTTGTACTAATTGATACTGATTGATTGGTCAGTCCACCACTTTGTCCCAGACTGAAATATCTCAACAATTATTGGATTGGTTGCCATTAAATTTGGTACGAACGTTCATATTCCCTACAGGATGAATTATAATGACTAATGGTGATTCCCTGAGTTTTCATCATTCGGTCAACCAACACTTTGGTTTTTGACATGTAACATTAATGACATTGCCATCAGTCTCAGCTGCAGTTTGTGTTGCTTGCTGATTAGCTAATTTGAGCATGCTAACATGCAAGACTAATGCTGGCTTTTGCATTTGGCAGTACAGTCTCACCGAGCCGCTAGTGGCTGTAGACTGTAGTTCTAATTGGATTTTACACATTTTGTGTCTTGGTCTTTGCTCCCATTCAGTCGAGTAGGCTTGTCCCGATTTGAGCACGTATAGGAAATATATAACGAGTTACAGTAACTACAGTGAGTCCCACCAAGGGAAAATAACTGATTGATTTACTTAGTATAACAAATAATATGTATGTCCACAATGGCACAAACATACGAATCAACAAGTTTAAATTCAGAGCAAAATATTTCTCATCACCATAGAGTAAGTGGTTCTCAGTTTAAAAGGACTGACTCAGCCTAACCTACAGCTGTATTATACATTTACAGTCTAGCAGATATTCCATCAGTACTTTGCTGATTTACAGATAAGCACCTCAAGGAAAATTAAAGCTGCTCCTCCAAAGGAGTCACATGTTTCTTTAAGCTTTTTTTTATAGAAACTGTCAAAATATGACATGTAATTTCCATAAAATGGACGTGGTGATAATTACTCAGACGCCTCCCCGTCCCTGTGAAGGTTTCCGTTTGCTCTATACTGTATCATGTTGCACTCTCCGATGTTTAATAAGTGTTGATGAGTGTCTGCTCATTTAATAGACATGATGTTCTCACTTGAGAAGGTAGCGATATGAGTAAACAACATAATCTGTTTAAAATACAGCCATGAACTTTAATGTATCAGTTTTGTTTATTTATATGTAAAAGCAGAAAAAAATGAGAGTAAAGTAATATTTCTTTTAGAGGATTAAAAAGCCACTTTTATGCTTTTACTCATAATGACAGAAGCTCACAAGCCATTTCTTCCAATAATGCACTTTCTGGATTTAGACAGAGGCTTTGATTTAATTCCACCAATTATCAAGCTTAGTCATTTTGAATTTTCATGATTACACTTTAGAGGCAATATAAATGTACCTTGGTTCCTTTATGATAATTATTATACTGCAATTCAGTTAGTTACCCACATTGTTAGAGCTTCTAAAGTTAGAAATAAATTGTAAAACTACTTTCTACCTTATTGTACCTACCTAACAAAATAGATTTAAAGGAGAGTACAGCAGATGAAAAGAAGTACATCATTAGCCGTCACTTATGGTTTAACATTGAAAATGATATATAAAAACTAACGCTAGGGATAAAAGTATATTTAAGTTTAAGTAATGTGGTTGAGCTTTTATAGCTGCAGCTAAAATCTAATCTTTGATGTAAATGGAAACTATTCAGAACTGAACTGAAAAAAATACTTTCTTACATATCAGACCTCATCAGACACACTTTAAGAATAATATACCAAGCTAACGCGCTGTTTGTTAACAAGTTCTAATGAGGAAGACTGATTGAAACCTTTTCCTCTCCATGTATTCTCATTCTCATTCCAGAAATGTTCTCATAGTCTGCACAATTACAATTTATGGTCTTTACTTGTATGTATGCACAGAGGATACAGCATAGTCAGAAGGAGATAATTGGTCCCTTTGTGGCTGCACACCAGCCGCCATACTGCTCTATGTATGCACAGAGAGGCTCTGCTGTAGCCATGGTAACCCGAGAGTTGCAATGATATCCCAATTTTATTTGAGCAAACAAACATCGTACATCAATGAAACCACAAAGCTCCTTCCTCCGTCTCTGCACTGCCCTTGCCATCTGTTTTCTTCTTCTCTTTTTATATAAAAGCTTGTGCTTGAAAACGTGTAACGGGCAACACATTCAGGGGTCCAACAAGAAAACGCATCGTGTACATTTGAGGGGAAATCTGAATATTAATGATTTGACTTGATCTATACAGTGAAGCTGACATTCAGCACTGAGGTAATTAAAGTTACTGCTTCTTCTTTTTTTTCAGAAAAACTCGGCGTACTTCTTTTTGGTAATTAAGTTTTTTATGAATAGACAGCACAACATAAGGCTGCTTATTCATTTGTGGCCCCTCTGGAGAAACAGTAAGCTACAGTTTTATTTACTGCCGTGGTGAGTGATGACAACTACAAGGGATATTAGTGGAAAAACTGTCTGGATCCACAGAGACATCTCTAACCTCAGATGTTCTATTTACGCTTCAGAATGCTATTATTGTCTCTTTAATGTGTTTCATGTGGAACAAGAGACATTTATGTTGGTATTTATACCACTAAAATAATGTATACTACTTACCCAGCATAAATGACTTATTATTAATGGAATATACTGCATATTATTTCAAAACAGTACATCTCAGCAGGTATAAATCTACATTTTTCTTATTACTAACAAAATACTGCAAAAAAGACAAACAATGTGTTAGTCCCCAGCTTCCTCAGCCTCAAGCCTATTTGTTCCTACCTAAGACATAAATCACAACAAATTTGTCTTAAATATAACATTTATTAAAAACAATAGGCTCTGTAATTTCGCAAAACTGTAGTGTTTAGAAAATAAATGATATTTTTCAGTTCATTTTTCATTACTGTCAAATACATTTTAGTGCCTGTACTGATTGTATGGAGGAAGATGTCAACCAGTGTAAGTGTTTGGTTTTTTTTCTTTTGTCATTGTGTTTTTGGAAAACAAGCTCTAAAGCACAGACATATAAGTTATATCGTTGTCCTTATCCTTAAACAATAGTGTGTGAACTACTTTATACAAATCATGCAGCTAGAAATTCTGGGTTTCATCTTTACCAGTAAGGGGAGAGAAAAGGGGGAAAGCTATCTGGAGCCCACGGAAGCCTGCAATAATCATGTTCATCCTAAATATAAGCAATGATAGCCAAAGTTTATTTTGAACCAAAATACTCACCGTTCCCTATTAAAAAAAATGTATTTATAGTTGCTCAAAATAAAGCCTCTTTAATAATAATGAATAATAACCTCCCTCTCCTGACATGGTAAAAGTCTTTCTGTATGCGACGCCAAACATCCACGTGCAGCCGGCCACGTGATCTGACAAATTATTTAACATTACTGATCAGGCTGAAGAGGCACACGGGGGGTAAAGTTACTAACCAAGAGGAACAGTAGCTAACATGAAGGAGTCAACACCACCTGCAAGAAAGAGGATAATGTCATTAATCTGAGCCTGAACTTTACCATTAGGTCAGAAGGTTACAGTCATACCACCTCAAATGGCGGAAGAAGTATTCAGGTCTTTTATTTGAGTAACCGTACCAATACTACAATGTAAAGATACTCTGTTTGTTACAAGTAAACCTCCTGGAATCATAATTCATCCGAAAGTAAGTACTCGTCATCTGTTATCTAGGTTATTTGTAACAATTCATATTTTATTCACTGATTACATGTTTGTATGCAAATCTGAATGTGCACAGTAACTGTCACTGTCCACATGCGTCATCATGGAACTGCAGGAATGTTCTATATACAACTGTGCTCGAGAAGAAACTCTCAAATTCAAAGTCAGAAAGTTGCAGCGTTCATTCTTCTTTGTTTCAATTACAAGCTTGTGTGAAAATCAATTGTGTAACACTGCGAATCAAACAACTTGTACTCTGCAGGACACTGTGAATAACAGGGGACATTGTTAGATTTGGGAGAAGATTCCTTTAGTGCTTCTATTATACTTAACATTGTAATCTCAAAGGACAGTTGATGACTTGAGCTCAAAATGATCAATTAAAACCTGTGTATCATTTATTGAAGAATTCCGAGATAGAAACACAGTAAGTGCAGTTTCCTTTCAGCTGCTGCTGCTTCCTGTAATTTATCCATTGTGTCTCTTTAGTGCAGACAGTGATTATAAAATGAAGTCCTGTAGAGGTGATTATTGCCATTAAACAGTGATTAGTGATAAACACGCTCTAATATGTCTTCTCCCCTGGTGTGTGTCACACTTTGTAGTTGTGCCAGAAAGACATCAGATTTCCTCTGGCCTTATTTATAAAACAGATCTTAGCATCAAGTTTGAATCCACTAAACTGTCATTTAAAACTGTAAGAATAAAGTGTCTAAAATCTAAATTCATAATTGAGTTAATCTTGTGATCTTTGAACATTAGAGAGTCTTGTCATTGGACACCTGCTTTAAATTTAATTTATGAAATATCTCTATTTAATTTGCTCAGCATCACATTCCCAAGACTCACTTTGCCTTTTTGCTTTCAGAATCCTTGAAAGAGCTGGAAATCCTGGAAAGAACTAAACATGTTATACTCGAAAAGAGTAAGTAAGTAGTATGTCACACAATTATACAGTTTCTCCTTTAATTGACATTGTTGCTGTTGGCTGATGTTAAAAAAGGAGAAATTCTCTGACCTGAACCTAAACCTTTCCTTGAATTATTCTCTAATACACAGAATTTATGTGACAGACTTTTTTCTTTTAAATAAATAAGGCTTGGGTGCACTTGATAGCTTGTGCCTACTAATGAAAACATTCTTAATCTCAGCCCTCCCACACGCAATCATTGTGAATGCTGTTGCCTTGCGAAAACAATCTGTCTTCTTTAGATTCTCGTCACAGCGATATAATTTCCATCCCTGCCATTCTTACTGATTTTGTGAATATTCTGCGTGCAGTTTCCATCATGTTCAGATATATAAACTAACCATTACCAGCTGTACAGCACTGAAGCATTTTGTCTTCCATTGTCACATTTATATCTCCATCTTCTGCAGGTTGCATTACTTAGTAATACGTCTACGTTTTCTTTGGTTTTTCCTCTGCCCCTACCAAAGATAAGTGTGTTTTGTTTTCCCATTCTGAGTGAAAACCAAACATTTAAATTGAATGTATTGTATTGTCTAACATACATATTGCAAACCACTAAGCAACGTTAAGGAGAAAAGGGAGAAGATTAATAAAGAGAGAGAGAAAGAAAGAGGTGCTGGAGCTTCCCATTTATCCTCCTACAGTACATTTAAACAAATTAGCTTATACACACACACACACACATACGCCTTCACACAATTTTACACATACTGTGTCACTTTCCATATCACTGCAGTGCAGATAAATCCTACACAAACTCACGCACCTGCAGGGGAACAGCTTGAAATTTCACATCTGAATTCTCTGTTTTAGTCTTCCTTGTTTTGACTGGGTAAATCATCTCAGAGCAAAGTTAGGCAGGTCATATGTGGCAATATATGAAAGACATACTGCCACTTTGGGTTTGTGTTTGATTTATGTAAGCAAGGACAGTGCAAATTAATAAAACACCTTGTAATACATGAGTAAAAATGTCAGAATTAGTCAAAAAGGCTATTTTTTATCTGTAGTCCCCTGGCCAAGGCTTCCTAAAATACATCAAGCAAAAACACTAATGGAAACAAACAACAAAACAGGCACACAAACTGTTAAGAACAGTAAAAGTGTAAGAGGGGTGTAACTCAGGAGCCAATAGCCACTAGATTAAACTATATAAATACAAGTAACCAGCATGTAAAAGATGCACCTAATAAAACAGACAATACACATTGAATTAAACCCTTAAAGTTGTGTAAAAAAAGAAAGAACAAATAATACAACTAAAACATCTAAAAAAACAACAACCAAAAAACCAAGCAAATGTCACATAATTCATTACATCATTATTGTTGGCACAAATATGAATTGTTCTGAGCATCTGTGGAATCAATAAGCAGTCACTCAATACACTTGTTAGCAGCTAAAAACACCAAACAGCTGGTAACCTTCAAACTAGTGTGAAATCTCCTCTTGGTTCTTTCTTTTTAAATTATTCAGTATTGAGTATGGGAGTGAAGCCTGTCATACAGCCAGCCTTTTTTTAAAGAAACTTGTTAATCCTGTTGCTATCAATGGCAGTAGTATTGTACAACAGCATGAAAGCAAGGCCTTGGCAAAAAAAACTCTTGCCACTGACCTTCAAAACAACAACAGCAACAACATTTTCTAACCATTTCAATTTAATTTCAACATGAACACCTAAATATTCCTTCTAACTCGGAGTGTATCATCAAACAATAGTTTTGCAGCCATCCGACTGTGACAACAAGCAGTGGTGAATGAGCAGAGAAACTGAAATACAGCCGCTGAGAAAAATGTATGTAATATTTTTGTTTTACTGTATGTGACCACTGGAGGGCGGTGTTGCATACATAAACAACTGACGTGTGTAATTTCACTGACAAAGGAGTTCTCTGCATATGTGCATGTGTCTGTACATGCATTTCAGTAAGTATGTGTGTAAACAGTTGTGTGCAATGGTTGGAATGTTTCCATTATGTTAATCTGACCTGCAGCCTCGTTTCCAAAGCTTTCAGTGTTCAGAAGTGCCATTTGTTTCAATTTTCCTCCACTTACTGTCCCTTTCCCCCTTTAAATGAAAGAGATGCACCACTGCGGGGCTCCCCTTGACATGGAAATGAAAAATATTGCTTGTCATGGCTGTAAGACTCCATATCCTTGGTCAGACAGTGCTGCTGATATTTCCCATAGGTGTCTGTTTTGTTGCCTTGGCATTTAGAAGGAAAGCTATACAGATTTCTCTGGCACATAGCTGGACAGAAAAATATGAGATCTAGATTACAATCACTGTTTCCATGACAACATCAACGTTGACACTGACATGTGGGTACTGAATGGACGTTGCAAAAATTACATTAAATTTGAATGAGTGAGTGTTGCTATACACTCACACTTGGTTGTTTCGGGGGAATTCGTCTCATGCTGTGTTAAGCAGACCGACTGGCCAGTATTAATCCACACACACTTAAGTGTGCCATGGGAAAGCTCACAGTGGGTCCTAATGCATATTGCTGTAGGCCTGTGTGTACATAAAAACTCTTGATTTTAGCTGAAAAATAACAGTTTTCAGTGATACAAAAACACTTTTTTACCAAGCATACCCAGTAATTTTAATGCTTAACAACAAAACTGTCAGTTTGTGTTATATGCCAGTAGGTTTGATTTATAGTATTGCATTCAACAAAGCTAAGATGCACTGTAAATATCAAATACTAAACTTCCCAATTTTTGGATCTAAATTGTCAGCAAGATGTCAAAGCATATCTCTGCAGAGTTCATCAGGCAGACGCTTGAAAGGATGGAATGAGGCATCTGATCTTTTTGTTTCATTTGCAGAGGCTTTGGGGATGTAGGATGTACGCAGAGGATATGATAAGTCAGCAAAGATCTTATTAGCACAACCAGTGTGTATCATTCAAAGAGCTGGGGGATGCTTGTGTTGCTGCATCTGATTACATTATTATTATTATTATTATTATTATCCTGTTGAATTTAACTAGAATTTTGTCAGCAATAGCCTACAAAACCCTTTTGGCTCAAAACCATGAAGAATTCATCCATTTTTACTTGCTTATCAGAGACAATACAGAGTGATTAAGAGTCACCAAAGAATGGTTTCCCCCATTACAGTGGAATGTGATTATTGGATGCCAAAAGCTGGAAATCTATTGTGTATTTCACAACTGTAAACAAAGAAACAACACAAAGAGGCTGTGAGGCAGTACTTGGGCACAGCGGTGCTTCGAGCTAAATGCTAACATCAGTATACGAACATTCTCAAAGTGAGAATGCTAACATGCTGATGTTTAGCAGGTTTGTTGCATTCACCACCTTAATTTAGCCTCTTAGCATGCTAACATTTGATAATATGTATAAGCACATAGTATAGGGGATGATGTGAGGCTGTTATTGGTTTAGGACCAAATATATGTAAAAGTTAAGTATTGGGTAAACTGATTTTTTCATCTGATGTTGGTGCTAGAGGAAAAGTCAGATGATCTCTTTTTCTGACGAGCACAGTGTGACAATTTGGCAGTGAGACATCAATAGCGTCCTAAGCAGTGCTTGTGTTGGAGCAAAGGTGAAACCTTCCCTCTATTAATATAGTCTTAGTGGAAAGATCAGTATTAAAAGCTGACCCAGTAATTTAGTGACTTGCATTTAGTAGTGGCTCTAGTGCCTTAGTTAGAGGACATACAAAGAAGTCTTCACCAGAGACTCTGATTACTAACTGAAATTTGAGGTGCTGCACCTCATTAAACCGTGTGCTCCAGATCTCATCTTTCCAAATTCCAGGCTCCGATGCTTGCTGGGGTCTTCCCAGAGCTCTGTGTCTCCATCATTACGCTGAGCCTCCTCCTTCAAACTCTCCTTTTTTACAATTTATCAAAGAGGGCACAGCTGTTGAGAGTGGTGTTTTTAAAATGATTCCGCCATCTGCCATGTACAGTAGAGTAGCTTCCCATTTCTCACTCACAGTAGGAAGTTCTCTTCCTGTTTGGGTTGAGTACCCACTTTGTAGTAGTAATCAGTTCTGCAGTTTGTGGGAAATTGTACACAGGGACACATAAATTAAAAAAAAAGAAGAAGAAAAAAGACCTCTGTTAGCAGGACCCAAGGACGATCAGTCAGCTGTTCTGTCCATCCTGACGATCTGGTCTAAACCAATACTGCCGGATAGCCATGAGATTTGATACAATGGATTTAGTGCAGCAAATTCTTTCTCTGTTTGACTGCCCTATTGTATACAGTGGCCACTCAATTAGGCACACTTGTGCAGTCTAATGAAATCCAATACAGCTGTTCTGCCATAATGTCTAGTTTTATGATGCCTATAATCATATTTTTTAAGGTGTTAATTCAATTTAGCATTGCAGTCATAGTTAGTGGTGGTGTTGTACTGCACTGCATTAAATTATTAGTTGCCATATTGTCATTCTTGACAGTGCAGCTGGATGGTGCCAGAGTAAAGATTTTTTTAATTCCTACACATTATATAGTGGCTTTAATTACAGATACTCTCAAAATTTTGTCACTGTTCTGCGTAAACTTAACTTACACTAACTGTAAATACAAGTAACTAAATTAAATTCTGTGATGGCCTCACTAGTATTGAAGAATGAGTGAAAATATAACAATGCAATAGTTGCAATTAGGTAGTTTCTCTGTGGTTACACAAGGCTGGAGCACAGGTGCCATTGAAGCCCCACTGCCAAAGCTTACATGTTGTTACATTGCACACATACAGAATCAGAAAAGCCACAGTGAATCTGTCTATTCTTTTCTATTTTCAATTCTTTTTTGTTTTAATTGTTTTTCTTGTGTCTTTGTTCTTCTCTTCTCAGTATATCCTGTATCTAAATTTTCATTTAAGTTTGTAAATCATCTACAAGATATCTTTTAGACATTAGTACTAGATATGTCAAATTATGTTGTGCCATTTTTCAAATGTGTTTTACAAGATAAATAGATTTTAGAAAGTAACTGCAATATGTTCATGAAAAAAAATTATAGCAGTTTGAAGTACGACCAGCCTGTATTATTCTTTCAGCTGGAGAACTGATGCCTCTGATAGGTGTTGCATCTTTAAAGGCCAGGTGTTTGGACTATATAACATCTGCTTGGGTGGCTCCTTTTCATCTGAGCAAGAGGCACCAGATGCTGCCTCTGCAACCAAACCACCTCCGCAGAGATGTTCTGTCCTCAGATGAAATAAATTGTAGGAGTGACAAATTAATGATATCAAGTGTGTCTGGAGGGAAAAGTTAAAGTAAATAAACATATGCTTTTAAGTTCATCTCTGCACCACAGCGTAACAAACACAACAAACCACTAAAAATACTATGTGTGACTGATCGATTTGTGGCCACTTTGCTGCCCACAAAGCAGATTTCACGTGGTAGCTGTGGTCAATATCTTTGACCTGAATATCCAGCTGCTTTCCAACACCATCCTTGTCAATAAACAAATTCATTACTGATGATGCCCACAGACAAAGCACTGGATGTGCAACTGTTGATCTATTATGCTGTTTAAAAAGGGGAAAAAAATAGAATTGACATTGTCAGCATATGTATAGTAAATAAAGTAGGTTTGTTGACAAATGACTATCAGACTCTAACCTCTTTGGGATATCATTGTGTACTGAGCTGAAGCAGTGAAAGTGTGTCACACTGCAACGGCTTGCATGGACTGTTGGTGGCCTGGACAAGTAGGGCAGACAATTAAAATTGGGCAAAGCCAGAGGACAAAAAAAACATTGGAAATCTGTTCTAGTGAGCCTGACATGGTTCACTTGTGTGTGTCCATTTCAGATGATGGTCTCAGACTCGAGTCTGTACAGAAAGGATCACCAAAGACTGTGCGAACTAGGAGAAAGAAGGTGATTGATATGGCTACTTTGCGGCGCCAACCAAGGTCCAGAACAGCCTCCACTCGGCAGGATCGTGGCTCCTGCTCTTCGACTGCGTCCTGCCCTGTCTTCTCTGGACCATACAGTGACCAAGAAGAAGAAGAAGAACACTCACCGCTTCGGCGCCAATCCTCTCCTTTACTCAAAGGCTCTCTTTCCAGTCTACACAACTCCACCAGCCCAAGCCCCAAGGGTTCCCTTTCTAGCCTCCAGGGGTCTGTTCCGTGCCTCCAAGGATCACTGCCAAGTCAAAGAGGATCTCTGCCCAGCTTCAAGGGCTCTTTATGCAACCTGAGAGGATCAATCTCTCGGATGAAGAGGCGGTCATTGGGTAGCCTGGACAACTCGAGCCCCAGCCCAAGTGATAGGAGTACCAGTCCCAGCCTACAGAGCCGCAACGGTAGCTCCAGTGATGACGATTGCAGTTGGGACACAAATAGCTGGAGCTCAGGGGCCACCTGCCTACTACGGACTCCTGTGAAGCAAGATAGCAATGAATCAGGGGAATCAGGTGGAAAGTCTTGCACCACTGACCAGGTGTCTGCTTCTGCCATGGCTGAGCCTGAAATCATTTACCAAAATCTTATCTTCTCACGCCCTGCTGCTAAAACTGAAAGTAAAGGAGGTTGTGCTCCTGAGAGGACTTCCACAGTGCTAAAGAAAGATGTAGAAGCCCAAAGTTTGTCCTCATCTAGCCTGAGCAAGAACACTGTATCATCCCATCAGCAGGACAAGAATACAGAGGACAGGCGCAAGTTCTCACAGTTTCTGAATGAGGTGAGCTTCAGGGTGTTGAAAACTAACAGTGGTTCTCCCCAACAACAGTCTACCCTTCGACATCGCTACCTGTCTCCTAAACCACCGCCACCATCAACCCCATCCCACCCAACAACCACACTACATTCGATGCCAACAAACCTACCACCACCATCATCTACATCGGCAACAAGTTTGTGGTACAGCCCAACAAACTCAAACCTCCAGACCATCAAGGAGTATGATTCAAAGGACATTACCAGCTCCATCCACCAGTGGAGCAAGACATTACCTAGCTGTAAGATCTTGGAGCCTGGGGATGTGTTAAGGAAAGTAAAAGGGGAAAGTCACCCAGAGCACGACCTGGAGCTATGTACAAAGATCCAGGCGCAGCCTTCCACTGGGAGACTTTATCTAGAGACGGACATTGACAGAGTAAGGCGAATTGATGAACTGGTAGCTAATGGCACCCTGGGGAAAGAGAGGAATGAGAAAGGGCTGCAGAAGTGTATGGAGAGAGGGAAGGAGAGGGAGAAGAGAAAAGAGAGCCTCTGGGAGAGAGACGGAGGAATAGAGAAAGGCAAGAAAAATGACAAAGGGAGTGAAAAGCCATGCTGGGAAAAAGACAAAAGGATGGAAAGAGGGAGGGAGAAGGAGAAGAAAGTGGCACTTACCAGTTATGAGCCTCCTCCTCCTCAATCAACTTCCAGTGGACGGAGTAACCCCTGCCCTGTCTTCAGCTGGCCAGAGGGATTTCCCAGAATGTCCTACAGGTCTACATCACTCCCTCGACCTGTTAATATGACTGTGAGTACCACTAGATTAAAAGAGTTAGTTCAATAATATTTCAAAATCCAGATTTTCTTACTCACCTGTACTTTGAGTTGCATTACATTTCATTTAAGGTGTTCATATTGTCCACAGAACACACCTCTATCACCAGACAATTCTGAACCATTGCATTACCTTCAGTGACAATGTGTTTCTTTCTTCCTGGATTCCAGATATGGCAACTTAACAACAGTATGGCTAATGTTATACAACTTGAACATTAGGTGAAGGCTGGGGAAAAAATAATGGTTTCGGGGGCATTAGGGATTGGTATTAGATGTAAATTATGAAGTAAAGAATTGTCCAATATAGCTGTACTTTCTAGGGACACAGGTTGCATTTCAGGTTGCATTTGGACCGAGCTTAGTGTTTTTTCTTCCTGTCTTTCTCGCAACATTTCTCTTGGCAATGGAAAGGTGCAAACTACCATCTGCTACCATTTCCTAAGCTGCCACCTGCTGCTTTTAACTTAATAGAAGTATTTTTTGGCCAAGAAAATAAAATCTGAAAAAACCTTGTAAACATACATCAGGTTTGTGTTACCCAAGAATCTTTCATAATTTCTAGAGGTGGAGTCTGGTGACCGGACTGTCAGTTAAATTACAATAGTGTAAACATGCTTTCACAGGCACAGATTGTTGCTTATGCTGACCAAGTGTAAACCCAATGTCATGTCACCCATTGTTTTGTAGACTACTGTTTTGTAGCCTTGGGTTTGGCATTATAACCGTTGCCATATTGATTTTTTGAAGCTAGAAGTGACCGTATTATGACGAGATGGTGGGGAGGTTACACATTGCCATGTCCTGATTGTATGTGACTGAGAATCCGAGGACATGCCGAGGTAGCGACTTCTCAGTCACAAAGTAGCCACACCCTAAAGCATAACCTGATTAATCATCTATTTTACTCTACATTGGACCAGAATTTACAAAATCAACATCATGCTGTATTAAATAAGACTTGAAACTAGCGATTTAAGCCATACACTCATTAGGAAACTTTTTATTGAGGTAATAAATCACGTGAAAGGTAAGGTCATTTTCTCATAAGCTTACATACAATCAGACTTTGTTTTGCAACCAGTGGACTCGCCCCCTGTTGGCTATTAGAAATAATGCAGGTTTAAGGTACTTCACTTTTAAGACCAAGCTCCATCAACTATTTATACAGTCAATGATGCTGACAAGCTTTTACTCTGAAAAGTATTTGATAGAAATTTTTAAGTGATAGAATGATCACTGGAATTAACTTAGTGTGTTATAAACACTGACTTTAAACATTCAGCACACACGATCAAGATGCAGAGTACAGATACACATACATGGATTTTATTACATCATATGCAGTTATTAAATTAACAAGTTTATTTTGTTTCATTGTAAGTATAATTGCTGCGATCATTTTCAGTAATCATATCAGAGAGGAACATACACTGTGCGACTTGTAAGTCTTTTTAAGTCTTTCCTCATCATGCACTAAGAGTAGATGTTTGTAGATTGCTGGAACTGAGGAGCAAAATTAATAGGATTACTCAAGCTTCAGATGTTTCCACTCAATCTTTATTCATGGCTTTGACATTTCTCCTTATGAACTGAATATTGCACTTCTTATTAGACACTGGTGTTTTGCTTAATAACCCACTTGCCATACCAAACAAAATCTGAAAACATGATTGTTCATTAACATAATATATATGAATGGGGAACCTGCATTATTTTGTACATGCACAGGAATGTAAAAGAACATATCCTCACTCATATACGTCCTTTTCAAACACAGACCCGAAATCAAAGCATGAGCAGAAATCTGGATTAATCTTTTCTCACCATAGCCAGGATGTTCTCAAAGGAGTGCTACGGTAAAGGTCTATATTACTTCTCATTTAAATGCATTAGCATCTTTCTGCCCCCTTAACATCCAACAGAGGGATAGCAAAGAGAACGCATCAGTCCCTTTGGCATTTGGGGTTTCAAACGAATTTCTCTATCCTGCCTGTTTGCCTGTGTGAAGGTAGCTAATACATTAATAATTTAAACACTTTCCTCCATCTTTTTTGAGCTTCTGGCTTAGAAATGCCATTCAGCACTAGTACCTCCATTCTGCACTGGTGTACAAAAACTCTGCTGTTAAATGGGTGGACCCTGACTAATGTCCAGCAGTAAAGAAGCAGGGAGATGTTTGAGATGCAGCTTCCTGATTAGAATTTATTCACTGGATGGCAGCTCCCTAGCAACTGTTCGGCCGATGAGTGGGCGTATACACTGAAAGGAGTACATGTGATACTAGGAGAGAAAACTGCTGTACGTAAGCTTTTCACACACTTAGTGACTTGAGAGCGGATCACAGACAAGGAGGGTAATTATTTCAAGGAAGGAATAAGGGAAAGATGGAAAAGTGTGATGAATTGTACACTTATTATACACCAATTAAAGGCAAATTTATACTTTAATAAAGTGGAAAATTTGCAGTGCATACCGGTTTGTTGAAAAGAAAAATACCATGCATTGAAAAGAGCATGAGACATCCAATAGTCATGTTTAATTAAGGTTCAAGGCCCAATTATTCATAACATATACTGTATATTAACGTTGAACTAGCTGGTGAACTTAGTAGAGCATTTTGCAGCTGAAGAGACAGATATTTCCCTTTGGAGTTTGTGGAGACCAAACTGAGGGCTAAAAGGAGAATGAATATTAGACTTCAGGTACGTCCACGAAGGATGTAGAAGTAGAAGTTCACTTTATCCACATTAAAGGTGATATGTCAGGGTTATACAGTATGAACAGTTGTTTTTAAGTTGCTCTCTTGCGTGGTGTGTTTTTGTCAGCTGATCATAATTGAGAATACTGTATATCCATGTTTTATTGTGGTGTTGTGGCATCTGATGGTGGTGGTGGGGTTAACATTTTTTTATGTTTAGATCACAGTTTGTGGCTATTTAGCAACAGCAAAACAAAGGCTAACATTGTACATTTTTCACTGAATGGACATGCATCCACAGTAGCTTCAGCTGGAGATTCAGGGATACCTTCCAGGAATACCGACCCATTCCTCCTCCTCCCTCTCTCTAGGCTTGCCCTCCCCGCACAGAGGGATGCTGGGAAGCAGGGATGGACGGAGACGATTACTGAGCGTTGTCTCATTCAGTAGTTGTATGAGTCATCCTGCAGCATCACTCGGACTGTTTGTAACACCCACACAACACCGCGAAGCACGGCACACACATGCTCACAAACACGCACTGCACTCACACCCTGTATGTTGAAGTTGTGTACCTGTGACATTCATTATCCCTCAATGGATCCTCGACTTAATCCTGAGGCTGACTGGAACTGCATGTAACTTGGCACACAGAAGCCATATCAGCAGCAACTTCCTGAGCATCTATGATCATTTGTAGCTTTTTGTTTTAGACTTTGGCTGCACATATATGCACTGCCATGTCAACTCCAGTCCAGGGGATGCATTGAGTAATTGGTTCTGCACCAAAGAATTAAGCCAGAGTGAAAAATGTAAATGGTAAACACTCTTGTGAAATCCATGTCATGCATAATTCATGTGCAATAAACAAATGTGTACAAGCAAGATCTTGTTCTTACATTCATCTCTTTTCACATACAGTATAAGGACGTGTCGGAGCAACTGAGTAGAGTGGGGGTGTCACCTCCACGTTGTATGAAATTTTAAATGTAGCTCTTAAAGGAAAGGTTTAAGCTTTCTTTTATTTCAAGTTAGATAAGGAGATTGATACTGCTCCCATGTCTGTGCAATAAATCTGAAGCTAATGGCAGAGGCCAGTTAGTTTAGCTTGGTGCAAAGACTATAAAAACAGCATTGTCAGTGGAAAACAGGGGAAAGCAGCTCGCTCGCAAACAAAACACAATTTGTCTTTTCAAGAAAATGTATTGAGGTGAAGTTTAAAGGTGCTGGTAGACAGTTTCCTTTGTTAACTTTGGACAGAGCCAAGCTAGCTGTTTCCCCCTTTTTCCAGTGTTGATGCTAGGCTAAGCTAACTGGCTTCTGGTGTTTCCTATTTGCTTCCCATTTAAAATAAACACATAAGAGTGGTATCAATCATCTCATCTTACTCTCGGCAAGAAAGCCAAGAAATTTATTCCCAAATATGTTGACCTCTTTTCAATGGACTTTCATTTGCAATTATTAAGGTTTGTTTGTGTTCTTACTTTTACTCCAATAGGCTAATTTTCTATTTTTCATCTTTTCTGTGTCTTTTCTATCCTTTTTAATAGCTACATATGTAAGTCTGCCTCTTGGGCACATTCTCTTTATTTCTCCAGCATTTTTCTTCTGAACTGTTAATCTCTCATTTCTTGCTCCATCTGTCTCTCCTCCGTCTTTCATTTAAAGCTCTCAATAGTGATATAGTATGTGTGCCCAGAGTGAGAAATAATATATATATTTATTTGCTGAGACAGACACTCTGAGAGGTCGTTAAACACCAGATAAGAAGCACTGCACAGCATGCTGTGGCAGCCGACCAGATAAATCTGCTTGATAAATAAATGTACTCATTTTACCCTCTCTTCTTCTCTTCCTACCAGGAATCTGATGGAGAGATGCAGCATGACACGAGGTTAGCCACTTTCACTTTTACGCCCTCTCTCTCCCCTCCTTCTTCTCTCCATCACCCATCACTCCCATAACCCCTCCTCTCTTCCCATACACCTCCTCCTGCTCCATTCAATTCTCAGCTCCCTCCCTCTCTCTCTCTCTCTCTGTCTCTCTCTCTCTCTCTCTGCCTACCAGCCTGTCTCCAGTCAGAATTAGAGGAGGCTTTTTCTAAATGCATGCCGCTCTGAGGGGATGCACAGGCACATGAATATTGTGATCTTATCTGCTGAAAATGAGGCGAAAAGCATTTAAACGGTAAGGCAAGAAATAGGAGAAGTACATGCTTAGTTTCATTTGCTGCTCTGAGATAGCTGTATGTTGTTGCTTTATTTTACATATAAATGTAAAATAATGACTGTTGTGAGTGTTCCTCTGTAGCTTTTGTGTCGTTTTGTCCACCTGAGTGCTTTCACAAAAAGGGCTGGGTAGACAGCTGTGCATTCAACAGTACAGCATGTTTGGAGAATATGGATACATGTTGTGCAGTGTGTTCCAGTAAACTGGTGCTTTCTGTCACTGTAATTTCTGCAGCAAAGTGAGGCTACCGAAGAATGTTTGTTTGAGTTGAATTACATCTGTGTCTTTTTGTTTTTCTGCTCAGTTTCGATTGCTGAGCTGTCATTTGGATTTTATTATTGGGAGAATAATGAGCCGCCACATGTTTTCACAGCCCCCAATTAACTCTCATATTCATTCACTGGGCAAGATGATGCCACAGAGAGGCAATTATGGCTGAACAAGTGCATCATGACGGAGAAAGTTGTTCTCATTAAGCCAAACTCCTCACCTTGTGTAGATTACAGGAGAGAGAGACAGACCAAGAAGTGTATGTCCATATTTTACTTGATGAGTTGAGAAAAGACATGTGATTACTTTGTATTACAAGGAGTAAATCAGGAAGTCTTCTACCACATGTAGCCTTTAGGTGGTTTTGTTATCAGCATGTCAGCATATTATGATTATAACATCTAGAAGTTAATTGCTTTCACCTCCAGTCTTAACCTCCAGCAAGTGAGGAAACATTGATTTTTGGAGATGATCCCCGCTTCCTGTTACATAATTAAAGCAAACAGCACATCGAATAAGATGCTTTCTAGAGGGAAACTTAATCTTTGAAGTGAGTTTTAAACTTGCTGTACAGTGAGCTTTAATTAATCTGTGGGAAAACATACTGAGTGCTGACCCTTTTAACACTGCAGTGTTGTTTTTCTTTTTGCAATATGACAGCATGTAATTAATGTATCATTACTTCAAAGATAAGTACCCCAAGCTTTACTGCAGTACGTGGCAGAATCAATCCTAGTTTACAAATATTACATTTATTCAATCGGTCTTGTCAAAAAAGAAATCACAACAAGGCAATTTGGAACATTTTGAAGTATAATTCATAACAGTTGTTTTCTGTTGATATGAACATTCATTCTAGCAGCCAAAAACTTGAATAGATTCAAAAAATTGTAATAAATGAGTCTTGAAAACTGTCTAAACAAATCAACCAAGCCCCAACAGCACACCGTGCACTACTCTTCCTCAGTTTTCTAAAACAACTTCTAATCATAGATAATAACAAAGCTTATCACCAAAGGCTCTTTGGCTTTTTACCTTTTTTTATACCTCAATTAGAGCGATGGCAACTAAACTGAGATCATCGTGCACTGACAAACTTACAAACTCACAAGCACAAATAAGAAGAGCACATAAATCTTTGCCTCTTAAAAGCCAGTTTTTTATGAGATTTTTCCATAGATAATTGGAACTTTGCGGTAATTGTTAGATTTTGTGCAAAGACATCTTTGTGCAAATTTTCGGCTTCAAAATCCTGTGTCTGGTACATTGCTGTAAATGCTATTCTTCTTTTATTTTTAGATCATTAATGTCATGTTTAGGAGGTGGCTTGCTTCACTCGTGCCAGTCAGACAGAAGAAATGCTAAACCTTCCCAAAAAAAGTAACTTTTCAAAATTCAAGAAATTCAAAGTGGAAATGATGAGCAAATTATGTTCTTAAAAATGGACACTGTGCCCTTCAAGTCAAAAGATAACTGCCAATGATGAAAAATATTATCACTATCCAAACTCTAAAAAACAAAAAATGCAAAGAGTTTCCGTGAGTCCAAGGCTTTTGAAAGTTTCTTTGTTGTGATCACCTCAAATTTTGTTTTGGATAAACCAAGGACAGAAAAGAAAGTACAAACAGCTAGCTCAATAACCAGCATGGAGAAAAAAAAAAGCTGTATTGGCTTCACTTGACTTTCTGTGACTTTTAATTAGGTCTCTACAAATGTTTCAGCGTACCTTCATCAGCTGCATCTACCCATGATCCACTTTGCTTCCTGCACCGGGCCCATGGAGACTTCACTAGCCCACCGGGCTTCTCCCAGACTTTGAGGAATATGCCTGAAGAGGCTTTGTTTGTTCATCTCTCTTCGTCTTTCCCTAAGCTAGGCACGTAGCATCCAAAAGCACATGCTATGCGAAAGGCTCCCTTCAGGTTAGCCTGGAGCAGTTTGCCACCTCCCCACTCTCTCATTCTCCCGTCTAATTATATCCGAGCTGATGAGATCAGAGTTTTATGCAGGAGCCATTTGTGAAGGTGGACTCCTGTAGCATCTGGAAGTGGTTGATGAGGGTTTTGCCTCGCAGCATACTCAAGGGTTTCGCTTTGCCTTTGAGTGTGCACATGTATACGTATTCTCTGATTTAGCCCGCTGTGAATCACATGTCTAAGTCTTGAGACTCCTTCTCTGTCTTCGACTTCCCACCTCACCACCCATGTTGCTCCCAGGACTATAAAAGATACGCCTGTCTGTCACACAGTATACACACGCCTCCATCAAAGCCAACAGAACAGGGTGACTTGAGCAGCATAAGCCCATGAAGGAGACCCTAAGGCTCTAACACAAAGTCCATTTACTGCATGTAAGAATAGTAGGATGTGGCATTTTAATGTCACATATAAAATACAGAGGATAGAGCTCTTCAGCACATTGATCTCACTGTCTTCACACAGCCTATTTTAGCTATGACTAATTATTTTTCTTTGTTCTTACAGCTCATTAATGCGTTAGCTTCAGTCCTGTTCTCTCTTGTTCAGGGTCATGGTCCAGAGACTGCTCCTATTATATCCACAATATTTGTTGATACAGCCGCTGTTGTTGTGTTGAGCTGCAGGAAACGGTTTCGCCAGACAAGAAGCTTTTTGTCAAACACGTAAGCAAACACACGTAGCACTCTTACGAGCTACATGTTGAACAAACTGTGTACTTATTGCACCCATTACACCTCAGTAAATATTTCATTGCACACTGGAGGGCCGTGCATGCTGCTATACAGTATGTTCAGCCTCCAAGGACACAAACTCGCCCACCCCTCCTGCAGCGTAATGCATGGTGGATTTCCAGATGTCACATCTGGGCTGTGATGATAGAGAGAAAAGGCTCGAAGGTGAAACGGACAGGATTCTTTCTTCAAAGGTGAAATTTGGTTGTCATGCTCTTTGGAGCTCTTTGTGCTCTGCAGTGGTGCGCTGAGCTACAGGATAACATATGCTTTGGAGGGACAGGATCCTATAAACTGAAATATCCTAATTCAGATTCACTAGTAGTTCATTTATGTTAACTCGCAGTGACAAACCCATAGAGAATTATCCAGAGTCTGCAGTTCCCTTCAGCATGATAAGAGGTTTATAGCATTTTTCAGCTCATCGTTTTGGTTTTCTTGCCACAGCTTTACTGTTATTTTTATTTTATTTTTTTATTTTTTTATCATCATCGCAGAGTTGTTTTCTGCAGGCAACTGTTTTCAGCAAAAAAAAAATCTCTGCTAGGGCTGCAGCAACTATCTTCATCATCAATTAATCTGCTGATTATTTTAACGATTAATAATTAGTTATTTTAACTTAGGTGATGTGCTTGACTTACATTGGGCACATACTGTAACTTTTATGCAACTAATGTACTTATTTTAACCCAAACCATGATCTTTTCTAAAGTTTTGTTGCCTAAACTTAACCAAGTAGTTTGTGTTTCACAAGGTTAACCATGTGTTGACGAAGGACCAGTACGCCTGAACCACCTCCAACAGTCATATATGTCTATGGTGCAACTACAAATAAGATAATATACTTTTTATTGATTGCACTCAGGAAGAAGTAAAGAAGAGTTAAAGAGTAAAGTAAGAGTTAAAGCAAGAGAAGAATGAACAGATATATAACAGACGCTTACTTTAAACAGTCTACAGCAATGCTAGCGGCTCTATGAGGCTGCGCTAGCGGTGCTAATGTTAACATTGACTATTTTAGTTTATCATGTTGGCCTCCTAACACTTGCTAATGAACTAAACAACTGTATCAATAATTTTGCAGGTAGATGAAACGTTAAGGTATCCCTAAAGTTATTACAATTAATCCTGAGGGGGGCATAGTGTGTGCTAAAGTTGTTGTTGGGATATTTTAATCGGGAGCCAAGTGGAGGACCGAAAGACAGACACAGATTGCCATCCTTAGAGCCAAGAGCTAAAACTAGAATAATACAGTTACTGTATGAAACATGAGGCATTTAAAATAAAAATGTAAGATATTAAATAAAATACGCAGCAAACATAAATATGAACTATCAAATCATCAAGAGCAGTTGCTTTATAGATCTTTAAAACCCTCCTATGTGTGTTGTATCTGTCCTCCACCAGGCTGCGAGCACATCTATGTCATATTGTGGAGACATACCTCAGTGAGGACTGGACAAAGTGAGAAATCTTAACTCAGGCTGTGGTTTTAACACACATACAGTATAAATACTGTAAGTGATCCTGTCAGTAGACCATCATGTACTCTTCCCTCTCTGTGTATGTCTGACTATTGTTGCTTGTTTGAAAGGTTATGGAGGGGTGAAGAGCACAGTGAACTGCTGGCCCGCGGCACTGTGCAACTCCAGAACCATAATACTGTGTGCTTATGTCAGGAAACACCGAGAGATAGAGGGACAGAGAAGACATTTTGTCAATACATTCAGTTACAGCAACGTGAAACATAAAATCAATATCAAGTTTATTCATTTCACCATTGTTTTTACGACCAGGCAGTTATTGCAAGAATAAGAGTCGAAATTTAAAGAGAACCCACAATTGTGCCCTTGGCTGAAAAGGAATTAAATTTAAGAGGACTGGAATTGTTTTTCTCAATCAGAAAGGAAACATGTTTGCAATTATAGGGGACTTGAACTTCATCTGACCTGATGAATCTGAATAACGTTGTCCAAGTTGTCCAGAAATAATTCTGGCACTTTTGTTTTTCTCTTCCCCCAGTCAAGGCCCAACCTCAGGCTTTGTCGATCTTCAGCACTCATTGAAGGATTTCTTCATCCTGTATCTAAAAAGAAATGACACAATGTCGAGAAGGATCTTAGTTTTTAAATCTTGATGTCGGTGATTAAGAAGTGAAACAAATGGTTCAGCTGTCCCTACATTTTTGATGCTTCAAATCCCTCTACTGTATGCATGTTATTCTCATTCTTGCTGACTTCTTCAAACTCCTCAGAAGGGGAATTCTGACTGAACTTGTTGAATTGAAAAGTGAAATTTGTGATTTGAAGCTCTTTCTATGGGGCACGCCGTCTTCCAGAAAATATTTCTGATAGATTTCTTTTTATACTTTGACAATAATTGTCAAAGCGCTCTTTGACAGAATTTTTTAACAGCACAGAAAGAAGTTGAAGTCAGTGTTTTAGCCTCAGGCCAATCTCATGCACAATCACAGTATGTGCAGGGAATAGAGTTCTTCACTGGACTAAAACTTGAGACCAGAGCCCAGACCTCGCTGAACCCGACTGGTATTGCCATGTCTGAGACCCAAACACATCCTGCGATTCGAAGCTATAGTTTGTCTTTATTTTGTCCATTACTACATGTCTCTTTCTGTCTTCCCACTACATTTTATTCTTAAAACATGACATGCGTTCACATATATACAATTGGCAAATTTATAGAGATAAAGAGAGCAATTAAACCCAACCCCAAGGTATTTATGCAACAAAATTATATGAATTCAGCTTATCTGAAACCTGGATACAATAAACTAGAAAAAAAAGCCTGCTTTTAATTATGTGACTAAATCTGATCAATGTGAAGATTAATCAGTACATTAAGTCAACTCCACTCTCCACCATTTCATGCTTTGTCAGTTAGCATGCAGTCAACTTTTGGGAGCTTGTTTGTTAGCTAAGACTGCCTTCAGCCTTATGGAGGGATTCAGTCAAACAGACCTGTGATCCAAAAAAGTGATCTGAAAGGACAAGGACTTGTGCGATTAAGTGTTAATATGTAGCTTTAAAAACCTTTGTGAAGCCTGCTTAAACTTAGCATAATTTCTCCTGTGTACCAGGTTTTTCTTAATAACTTTAAAGGAGACTCAATTTCTCTGTTCCTTATGTTCAGAAACCAATTAATCGCAATACACTGGATCCCAGCCTTCCCATAAAGCAACTGTAACTACTTCTAGCGACAAACTTCATGCCTCCAGTTTGTAAATCTTAAATCTTATGTCACTTGAGTGATGTTCTCCCTCCAGAGCCAAGTTGTTTTCACAGGCTGTGTTTAGTACTTCCCCCGACTAGTAAATTGAACTTGACATGTAAAATCAGCAGATTTCCCCAAAGTAAATATGGTATATGTACTGCATCATGAATTTCTACCATGTAAAGTTGACAGTTGAACTTTTAGGTGGTGATACAGTCAATACAAAGATGTATTACACTATGTAGCACAATAAAGGAGGTTTAAATTGGACTGCGAGGAGCTGTGAGCTGCCAGTAACGCACAGAAGTAAGTAGTTTGGCAGTAGTAAGTTGCAGATGGAGAATTGCAGAATTTACTCCCAATTTAAAGTGCAGTATGTGTCCTAAAGCTTCTCTATCGTTTAGCTCAGTCTATTGCCACATGAAGCTTTTCCACTGAGGCAAAATGGGTTTTATGACACTTAGCTTAGAGACAGTCTGCGGTGAGATGGTACCGACTAGGGTTGGGCATCTCTGGTGTGAGGCCGATACGATACGCATCTCGATACACTGTCAACGATCCGATGCATTAAAGATACATATGCAGTAGGGATGGGAAGATTAACCGATTCGTATCGATACATGAACACGCGCGGGCAAGATGCGAGTGCATCGGTAGAGCAG
>JBBPCS010000374.1:6020289-6039438 GCA_037974645.1 Hollardia meadi | reverse complement strand
CGCATCGAATCGCACTGTGTTGAATCACATTGCGTTGAATCGCATTGCATCGTGATTGGGGTGTGAATCGTATCGTACTGCATCGGTAGTTGCTACCACCGACTCCTGTGCTGTCAACTAAAGAAATGAATGCACCAATCAGGGGTTTGTTTTATTGGTGAATTAACCTCCTACCGTCCTCAAAGTCTTAAAGGAGTCCGTCTTTAAACAACAGTCAGGTGCCCATATTCAAAGATATTTTCCTAATGCGCTTTCATTGTATGTGATGGGGACAAAATCGTTGTGTGTGAAATCAAAAGCTCAATTCAGCTAATCAACTTTATTAGTTAAATCATGTAGGTATCTTTCAAAAATCCACTCTTAAAACCTGTGGCTGTCTTGAAAAAGAGGAGAGGAAGATCCACCAGCCCTAAACTGCACAACACACACACCACAGCATGATGTGGGTAAAGATCCCGTGCTGTGGCCCCCCCGATGTGATCTTATCTGATCAGGAATAGTGTGAAATATGCCTACAAATTGTCAAAATTGATTGAATGCTTGCTGTTTCTGAGGCTTGTTACACGAACGAACGCACACGCTTTTACTCGCACAAATAAAATCTTATTGCTGTGACTGACGTGCCATTTAAAAGGCCAAGGATACATGAAGGAGCTGGAGCTGGAGTTTGATGAGTCATAGCACAGCGGGGGAAACTATTCATTATCAGTTAATTTATCCCTGGGAGCTTTCCGTGTTGGAAAATAGCATTACGGTTACAAAGCCTAATATGGAATTCAAGAAAGAGAAGCAAGAACATGGTCAGCTCTTGTTCTGTACAAATTCCTGATTTATCAATGACATTTTTTGGAATCTTTGATTCATCAAATAAAACTGATCCTTCAGGCTTTAAAGAAGTTAGAGTTATTTACAAGTTTTATTAGTTTCAAGGCAAACAAGTTCTTCCCTTATAGCCACTTAAGGTTGACTCTCTTTTGATATGTAGATCGAAACTAAGGAGGACATAAACCATGTGGGGATCACTCCACAGTTGCAGCTTCAGGCAGGAAACTGTGTTGACTAGTCATCATCATTGCTCTGGTGACTTAATCCACAGAGCTGTTTTTTCTGGCCGCTGGTCGTGGAACATGCACAAGAGACTGCTGTATTTCTGGAGTCTTGCATCAGAAGAAATACACAACACATGGCTCTCAAGTAAAGCCTCAACCAATGCGGTAGATCATATACCAAGGGAAAAAAACAAAAACATGCAAAGTTATGTTGTTAATTATCACCATATCTGCTCAGGTTTGATCACTTTTGGCTTTTTGAGTGTTGTCCTTTTGGTTTATGCTGCAGTTGAGATGCATTTGAAGGAATAATTGTGGTTTATTACAACTTGGCCATCACCAAGTTAATTGTTGTGCTCAGGTCTGCTAAACTTATTTGAAGTACTTGTGGTAGGTGTCCGGTCCAATGAGGGAATATTACCAACATCATGGGCATACTCACTTTCTGTTTTACCTACAAATACTGTGGTGTGACATTGCCCGTGCAATCTTTGTGTCCCCATATGTAGACGTTTTTCTGCAATACCAAACTTAAAAGCAAAATTTTGAGAAATATGGTAAATTGTGGTTTTGCAGGGGATTATGTGCCAACTATATCTTGGTCCGCAGGTTGCCTTACAACTCGTTATTGTTACACATAGTTCGTGTGAATTGCGGATATTATTCACATGTGCTGGTGGGCAGATTTTGTTACCTTCGGTTAGAGACAGGCTGTTTCCCCTGTTTCCAGTGTTTATGCTATATTTACTGTACAGATGTGAGAGTGGTGTGGATAATCTCACTAGTGAATAAGTGTATTCACCAAAATTTTAAAGTATTCCTTTAACAAAGTAGTTTTTGTGCCTAAACCCAACCAAACCATCAAGGTGAGCAGGTCAGAAAAGTGTCACATTGACATATTTCTTTACAGTTTGATATTTTTTTTACAGTAGAAAATGTTGCCAAACCGTGGGCTTGTCCACAGTACGTTTTATCATCTCACCTCTGCTTCTCTTGCCCCTTGGGGCTTCTTTGTAGCAATATCCCCCTGCTCCCTGATCTCAGCAGTTACTTTAGCCGGTACAATGTCATCATAGCGAATAGGAATGATGGCTAAAACAACAAAAATAACACCTGCAGAGCTATCCTCCATGCTGGAACATGAAGGTTTACTGTTTACAGTAGATGAGGTGCTTATGTCTCTGTGAGCTGCACTTAAATAGCAGACATCAGGAGGGATGGCACTGTGGCCATTAAAGTTTAATATCCTCTTTTTGTCAATGTGAATAGTATATCTGGCAGGCAGTAGCTCTACCTCGCTCACCTCTCGTGGCTCATTACTTGTAAATCAACCTCCGGGCACCATAAAGGCTCCCCATATAGATCCAAGATGGATGCTGGCTGGTTGTGACCTTTAGTAGGATTAATATAAAGGTGTTTTTTTTCTAATTTAAACTATAGTCACTGTTGGAGTCATTATCATGAAAGAGAGAAAGTAGACAGGCAGAGTGGGAGGTGGAATCTGTCTGCCTGAAGTATGTTATAGTCTGCAGCATTACAACAACCATTTCCTGTATTCCCTGTAGTGTGCATTGTCCGATCATTATGACAAGTTGTAACACGAGGGAAGTTTTTCAGGTAAACAGGGTTTACTTGTGTTTCCATCCACACTATAGACACCTCCTAATACTTGTGATGACCACTTTAGGGAGGAAAGTGTGCTGGATTTACATATCTTTTGCTATTTTCTGGCAGCAGTAAGCCTACCACGAGGTTCTCTGAGGACGTAGATTTTTTTCCTTCATGTGGATAGTGTTTACCTTGCCAAACAACACCTCAGGCACCAAGATCTGTTGTTTATCCCCCTGGGGGAGGTGTTATGATACAGTGAGGGTACAGTAGTACTTCATATGCACTGCAGGGAGGTGTGTGTTCGTGTTTGTGTGGATGGATTCTACAGAACCACACTTTCTTACCAATTCAGCAACTATTTCTGTCTTCTTTTGTCGCTCTCTCGCTCCCTCTGTTACTCGCAGATAAGAAAATGGCTGTAGCAACCGTGTTTGCAGAAACTGCCATTGTTTCTTGAGCCAGTGTTGAAGGGAGATTAAAAATAATAAGTAGTGGTGCTATTAGAAATGTCAGCAGGCTACAAAGCATTCATTCCAGTTTGTTGTTGAACTGCTACCCTGCCATTCTGCAGGGACTGATAAAAGTTATGCTGCTGGCAACCCCTGTCTCTTTACGTATTTATGCTAACTTGGCTGTTAAGGACTAGACCAGTTTTTTAAGAGACAAATGTATGGACTTTGCACTTCAGTTATATTATATATTTGTGGCCTTACTGTTCACTAAGCCCTGCCCCCCTGTAACGTCATTTTGACTAGTAAAATCTCTATTTCAAGACATCTGTAATTGCATTTTGGCCAGGCTGAATATAAGTCTGAGATATCTCCAATTTGAGAAATCTCTAATCAAAATTCATTTCAAGATAACTACAACTTGATATTAGATATCTACAATTAAATTATGGCTATCGCTAATTCCAGTTTGAGCTATTTACAACCACGACTAGTTAAAACTTGATTTAAGATATCAAAAACGAACAATGAAGGTATCTTAAATTGAGGGAAATTAAAGATATCTTGAACTGGCTTTATGAGACACAGAAATAAATTGAAGATATCTGAAACTGGAATCACACCTAATCATAAATAAGTTGTATCTGTAATATGAAACCACATACACATGAATGGTAAAAGTCATTTGTCCTAGGAAGTCATTGGGGATATCTGAATTGTTCTTTTTGACTCTGAAGAACTGACTTACAGATATGTGCAATATATATCCAGTCTAGGTTTTACATGTTGAAACGGCTAGCCATACCCATTTGCCACTTTCTCATTTTGGAAAGTCCATTGCGCTATATCATCTGTTTGGCTTTACATTGCAGGTATATTAAACCCTTGTGCATCTCTGCCTGACGCCAAAGGGTACCTTGTGCATCTGGATGAGATGCAACAAGCCATGAAAAAACGTTGGTATCTGATGAGCTGGGGTTTAGAACATGCTGGGAGTGTTTCTAGGGGCCGGGCCTCACTGATTATTGTACAAAAACACAACTTTATCATTTTATTCACTGATTTGGGTGAAAGTGGGTTATACTTTATGAACAAAACATTTTCTGGTTTACCATCAGATGTCCTCCAGCTGCTTTGCCTTAACATTTAGTGATTTATGGAGTTTTCTGATGAACAGATGGCTAACAGCTAACTGCTGCTAACTGTATTGCTCTCAGCCATCAACTGTATATAAAAATGGACGAGATGAGAGCTCCCGAAAAGTTAAGCTAAAACATCTTGATCGCACTCAATGTTTTTTTTACAGGAAACTCTGCCTTCAGGGGACTTTAAACTCTGATCCATCCAGGACCAGCTACTACACAGTGGAGAAATACTACGCAGTGGATGCGCTAGTTTTGAATGGGCATTTAACATAACCTATAAGCCCACAAAATGCAGTAAGCTAATGAAATGCTCCTTAGCCTAGGAATTAAAGTTCCAATAGGTTACTGCAGCAAGCTAGTTAGCTCGACATGCTAAAGTTTGCAGCTTGTGTGGGAGCAGATAAGCAGTACTTATTCCATTCTTCCACTTTTGCACTTACATTTTTTGTATTTTTTTGGGCACCACCCTTTTAAACTCGTAAAATACGGAGTAGCACTCTTACTACGACCCGAAGCTCGCCACTTCAACATGCAGAGAAACCCAAGCTTGACAGACCACGCTTGGGGGTGGGCTATGGCAAATCGTGACTTGTTTTTCTCTGAAGAGATCTTCCCCTTCTTCAGGATGAATTATTTGACGTTTTATGTTTTGTAACCTCACATGGATAGCTAATGGGCACTGATATCAACAAGACTAATGCAGCCGCATAAGGAAAGAGGTAAAACTGGAAAGGTTTATTCTGGCATATCATCCTTGCTCGTGGCAGGTTATTAAGTTCTTATGGTGAAGGAGACATCAGTTCAAGCCACAGCACTGCAGAGCAATGATGAAGGATGGAAATGGAAACACACACACATTCATCATAACACTGATTTATTGAGGAATAACCTCCGTGGTCAGCTGGTCAATAACTCACTATTCCATAGGGTCCTGCAGTTAGTGGTGGCTGCATTCAGTTGTTCCAAACCAGAGAGAGAAATAAATGATGAAAAAGGTGGAGGGGGTTGGTTAAGTTATAAAAATATTAATCTTTCTACATTCAGTGTTGCAGTTTACTTCAACAGTGTTAACCAGTAGTGGTTATACTTGAGAAATTTGAGAAATAAATGAGAAATCCCAATGTGCTTACAGTATATTTTAAATTACAGAATTATAGGACATAAATTAAAAGGGTTTTTTTGCGCAATATAGCAAACTATTTACGTCTGTTCACTTTTCTAATTGATCCCCAGCTCTGCTTAGTCGTATAAAATTGGCTCATTTTCTGAATGCACACAAAATCTCTGTTTTCCTCTGAAGTCAACAGAACCAAATATGCTGCTGAACCTGTGGGACTTCAAAGCTGTTTTTCTCTGCTCTCTTGCCAGGGTCATCACAGATAGCCAACTCCTATCTGCCTCCCCAGGCAAGACTTAGAGCTTTGACTGTTGGTTTGTGGTTAGAGTTCAAACTTGGCTTCAACATTCAGCTGACGACCATCAGCAACAGCAGCAGCGGTGGCTACAACTATACACACATGCGAGCTGAGGCAGAGAGAAAAATATGAAAAAGATATATATTGGCAAAACTGCCCTCAAAACACAGAGAAATGTTTGCAAACATCCCAAAAGAAGGTAAGATGAGTCTGTCGGGGGGGGGGGGGTTTGAACTCTTAACATCAGCCTCATTATTGGGGAATCAGTTTCATTCATTTTGACTAATGGGAATGAATTCTCTTTAGGAGGTCATGACCATTAAAAAGCCATTGAAACATGATGTGGCATCTATTAATTCCCATCGTTCATCTTCACATCTCTTGTCATGTATCAGCGGACATCTACATGCACGTAAACGCTGCACTGCATTTTACCAACAACTTCATACATCTGGACAACAACAAAAAAATATAATACTTAAAAAAAAATCATCACTGGCTGTGAGATCAGACTTAATTAAACTGGTATTACATAATAATAAGAGCCCAGAGCAATTTTCACATAGCTTTCTGGCTCCTTGCCATGTGATTTTACATCACCTGCTGTTGTTAGCCAAGAGGTTGTAAAGATTTTGGTTTGTTGTAGCACCAGATACAGTGGGCATAACACGCAAGTCTCAGGAAGTTGGATACATAAACTCTTCAATGACTTGTGTATCTTTGTTCATCTGCGTGTCTGACCAAGGAATAGTTCAAGATTTGATGAAATATCCTAACAGTAGTTTATTCATCTGCCCAGAATATCTCAGCAGTATCTGGCTGAAGCACAGGTTGCCAGATAAGGGCTGCGAGCTCATGTTTGGATTTTTAGTCTTTGGGATTCTGTATTTAGTCACTGGTCCCTCTCAACTCCCCCAACAACCACATTTTTTTTTTACACATTAATATTTTATACAGATTAAGAGGCGTGAGCATATTTGTTCTACGTTGGCTAAAGCCAGGCTAGCCCTTCCCTTGCATTCAGTCTTTATGCCAAGCAAGCTTGCAGCTTTCTTGGCTTCTGGATTTTTTGCGAAACTAAGCTAGCTGTATCCACCTACGTACTTAACGGAGAGACACGAGAGTGGTATTAATCTTCTCATATAATTCTAAGCAAGAAAGTGAATCCTAACTGTCAAACTATGACTTTTATTAAATAAGCATATTTTTAAGTTGTCAATCTTTTTTTTAAAAAAGAATTTAGTGCATATATGTGCCATTTTTGCACAACGCAAGATGTTTATCTACATTAATTTGCTTATTTTAGCTTTAAACAATGAGTTCTTTATGAAGGCTTAATTATTGGAGATCTTCAGCCAAGTACCCAGACATTAAAGGTAGTACATTGCCCCACCCATGTATTGACACAACACACTCTATAAGTCTTTCTGGGGCCATCACAGTGGACTAGGACCATTTTGTCCTCCTTTACTGCCAGCTTCCCAATTGAGGCTCTCAGCCGTGGTGAACTTGGAGGTGCACTCATTGTGCCTGCTGGTTGGCAGCGCTGAGCCATCGAACCTCTCCGTGAGCCAAGTATCCATCAGTCTGGCAAAATGCTAAATCCCCCGGAGCGCACACTGCCCCTGCTCCCCATTTCTAGCCTTTCATTACCACATCCATTCTCTCAGTCCATCCTGTCACTGTGTTTTCATCCCCCAACACTCAAACCTGCATCAAAACGCACAGCCGAAATATTGCTCCCTGTTTGGTATGTCGTTGCTGTTGATGGCGTTGAAACAGTGCTCTTCTGCCTCTCACTCACTCTCTCTCTCTCGTGGTCTTTCAGCCTCTTTTAAAGCTTACTCACACAGAAAGCCATGGTTCATTCTATATGTTCACCTCTTCTTCTGTGAAACACCCTGTGGTCTTTGTCTGGGGGCAAAAAACCTTTCCTTATTCTTACAGAGATTTGATAGGGGGGATGTGTAATGGAATTCACCATAACACTGATGGGAGCTCCTTTCCCAGCTCTGCTCCCTCCCTGTGAATGGGAAATGATTGGTATTCCTCTTACACCTCTCTCCTCCTCCCCGTAAGCCTCACTACCTTCCCCCTGCCTTGGAGTTCTCTCACTCCAAACTGAATTACACTTCAGCTACACCTTACCCTTTACCCCCCCACCCTCCCACACACAAGCACATATACACTTTACTTTTCTCTCTGTTTTGTCTCTCTCTCTGCTTTGCTCTATGAATGTGACAAACTTTGACAGCAGTGAAATTACATTAGTGTTGTGACTGTGTCTCCTTGAATCCTGTTCTCTAAACTCTCTCCGCTGCATGTTCAGCTCTTTCCACGACCACAAGGATGACCTCCGTAAGCGCCTGTCGTACACCACCCACAAACTAGAGATGGTGGAGACGGAGTTCGATTCCACTCGGCAGTACCTAGAGACAGAGCTGCGCCGAGCCCAGGAGGAACTGGAGAAATTTACAGAGAAACTACGCAGGTGTGTGTGTGCATGTGTGCCTTTTAATGTATGCATGAACTTTCAATTCCCCCAACAGAGTCATGCTGTGACATTGTGAAAATTTCTTTTCACGTGCTACAACATGCTGTACTTTGAGACAGAGTATCTCATCTGATGTACCATTTTATCACATTGAAGGGCTAAAATGTTTTTAAAAAGCAACATATCTTTGTGGTTTGGCAATTTACCGCCAATGCCTGATAGAAAAACATAAAAAATAATTACAGTCTTGAACCAAAGGGTACAGTTTTAAGATTAGCATGGCTCTTTGAAGGAATAGGGCAGTGTGGTGTGTAGTAAGCATAGTGACATAGTAGACAGAGCCACTGTTACATCACCCATTGGTTTTTTGACTATGGTTTAAAGCCTCAAGTTTGGCATTATGGCCATTGCCATCTTTGTTTTTTGGTGCCAGAACTGAATTGACCATATTTGGATGAGATAGTGGAGCTGGGGAGGATATGCTTTGCTAATTTTCTATCCTGATTGGACCTGACTGTGAGCCAGAGGACATGCTGATAGTGACTTGTCAATCACAAGGTAGCTCTCAAACATACCCTGCTTTATAATCTATTTTACTCTAAATGGTAAAATAATTTATAAAATCATGCTGCATTGAAGAAGACTTGAAACTAGCGACTGAGACCATAAACTCATTAGTAAACTGTTGACTGAGGTAATAAATCAAGTAAAAAAGTAGGGTCATTTTCTCATAAGTTTACATACAATCAGACTTCTTTTACCCCAGGCACATCTGTGTGTTGTGTCTGTGCCGTGGCCGCCGGAGCTAATCGCAGCAATTCTAGACATTGCTCGTAATTTCATCAGATGTGCCAAGGTGCGTTTTAGAAGCGTCCCAGAAGAGTCCCAGAAGCGGCTCACTGGTCTGCTCCATGGAGAACATGCACCTAGAAGTCTATTTTTGATGGAAGCTGTGTCAAGCAGCAGAGCAGAACGAGTCAGACAGAAAGTCAGACAATCCGGTCAATTTTAAAAGTCAAACAACCTGAGCAGACTCTGGATCATAATTCACTTGTCAAAATAGACAAAAAAGAAACTATTTAACTACGTAGCCTACACAGTCATGGTAGAAGCACAAAAATCAAGGAAAAATGGAGCAATTAACACAATCAACAAAGTCAAAAAAAAACAGGCAGGTAAGGATGAAACGCTCACAGTGGGGTATGAATCCATGAGGAGGACAGAACAAAACACACAACGTTACAGAGAGGTAATCAAGGGGTTACAGCAAAAAAGAAAGAGTGAGCGACGTAAGAGGAAAAGAATGGAAGTAAGTTGTCAATCTGGCAGCAAACGTACAGTATAAACTGCTTTCCCAAGACCAAGACAAGCACTGTATGGTATTACCCAACTGCTGGAGAAGGGAAGTTCTGGAAGCTGAACAGGAATAGCTAACAATGCCATTCATGTTCGTTCTGGTGCGATCACTTTCAGCAGCTTTGTAATCCAGCCTTATACTGCAGGACTCTCTTTGTAAAATAAGTCCATAACGAACACTCAATGTCCACTGACCAACAGTTATTGTTGTTGTTGGTTGTTAGCCAGACACTGTCAATCCCATGATGGGTTGAGTGTTGAAAAATCAGAGGCTGTGTTCCTGACTGGGCATGTGTAACGGCTCTGATCTCAAATTCATTGTGCAGTGGCAATAACATGAGATTGACCCACCAATATATATATATACATCAATTACACCATATGCAGATATTGTAAATAGGAAAAATTTGAGAAAACGTCTTTAATAATTACTGTCGTCCTGGGTTTTACAGAACAGAACCAGTGCTGTTGTCAGTTATTTAATTGGCTATTTCTGTGCCCTCAAGGTGTTGGCACACCAGTGAACCTCATTTCTGTCAATTTGGGGTTTTTAAAATTTTCCCTACATGATGAAATGAGTCATCCCGCATTGCCAGCAATGCATTCATTCTTTTTCTTTCTTTTTGAGCAATAATTATAAAAACAAAAAAACAAAAAACATTGTTTTGACAACTTTGGAATGAATCTTAATTTATTACTTCAACATGTAAAAGCAGCTGTAGCCCTGTAACACATAGATGAATGGCCTTCCAGCTATGAGTTTTAATTTAGCAGTGTGATGATAGTCTGAGAGCAATGAGATTATCTGCAAAAAGTGTTCTGTGGCCATGGTCTACAAAGAAATGTGATTTAAATAGACTTAAAACTCTTCCAAACTTGGCAAAGAACTTGGAAAGCAGACAGTCTGTCTGCCTGGTGGACGAAGGGGACCCAGGGGACTTTCTCACCGACTCGCTTTCCACAAATTCTGTTTTTGGCTTTGATTGGCAGAACCCAATGCCAACCCCCTCCTCCTAATTTTAGCCATCTAAATGATCGGTAGAACTTGTTGAAGACAGAAAGTCTTTCCTGACACTCAGGTTTTATGCTCCTCTTAAATGAGGAACAGCAGTATGTTTCCCACTCTCATTTTTCACCAATCATCAACTCAATCTTCCAGTACCACTGTCATCTCTGCTTCCCACACTCTCCGTATCTGTCAGGTTAATGGAGCCATAAATGCTGGTTTATCAACACTCTCTTAGGCCCACGAGCTAATGTGAAAATGTGATACTGAAGCGAGAGATGACATGATAAAATATCAGGTTCGTCAACAAACGGAAAGTCAAGTTCCTGTTCCATCATTCTCACTAATGCACCGGAAGGTCTACCAAAGAGCAACAGTGACGAGAGGGAAGGAGGAGAAGGTTATGACAAAATACGACACGAGAAGGGAGAGAGGGAATTTCAATTCATAAATGGTGTAATATTAGTCTTCAGCTGCAGAGTCAATGCTGTGGGTCTGCTTTTGCATGTTTACTGATTTCTTGTCATGAAACGTTTAAAGATTTAAAGTTTTTTATGATCACATAATATTTGTTTTTCTTGGAACCTCCTGCTGTGGCGCTTAAACATATCATCAACCCGTGTTTCGGCTCAGCAGATTTTTATCCTGAGTGATCTTCAAATCTGTGTCAGAACTTAAAATATCCTGCAAATCCCCTTCGAGATTCTCTGTCAGCGCTATCATCTTGTAATTTATTTATTTCTCCGTCTAATTTTATGTGGAGATTACTGGTGCTTATTTAGCTGCATGAACAGTAAAACACTCTTTAGTCATTAGATGTTGTGATGTGCATTTTTAAGAAGTCGTAATTCTTTTCTGCCCTTCTAGGATCCAGAGTAGCTATGCAGCTCTTCAGAGGATCAACCAGGATTTGGAGGACAAGATGCACAGGACGGTAAGAGACTCCCGCTGAGGTGTTTGCAGTTTCAACTTCACGTTACCGAAGCTGCTATTTCAGTTTCAAACAAAAATCTCTTGCACAAACTCAACCAAAATCGTCATGTAATCATCAATTTTTCTTTTTAAATCCAGTAACTTTTACCTGCTGTATGTAGTTTCTCAGCAAGGCGTTTCCACATTTCCACACATTTCCACACTTTTACACCCCAAAATGTCCATTACAGTCATCTCTTGTTGAAGAAGGTAAAGGTTCTCATCCCCAGCTCGTCAGTCATCGACGATTTGTCACAGACAAAATGTTGGTATGTGACGAGCTGGGTTGTAAGATTAATAATTGTTTTATTAATTATTAACTAAAACCATTTGCTGTCATTGAGTCTTGTGTTGTATAAAACAACTTTCACAAGTAACTTCACCACAGTGGCCTTCAAAGTTTACTGTATTTAATTGTGGT
This sequence comes from Hollardia meadi, assembly GCA_037974645.1. Taxonomy (NCBI): domain Eukaryota; kingdom Metazoa; phylum Chordata; class Actinopteri; order Tetraodontiformes; family Triacanthodidae; genus Hollardia; species Hollardia meadi. The sequence goes on along the minus strand of JBBPCS010000374.1, from coordinate 6,027,520 downwards.
AATTTTTTAACAGTGTTGAAACCCCATCGCACTGTTTTTAGTGTTTTCTCAAGGAAATAATCATCTCACACCCCCTATTGTTAACTTATTTTATTTTAGGACATTTTTAAATTAGAAAAACTAAATAAATAAATGTGTTATACATGTGTCAAAAAGGTATCTTTACATGTATCATATGTTACTAAGTATTAAATCAAAATGTAAAGATACACAGCTGTAAATAATATAATATATAGTATAGTAAATAGTATTTTAAGAGAATAAGTGTACACTACAATACGCTATATAGTGGAAAATAGAAAAAAAAAGTATAGTACTTAGTTTGAGGCTTGCATTTTACTCATGTATTTCCATTTTATGCTGCTTTATACTTCTAATTCTCTACATTTTAGAGGGACATATTTTACTTTTTACTTTCTTTTTTTTAAATCTAAAAATGTGATAAGATCATAAAACACATGACTTTGTTGAAGATTAAACTATCCAACAGTACATTTAGTTTAACATAAAATAAGCTAATATAATGCTCCTTACAGTAAAATATAATCCAGTTGCAAAATATAATATTCTGAAAAGGGCCATTCTGCATAATTAAGTCTTTTACTCGTGAAACATTAATTTAGCTGTTGCTTTAATCCAAAGCAACTTACAATAAGTGCATTTAAAGGATTTAAAAGATAAACACAGATAACAACAATAACAACACAACTGAGTGGGACCATACAAATATGAAAGCTTCTTTAAGTTCTCAAAAAGAAATTGTAAGTCCTAAAGTAGGCTACGTACAAAAAAACAAACAATACACATTCAAAAGTAAATATTAGTATTGTATTAGTATTTTTCGTTTTTTTTTCTGGTATTTTCACCTCTACATAAATGATATAAGTAGTTTTCCTCCACTCAGTAGGGGTCACAGATATTAACGGGGTCCTTCTGTCTGTCGGGTCACCACTTGCTTGTAAAGACTTCACTGCTGTGTGACGACATTTTCATCCTTATTCTCTGAGCTTTTTTCATTTCCTGACTGCTGTTGTTCTTTATATTGTAATTATCAAGAAATGCAGAATCCTAATGGTTTCTGTAGCACTGCAGAGTTCTCACTAAGACTGTCATAAAAGATGTATGAAGGTGACGGGGATTTGTGAACTTAGCCACATACTACACGCACACATGCACGCACGCACGCACGCACGCACGCACACACACACACACACAGAGCTAAACAGCTTGCTTACCCTGAACATGAGAACATGAAGTCCTGTAGTTACTAGGAAACCATTACTTGCAGTTTACTTTTATATGAAACTCTTCTTCTGTCCCTGTTAGATGTTGAACAAAGACAGCCAAGAAAAAGTTGTTGTCTTGGCAGCAACTGTTTCCTCAGCTCTGCACGTTGCACTCTGATACAATTAGTCTTTTAAGTTAAGTCCAAGAGAGAAAAAAAGATGTGAAAGTTTTCTTCTAATGATATCCTCATTAATCTCCTAGTTTGACGATACTATCATCATTGTGGCATAGTGTGTGTGTGTGGGGGGGGGGGGGGGTTCTGAGCTGCTATTGCTGTGAGAAGAAGCCCGTCAGAGGTGTGAATTAGAGCTGTAGCAATTTTAGGAGCGATTCATTTTAGCATTAGAAAACAAAATGCTGCACGACAGTTGCTGAAATCATCCAAAATAGACCAGAAACTTGATCGACAACACATTTAATCTGATGATTGTGACTAGAAATCAATTATTCCATCTAGCTTCAGCCCACCATCAGTAGCAACAGCAGATGTTAAGTTTAGTGATTGGCTATTTCTTGCTGAAATGCTCGTAGTTTTTCATTGTTATAAATCAAAAGCACCTTTGATTTTGTGTGGAAACATGCAAAATGTTCAGTAAAGGGGTCATTTCATTTGTTTTCCCACGATATCCACTCTTACAACACAATATCTACTAGCACTTTGTTAACGGTAAGGGAAAGATCCTGGTCATGATTGAATATTACGAAGCAGCATGTGACACAAACTGTTTCATTAACATTTAAACAAATTCACAATCTTTCCCTAATCTTAACCAACATGCTTTTGTCGCTGATCTCCAATGTCAAAATCCAGAGTGACCATAATTTCTAGGAGACAGGGTTGCGTGTTCTCATCTTATTCTGATGATTCAACCAGGAGAACTTGTGTAAAGTGCTCCAGCTGCCAGTCATCTGCATATACCAAAAAATAAAAATAAAAAAGCCCCCTTCCACTTTGAAAATTTTTGACACTCGATGCACTCAGACAAAATCATCTGCCAAATGGGTGTAATGTAATGTAATCTGCACACACTTACTCAATCACTGATCAATGATTGTGCAAAGTGTTCAGAAGCCTTGACCTCTTTTGAAAGGGAATATAACTGGAGAATGCCAGACTGTGAGTTAAGATAAAGGCAGGAAGATAAAAAAAAACAACAACACAAGTTTCTCAAGCTCAAATACAACGATGATGCTAAATGACATAATTTTAAACCACTTGTAGATAATGTAAGAGTGATGATGACATTTACTCCGTCTGATCTCTCTGTTTCTTGTCTAAAAAAGGAGAAATCTACTATAATCGATTTGAGCACACCTGTTTAGCAGCAGAGGCGCTCTCATCTCTCTCAAAGCAATTACATGATCAAAGAGAGCGAGCACAATCAATGTCCAAAGTAATTGGTCTTACCTGCCATGAAACCCTGTTTGAGAACTATTATAGCTAAGTGCTGTTCTAGTCACCTCAGCAGCAGCTGTCCAATCACATCAGGTTGAGAGGTTCCTTGAGTATTTTCTCCCTCACCGCCTCTGCTTTATGATTTATCAGCCAGAAGACGAGGCGGCTCCACAGCGGGGTCCATCCTCGTGACTTACAGTATCTCGATTAAGATACTGGATCTCATCAGAAGTTTGATTTATAGGGCTTGATCGAGCCTCACTAATGGAAGAAGACAAGTCAATATGGACCTATGGCAAACTAAATAGTGAGCAATAGTCAACTAATTTTCATGGTGCATTCTACTTTCCTGTCCATTTCACATTAAGGGTTGCAAATGTGTTAATTCATGAAGCTTGCAGTCACACTCTTAGCTCTGGCTCTTGGAAGTTTTTTTTAATTTTTAATTTTTACTTACAGCATTTCTCTGGCTGCCGTTTTGAGCTCCTCATCATTTGTGACAACTGCAATTCTCTGCTTGACAGATGATTGGGCCTCTTGAGTCATTTTCGCTCATCAGGAATTTATTTCCTCCATGGCCATAAAACATATTTCACACGTCGTCAGAAACTCTTGTAGGTTGAACTTCCTGAACACTATAAGGGCTGAATAAGTGTAAACCAAAAATGCTAAAAATCTCTGTAGGAGTATTTTAGCATTAGAGGAATTCCATTAGAGGAATATTTTTAGAATGCAATCTTCATGTGTAGAAAATGGATTTACCAAACTGCGTACATCAACATCCTTATTTTTTGTATATGTGCATTTACATATAAATACTAAAAGAAAAATGATGTAATAGGGAAAAGAGATAGATCAGCTAGATGTCCGTTTCAAAATCAATTAATCTATTGCCAAACCCTATAATACCACAATGAGTAATTTGTAGTGAACATGTTTACATGTTGTGAACTGACCCTTTAAAGTAAGCATAAGCTACTGTGAGCTGTTATATTTTATATTTTGCAGTAGATAAAGGAGATTTGCTGGATGACTGTAAACTCATTCATGGTGCAGGACCAGTGAGGCGTGAGAGTTGTAATAAATCACCGCAGACATCAAATACAGTATGTTTAGAAGACAACATCAACTGTCTTGCAGTATTCACAGCTCATTATTTGTGATGTTCTGGTAAGAATCCTTCTTTCATTGTCATACCGTGAATACGCTAAAATGCCATCAGATCATGGCTCATTGCTCTCATACAGTACCCACACACACATCAACGTATTCTAGTCATGTGAAAATGACTTTGAAAACCGTTGGCTTTTCAGAGGGATTGTCTGTCGAGCTGAGAGCCCCGGTGTAACAATTCGGTCGTCATGGCAGGAGACAGCACACGATTTTCTTTTTCTTTTTTTTAGAGGCAGGTCTCATTGGGATTGCCATTTCTTTTGATGTCATGTCATGCAAAGGCATTTCAAGGGGGGAATATGTTTCTTTGTAGAAGACAGTCCGGGCAGGCAGTGACAAAGGCAGCTCCAACGAAATCAGACACATAATTAAAAGTTCTGAGAGGCCCGATCTGACACGGGTCAAGTGGAAAACCCCGATGTATAAAACTATTTCATAAAGAGCCAAGAAAGATCACCTGGAAGAACTGACAGATGCACATTGTGATGACATTGTGCTCACTGTGCATCAAGAGGAAACTAACTTTATCTGTTGATACACACAGTCCTGCAGGTGAAGCCGTTTTTTCATCTCTCTCTAAAAAACAAACACATTGCTGAAATATAACAATGTCAGCGCTGGATTAGTTACAGCTTGGCACCTGTGAGAGTTCAAATTAACCTCTGGGCCTCCTCTGAGAGGGTGCTGGTGAAAGCAGAAAAGACATATTTGCATACAATTGTCAGTCAGGAAGTCTGTGGTACCCAAAATATACTCCAGACTGCATTAGTGTAGATAAAATGTTAAAGATTCAGACTGAACACACACTGTAGTTAACTACTAGTAATGTTAACAAATATTACTTGTATAATAGGTTGATATATGATATGGGTTATTCATGTATTGTATTTATCTTTACCACAGGCCTAGTTCACGATGTTGGACTGTAGTGCTTTGGTTTAAAGGAGCTGTCTCTGGTGCTGAAAGTTACTCTTAATCCTTAAGAGCCTTTGGCAGGGTCAGTTAACAGCTACCCTGAAACTGGCAGGAAGTCAAGGGCTTTACTCAAAGTCTGCCCTCCTCACAAGGGTAATGTCCACTTCAACAGGAAGTGTCACCACTAAACAGTCCTGCCATGAATTACTTATTTAATAAAAAAAAAAACAAAATCAGGAGATAGAGTGTCATTTATTGATCATCTTGGAGATCCCGTGGTTGCAAATCAGGAAACAACGTAAACATTAAGAAGAAAGCATTGAAAAACAAACAAACAGTGTTTTCCACCAATTTGTTAATCCTGCTTGTATCCTCAACCTTGATTTTGTCTCTGCAGCAGGTAACAATGAGCGCACTGGTATTATATATACTTATATTATGTTACTATTTGCATAATATATAGTTTATGTACAGTAATACACAGTTTAAAATTTGCCCTACTTTTATCAGCTGCAACATTTAAGTGACGTTTCCACATTAATGCATCAATAATTATAATCCATTGGTGTATTTATTATTCTTAAATGGGCCATTCTGTAAAGTGAGTACTTTTGGTACTTCAGAGTGGCTTTAATCAATATTTGTATTCTTATAATGCATCAGAAGACAGTGTGAAAGATGTCGCTCGTAGTGATGAACCTACAGAGGATTATCACCTGAATCTGGAGCTCTGTTTGACTCTCTCATAGCATCATTTGCAGCAGACTTGTTGGTGAACATAGTGGAGTGTTTAGCAACTGAAGAGACATATTTCCCGCGGGAGTTGGTAGAGACCAAAAAGAGAGCTAAAAGAGAGTGAATATTGGACTGACATTCACCAGGTGACCAAAAACATGACTCCAAACCAATGCTAATGTTGCTCTGTAACTGCTGGGTGTGTATACAGGAAACTACCTTCTGCTGCCCCCATGTAGCCCAAACATTAAGTGATGCTACTTTTACTTGTAACATAGTATTTCTACATTGTGGCCTCTTCCATCACTGCTTGTAGTCTGAGCCTACTGAAGGACAATTAGGAGAACTCCATCACTCCAGTGCAGTTTTTTGTTAATGTGAATCTGTCGCTCTTCATCATCTCCAGATCCTCACCCTGAACGCTGACATATCATCTCTATTGGCGGTCCAAAGCCAGCGTGCTAATTTCACCTTACTGATGTAAATTGTTCTCTTTTCACCATCAAGTAAAATGTCCGACTATATGTCCCGACCGATCCTCAACATGACTGAGGAGTTATCAATATTCTTTTGGAAGAAACCTGACTGTTGAATCTATACATTTGTTTATAAATGTACAGTAGGCCTATTTGACATATTTTGTATTATTAAAACTGTGTTTTACTATTTTGTCATTCATACACCAGTCTCCACTTATAGGAGCCCACAGGTGAAGTCACAGTTGTTGACAAATACATTATTAAACACTTATATCTACTTACAGTTACATTTGTTGAATTTTTATATACTTCTCATTAATCGTAAATGGGGGGACTTAAAGTGTTGCTGTAAGTGGTGTAACTTTTAGAGAAAGATTTTCAAGGGAGATCTGGGTACATTTAAAAGATTAACTACATTATCATTAAAAATATAATAAGGTATTGAAAAACAACCCATAAAAACAAACTAATAATCACTCATGAGCGTGTTTGAAAAGATTGAGCTTTAAATCCAAAATGCATTCGTCATTAGTTTTCATCAGTAAATTATATCACAACTGAAAGTTTGATCAATAGAATGATCAATAATGAGAAATGATTGTAAACTCCTACTCAGAGCATCTTCCTAAATGGCTGCATGGTTTACCTTTGTTCTTAGTATGCTGCACGTTTATATCCAGATGTTATTAATCTATCATCTGTCAAAACCAATCAGGATTATTTATGTGTTTACCCATAAAACACAGAGGCTCAGACTAATCTCTGGGGTCACTGATTGGCACTTTCTTGGCCAAGCCTCTATAAATAAATATTATTTGATCCAGGATCAATACCTTTTAGCTTCATAGTTTATCATGCATGGCAACATCAGACCAGTAATTGCTTGTGCTGCTAACTTCTAAATCTAAAACAGGGAAACATGGAATATATACAGCATTGAATAAATAGAATAGAGGGCAATTATGGGAATATAAACAGAATATGAACATTTTAGTTAATAAATATGTGTATGGTTGAGAGTAGTCATAGAAACCTGAGACAGAGAAGCATTTATTGTTGTTTTGATGTCACAGATTCCCATAAGAATGGCCAAACAACAAATAATGGCTTCTTCGTCTATGTTTACAGTGTGGAAGGTGTGAGAAGAGTAAAAGCCCTGGTGCTGAGTAAGGGACGTGTGTGTGTGTGTGTGTGTGTGTGTGTGTGTGTGTGTGTGTGTGTGTGTGTGTGTGTGTGTGTGTGTGTG
>JBBPCS010000374.1:5928423-6001202 GCA_037974645.1 Hollardia meadi | reverse complement strand
CACACACACACACACACACACACACACACACACACACACACACACACACACACACACACACACACACACACATTTCCTTACATGGTAGATCTGGTTGGAGACTTTGGCTGTGGTTTGGTAGTCCCAGGCGATGAGAGTGCGGTCGGCAGAGTCTCTGCTCACGCAGTCAGAGCTTGTTATGAAGTCCGCACCACCTCTCAGAAACAGGATGTCCAAGGTCTGCTGGATCCCTGCTTTGTACACTTTCACCACCTAGAATCAACACACACACACACACACATGCAAAATAGCATCATTTAAACCACATTTAGTACATTTAATTCAGGTAGAATTTCTGTTGAATGATGCTTCTGTAGTAAAGTACTTTTCTAGTCGGCTCAGCAGAGCAATTAACAGGAAGGAGGAGAACATCTGGACCTCTGCCCTTAAGGCGGGATGACAAGATGAAAACTAATGTGCCAGTAGTCCTTGCATATAAAGACATACTGTCAGTCACTTGCCCTGCTATGTCAGATGACCACAGTGCATATTTTTGATGAAAGAAAAGTATTCAAAAGTTTAGCCTTAAAAAGATGTTTCAGGCATCTAGTTTGAGGGAAGTAAAATTTTATATTTATCTGCAAAGCCAAATGTTTGACCCACAGTTGCACGATCACTACATCTGGGTGTTTCTGGACTATATAGATGTGGTGAGTTGTCTGTGCTTAGGTGATGAGCTGATCCCATAAATAACCTTCATGACCTCTTGAACATTGGCCTAGTTACAGACCTCAGACCTGCTGCCCACAATTCATTCTCATTATGAGGCTAAACCAAAGTTAAGTTAGTCAGATAAAGATTATTTTAATCTATGACAACAGTGTAGGACTTGGAGATCCCATCAGCTGCAACAATTAGTCGATTAATCGTTGAGTCGACTGACTGATAAAATCAATCAGCAATTATTTTTTTTAGAATCAATTCATTGTTAAAGTCTTTTTTTTAAAGGAAAAAGCCAAACATTCTCTGGTTTCAGTTTCTCAAATGGAATAATTTAATGCTGTCCTTTGTCATATAATTCATAAGTAGAATAAATGTCTTGGGGTTTTGGACTGATGATCAAATAAAACAAACAATTTGTAAGAACAAATGATTGAGTAATTCAAAAAATAATGTGCAGATTAATGAAATTAATTGTTAACTGAATATGCCAATTTGCTACCAATCAGTGACTACAGGTTAATAAAACTCAAAACCCAGAAAGCAAAACAAAAAGTTTTACTGTTGACCTGTATGGACGTCAAAAAACTTTTCGAACCTTATGGTAGTAAATGTAACAAGGTATCTATCAAATGGCGAGATTCAGTCATTCGTGATATAGAGGATTCATTCTAATAGAACTTCACTTTCTTTTTGAGCTCACTCTGATCAGATCAGATTTTCACGGGACGTTTGATCGGGTTACATTTCATTTCAGATCTAGTGAGCAAACAGCTCGCACCTACATTATAACATTGGATAATTCAACTTTTAACCCCTAGCTGCAACTTTAACTTCTCTCCTTTTGCTTTGTAACTTGAAGCAAGTCTTGCTCCTATAAAGGAGTTTTAACATAACACGATAGAGCTATCTGGTGCATGCAGTTCAACCTCATGAGCCCATTTGGAAAGACTCCAGGGTAATGGGTTAATGTTGTGCCTGTGGGTCTCAGCCCTTTTATCTAGTGGGGTAATTTCACCCCAGAGCAAGAACCACACAACCCAAGGCTAAGACTGACAGACAGCCAGGACGCTACAGCATTAGCAACCAATTTGCTGAGGACTGGTCTACGCTCACTCTGCAAATCACAATGACACCTACTGGCAGAAGCAATCCCTGCTGTATGAAATCTGAAACCCTGCAGGGAAACGAGTCAGTTTGCTGTGGGTGGAAAAAAATTCCATGAGCACATTCTGAGAAAGTGAATAGGATTATCATATAAACGAGTCCATTAAGGTTAATAGCAATATTAGGTTGCAGCTTCATGGGAAAGATTTATGAGTCCTGAATCAAATTAAAATTTGCTTTGAACAATTAGTTGATTGTCTGCAGTGTTATTTCTGTGCATGCGGCAATATCATTCTTTTATTGAAATATAGCATGGGCCAAATGTTTACGACCTTGTTTGTACGAGTGTGGGTATGTAGGAGGGAGCTGTGGATGAGGGGCATGTGTTCAAAGCCTACCTGCCTTTAGATTTATAAAAGGTCAAACAACAGTCTGTCAAACAGGGTCAATAAAAATAATAAATCTTCTCTAAGGTTAATAAGTTTAACCTTGCTGCTGCGAGAGTCCCAGGCCTTGACCACTGAACTGTAACCTCCACACAGGAACACGTCTGGGCTGCTGGGATGCAAGACCACACACATCACCTTGAACTGGTTGCCCAATCTCACCACCTGCTGCCCTGCAGACAAGAAGGAATAAGAGAGAGAGAGAGAGAGATTCATGGATTGCACACTATTAAAGTATGATGAAAATAAAAAAAACTTGTTTATTATATTTTGTAATACAACTTCAAATAGCATAAAAGATATTTATTTTCCCCATCAATAACTTATGAATAGCCCCCAAAAATAAGGAGAAAAATATATTCTTGTCCAATATAAGGGATAGTATTGATGGAAAATTAATCTGCAAATATTTTGACAATCGAATGATCATTTTAGTCACTTTTCAAGGAAAAATGTCAAACATTTCATTTGATGCTTTCTTTGAGGTTTGCATTGAGAGTTGGACAAAAACAAAACATTCCAAACATTAAAAAATAGAAGATATTACTTTCATAATCTCCTGAATCCATGGAACAATACTAGGTTCACAAAGAGGCGATTAATCTCCTGTAAACAGGCATGTTGACTATTTAATACTTTAACATGGAGACTATGTGTATATGTGAGTGCAAGCAGTGGTTGCACCGGAGTATGTTGTCTATTCAGCTCTGAGGAACTTGTTTCCAGCTGAACTCTGTCCCCTGACTAGTTTCAGTAATCTTACCTTATTGCTGTTTGATCTCTGCCCAGAGAATATAACTAGTGATGCTGTACACATCTGTCCAAACCCAATATACTCTGCATGAGTGAGTTTGTAAGTGTTGTAAAGCTTCTTTGATGTACTGTATATCTAAATGCGTGGATTTAGCAGAAACAACCAGGAGGGCAAGTGTTTGCTCTTCTATGCATTATACTAAATACTAAAAAGGTTCAGACTATTAAACTAATGAATTGAGAAAAAACTGTTGCAGCATGAAAAGCTTGATTGGATATTTGTGTCTTTGTCAGCTGTCAAGACTAAACTAAACACATAAATTTCCACTACATTCCCTCTGAGATGTAAATTCTGCTCGAACTTCTCTTTGGTTTATTAATTGAGTACACTGCAAGGATCCAATCCTCCTTGTGAAGCGCCCATTACACTCCTGTGCAGTAAAGATTGTGCATAATTAAATAGCGCCCTTGCCTCGAAAACAAGCTCACTGATAAAAGATGTATTAAATCTTGCTGTTAGTTGCTACCAAAGATAGTTTTCCCAATCTCGGTGCACAAAAAGATAATCCCAAATAACAAAGACACAGTAAAGAGGAGAAAGCAGAATATAAAACACTGTTTTGGCTAGAGGCGGCCTTATCTAAATCAATTAAAAAATGCCATACTTAAAAACAAAACAAAAACACTGGTGGGCTTAAATATAATTAAGCCTGACAGGGTGCGGCCAAAAATTAGTTTCCTGGGAAAAACGAGGGAGAAGGCTACTTGAGAACCAGGCCAGACTATGAGCCAGCAGCTCTGTCGAAGGCTATGCAAAGTAGAACACCTCAGGGTTTGACGGCTCCTCGTTAATTCATCGAACAAACAACAAAGACCCCACCCAAAACAGTCTCAGGCAGTTAGCCCGCAACAAAAATGCACGTCATTGCACACACTTATTCCAGGATATTCCTACCAAGTCTTTTTAGAAGATGGGGGAGGTGAGTCACAGCTAATAAACTAATAAGAATGGACCTTCTTTCACTAAATGGTGGACTAGCACACTCCCAACTTTTGACTGCAATGATCCAAAGTTTTAACAGGCAATTTCATTGGGCTCACGCTTCCTGCTTAATTGGCTTACCCGCAGCGATACGCAGAAGATCTGTCATCGAGATTTAAAACTCATGTTTGGCAAGGCGATGAGAACATCAACATTCTCCCTCATAATAAATAGGGCCTTGTCATGTTTTAATTAAGCAAGATTAATTAGCCTGCTTGAGAGGGGAGATAAGGGAAGGCTGCAGTGATCTGTCCTTCCCTCACGATAGTTTACTTTGTAGTCCTGAAAGAACTGTGGAGCTGACACACAGTGGATGACTACAGTGACGAGGACATCAGGGATGACTGGGTTGGCGGGGGTGAGCCCCTTAAAGCAGAGGGAAGCTGGGATGAAATGGATATTCTGCCTCATTACCCGATCCACCAAAGCAGGGTACTGTCACTGCAACATGCGCAAAGGTTGAAAGCACATTGCTTGGTTTTAACAAGCTTCCAAAAATATATTTTGGGAATAGTCTTAATAAGCAATATTTGTAAGTAGTTTGGAAGATATTTAACATAAAAGAGTGCTTAGAAATCTTAAACTATGGAAACTTATTAAATGTACCTTCAATGTGTCATGTGCTTCCTTTGACCCTGCACTTGAGACTTGAGTGTGAAAGATTTACAACATGACGGGAAGCAAGCGCCAAACACAACGGAAATTTAGCTAGCCTAAACACAGGTCACATGATTAACAGCCATCTCCATGACAACTAAACATCATGGGGAAGGTCCCAAGATGTGGTTGAAAGTTTTGGAAACATTAAGTCAGTCGACCCTGTGTTCAATTACGTTTAATCAGACTGCAATTTGCAAGGACGAGAATGAACCAGTAAAGCTTAACCGAAGCTCAAAGGAAACGAGGTGAGCCAGCGTCAAGCTCCGAGCGTCTGAAAAGATCACATGTTGCCACAGCAGGCACTGTCACTGACTTAACTTCCAACATAAAGTGAAATCTAGCTACATTTAGGAGGCGATTATGTATCGTAATAGCAAATTTACCTTATCGTTAAGGCTTGAATCTGTTTTAATTATCTTGAGCCACTTGTTAAGCTAGCATCAAAGGAGAGTGCAAAGTCTGCACACTTGGGTTTTTTTTTTTGTCCCTTTATCAATCTTGTTTCTCATTAACGGTTGCTGATGGCACAAATGTTGCAAACTACACTTCATACACCGCAGACATTCACTCGTGTGTAAAGCATAATCCCTGAGGCGACAAGAAGATGGGACCCTTGAGAAGGAGAAGAAATTTAAGCATTAAGCAGCTTCAAAACACTTCCTGCTGGATGTTTTTGAATCATATCATCACAGTAGCAGATACAACATATATATAAATCTATCAATGTCTCTGACTGTAATAAATTAAGTTATAAATGTAACAGCCACCACAGAATGATCTGGGCTTTACTTTCCTTTTAAAACTAGGGTCTGTTGCATTTCTGTCACACAACAGGTTAAAACCTGTGTAAACCTGGCAGGTTACTGTAAAATGAGGCTGTTGAAGTAGGTCAAAATGCTGATATGCTTGCCAGAGGCATCTAGAGTAAATTCCTCTGTGTGTGTGCTACTGCATGCATTTGCATTGTCTCCTGGCGTGCAGTGCTTCAGGCTCCTCTGTTTATACATGCAAATTGTACTAGTTACTAGGGTTGCTGCTTAATTATGGCAAAAAATCATAATCAAACATACCCGACCATAACAGACTACAGTGAACAAAACTATACATGCCACAGCCTGGCTGAGAGTGAGTTCAGGCTTTCAGGGAGGTGTGAAAGAGCACAGCTGTAAAGGACAGGGGTGAGCAACCTCCCTGAACATGTGAAGGAGGTGTTTTAGGAAGAAAATTGAAAAATATTGAAGAAAATACATTCATTCAATTCATTTTTGCGGTGTTACCAAAAAGCAAACAGACATTAAAAACAGAAATGCTGCTAATATTATTTGAAACTTTATAGGAAATTGACATCAGTGGGTATAAAAAAGAAATTCTTGGATCACTCTCATAAATGCCAGGTTATGATTATATAATGTGGCAGACTTTGGAGCCAAATTTCCAAAAAGACCGATGTTTTTGCTGTCAAATATATAAAATGCTACAGAAAACAGAACTTTATATTGTTGCAGCAGTTACTTTAAAATATGTAAGAACCACGTTGTGTAAATCAATAAATGATACACCTGAAGTAACTGAAACAAAACATTGTCTCACTTCATAAAACCCAAGGATGTATTTGATAAAAATCAAGTAAATAATGCATACATTTTTTTGCAAGTGAATTTTATTGTAAAAAAGAATGAGCACTTTGGCACGTCACATGGTTTGCTGATACATACTGATGCATTTGCTTTTAAAACGAGCACTTTTCTGTCAGATGACAAAAAGGTTTGTCACAAACCTCCAATGTTACTCTTTATTATGCCCTCGCACTACTGGCACAGGCTCTACATTGCCCATAGGTGTGACTGTGAGCGTGAATGGTTGTCGGTCTCTGTCAGCCCTGTGATTAACACGAAGTCAGCGGGGATCAGCTCCAGCCCCTGTGGCCCTCTAAAGGACAAAGCAGGTACAGTCAATGGATGGATACATAAACTACTGGCACATGCAGCTTACAGCTTAAAAATAATGCATTGCAATTATGTAAAACTCCATCTCACAACTCAACAATTGTTGAAACCTTTAGCTGCATGAATCAAATATGATTCTGCAATGCCAAAGTGAGGTGGAAGGGTAATGCACAAGCCCACACCAGTTCTGGCACTGTCTTTGTGTATTATTTGTTTTTGGAAAGCCAGGGCGATCTCCTTTCTGCCAGTGCCAGAAGGGAACTGGACAGAGAACTCAAAATGTGCCAGCACATGCACAAACTGACACATCAACCTGTGGCCGCCCATGGGTACGTGGGCATATCTTCCTCTGCCAATCAGCACCGGACAACAGCTGCCACTTCACACCAATGCCCTCCAGATGAAATTCATTTATTCCACCCCCCAACTCCTGCTCTCTCCGGTTCTCTTCCTCTGAATTTATTCTGCCTCTTTTGATTTCTTTCTCGTGCGTTCTTCCCCCTCCTCTCCCTTTCTCTTTCTGCATGATGCCTGTTAACCTGCTCTCCCTCCCAATATACTCCTCTCCCTTTACTATTGCTATTCAGCTGTGACAGACTGTCTGTGGTCCACTGGGAGTGGGTAGAGGGGTTTTTACAAATTAAATTGGACACAGCAACAACTGCAAAGATGGCCAAGGAAAATGGGCCCGCACACTGTTCCGTATGCATAGCCTCCTCTCTAATTCCATTTCTCTGTAAACATACCAATTGGAGCAGCATGTGGTTACGTGACACTGTGGTGAAATACGGGGGTCAAGCGTCCTATGAGACTCTCACTGTTTATTAAACGGGGCCTGCACACATCTCTAAAGAGAGCTCAATTGAACAGAATAGGCCCAGCTGCCTTCCTTGTTAGAGTTGAGAGGCTCTGCTTTACAGTGAAGAGTGTGCGGATCGCATTCATCCTAATTACTTACATGGCAAACACTCAGCTACCTCAGTGTTAACACTTGTGCTGCACAAATGTTGGGAGCTTTTTTAGTTTTTCAAATATCATTCTAATAATTATGCCATCACCTTAACGGCCCGTAACGAGTCATGTTTCAGAAATATAAATCGCTTACCAGGTTAACTATGAGGCCAATTATGCATGCAGCTTGGCCTCTATGTCTTTTTTTTTTTTTTTACTGAATACGGCATGATCGGATTTAAAATGTCAGTGCAGAGCTGTGACACATTAAATTACACTACAATTGTGCAGATTCTGTCCTGGAATTCCCAACTCCCATATTAATATACAACTAAACTCAATTTCTGTCATCTCATGTTGCCATATGAATGCACGATTATTGCTCTGCAGCGGCAGCACACATCTGCAAACCCTCATCCTCGGAAAACAATAGGGTTTATTGAATTTTCATACAATCAAATGATAACGGTGGTAGGAAAATAAATAAGAATAATACAGTAACGGCAGGATTGATGTGTGAGAGCTCTTGGGATGTCTGACGTTACTTCAGAGCTGTTAGTTTGAGCCCACCGGGACGTCCTACAGCACTGAGCAAGCAGTGGCCACCAAAGCACAAGACCAAAATAAACAATCGTTTGTTTATGGTTGTGGTTTGTGACGTTCCAGTGTAAGGTCATGGTGGCTGATCCTGGGGTGATGTATCCATTATTGATCTCCTTCCTGGAGCTGCCTGTGTGTTTAATGGGCTGGCCAAGCTATTATCCGTAGGCTTTATTGGCAGTATTGACTGACATGCTGAGAGGGGAAGTGCAAACGGCAGCAAGTCATCACAGTGATGTGTTGACCCAAAACATGTAGTTGCCACAGGGGCTTCAAAACAATGTCTGTTGTATATTGGCTCATTCTGTGGAACCTCTTTGAGGTCTTGATGAACACTGCAACATATTCCATTTAATGTTGGACGTGGACATGAGGGACAAATATAAGGAATTCAATCTGTCTTTTCGATGAATTCTTAGCAACATTTTCATTTGTAGCTATGCAGAATTCAGTAATTGAAAGATACGCAGAACAAGCGGCCTCCATGTTGTACATCGTCTGTCTTTTTTGCCATGCTTGTTAAATAAACATTCAGCAAAAATGATTTTCGAAGCAAACCAAATTATTGATATATTGTAAATAGAACCTTGAAAATAGTTTGTATGATCACACAAAAGGGAAAGCAAACAAAATGAGCCAGCATATTGTATTGTTTAGGGTGTACTGTACACTGTACTCGACTGTGTGTGTCTCTAGTGTCATTTCAGGTCTAATAGAAAATGTCACTCCAAATGACTACGTCACAATCTAACAGTGTCTGGTCCCCAGTAGATCTTGGGATATCACAGGCTTAAAGAAAAGAGGTTGTTAAGGAAGGCAGTATTTCTTGGCTACATTTGAACGAGTCTTTGCAGTTGGATAGTTGACCAGTTAGGATGTATTTGCTCTAGAAAATGTGGATTTCAAAGGTTAAAAAGGGTCACGACTACAGAGAAAGAGAGACGGATAGCGAGAGAGAGAGAAGCAACTTTGCAATTTATATGCAGGTTTACACCACACATTAATTACTATACTAACTTTAAATTTGAGTAGAAAAGAAAAACACACAAATTTTGCAATAAGTACAACTGCCAAGAAGTTTTGTTTTCCCACAACACCAATACTATGCTTGGAGAAAACAGTTTCTCATAAAGCAGCTTACACAGAATTCAAATTAAGTAAATGTGATGGGATTTGAATGCAACTTCCTCAGTGTTTTAGGGTCATTCATGTTAATGTACCTCAGTGTTGCTCGTCATGTGGCCTTGTGTTCATCAGATCTACAGAAAGATATGTTGCTGCTCACCTGTCTCTACGTCTGTGATCACAGCCGAGTTGTCAAATGAGCCGGTGACGAGGTGTTGCCCACAGGGGGTCCAACAGGCATCACGCACGGCTCCCGAATGGCAGGTGTAAACCCTCAGGCATCGCCCACTCTCCGCTCCATCCCACACCTGCCAGACACAGGCACATCGCATCAAGCCAAAGTCACAAATTCACCCAGACTGCAGCAACAACGTAATTTTTACTCCCTGTGCACGGTTCTGGAAGAAAGCTTTCATAGCTCTACTGCGTGAAATACACTTCAATTGACAAGAACTGATTACTACGTTCAAACTGTCAAATCCAGATCACAAGGTTATATCAGCAATGTGTTTGCAGTCTTTGGCTCATCACATCACTGATACACAAAAGAAAAAATAAAAGGAAAAAAAAGTTACTCTGCTAACAGGCTAAAAGTTGTCGGTGACCCCTGCATCTGTTCGAACAAACACCAGATGAAATGAGTATGACGGCAGACAGGCACTGACACGTTGTGCTTCAAACAAACAAGAGGAAAGGACCTGCGTGCTTTGGATGAGGTTTCAAGGCACTTTACTGAGAATCGAATTGTCCGGGTCAGGTTTGGCGGCCACCGCTCTTCCAAGTGAAAAGATGAAACAAACTGAGATTTTTCTAGTATGCCTTTACAGATGCAATGTGTGTCCTCTGGCCCTGAAAAGCTTTCCTGTGTAAATGAGAATTGGTGAATTCAGTCTGCCTCTTTTTTTTCAAAGCTGAGCAAGATATAATCTAAACCTTCCTCATCTAAATCCAATTGTTGTGAAAGAAAATCAAATTACTCAGCAAAGTACCGCTGGATATGTTGGCATAATACGTACATAATCAGGCTTATTTGCTGGATTTAAAAGCAACAAAAAAAACAAAACCTTTATAATTAATTAATCGAACTAATCACCTTTGAGTGCGCCTAGAAATCAATTCCCCGGTGGATGTAATGGTTTTAATGGTTGTTTATTGTCAGAGGTTTTGCTGATTATGACGGAGCTGAAGAGAAAAGCACCCAGCTGCCTTCTATTAGTTGTGACTGCCATGGCTACACTAAGCTTGCTGGTTGGAAATGTGATATCATGGTGCGAAGAGAGTGCAAAAACAGGCCCCAAAAAAACAGACAGTGATTTATGAATGAGGTGTTAATCTGCCAGATTGTACTATTGTTGATTTTGGCTTTAGTCGTTTTTATGGTGTTTTTTCAGTGTGCATAAAAAAGAGCACTTGGCCCACGCACAGATGATTAGGAGTAGTTCTCAGACATGTCTAAAGAGAAAAGCTTTGCCCTGAAGCCCAGCCTGAAATCTAGTGGGTGGGCTGGTCTGGTGCCCACTGAGTGAGGTGAGGTATATTCCACTAATGATGAAGTATTTTTTTGCTTCCCCGGCATTGACCGGGACGCAGCAGAACTTTGAAGATTTGTGGGGCGCTGCGGGTCCCCTCTCTGCATCTCTTTGTGTTTCATTATTGAAGATGACTCCTCCACACAGCATAAGAAACACACTGAGAACCATCACTCCCACAGGAGACAGATGGGGGAGGGGGAGCGACTGCGCGAGGGGAGAGTGACATATCAATCCGGCAGTCAGTAGTTTAACAAACAGAATGCCAGAGATGCCTCCAGGGTGAGAAAAGAGAGGGAGAGACAGAGAGTCTCACTGTTAATTGCAAAAAGCTAAACATTAAAGTGAAGCATCTATTAAGAATATTTCCATTCACTGTGTAACAGGGTATGACACTTCTTTACATGATCTTAGGCTTAGGGAAACACTGCCATCTCAAGGCAACATGAGAATCAGCTGATATTATCATCTATAGTCACAAAATATTCCTCTCAGCACAAACTACAGCCAGTCTGACAAAGCGGCATGTTGCTTAAGCCCCAGCGTTAATGATATTCACCATAGCAACACAATTCAATACACACAATTGCAATAATCCTGTACAATGCGAGGCCTCGGTGAAAATGAGCGCTTGTTTATTTGCATCCCCTCCAATTTCACCGGCCACTTAACAGACACGCAGAGCGGATCCTTGCAGATGACTTATTGGGGTAATCTGCTTCCTTAATGACTCATGGTAATTAAAACTAAATTGGTATTCGTGTTATCAACTTAAAACTGCTGCCTTACACCTGCCGTAGCCATGGTGACAACAGCTGCGAGCAGGCTGGAATAATAATAGTTTGAGTCTGTGCCTCTAAGGAACTGACAGACAGCACGGAGGAGGAGATGACAGGAGGGTGTTGGTGAAGAAACACAAAGTGTTAAGACTTCATGGAGCATGTTCCCTTTCTGTTTTCACATACAGAACAGAGAACAGTAGCTGCAGTCAAAGTGCAAGAAAGACATAATCCATACAGCTGTACAGTATGTCAATAAGTAAGCAATAATGTATAATGTAAAAATAGTAATACCACAAATACAATACAAATAAATAAATAATACAAATAAAGGTCCACCATTAAAAATTTTACTTAAAAGTACAAAGATGTGAGAATCAACCTTACTGGTTTGTACTTAAAGTATCAAAAGTAAAGGTACTCATTTTGCAGAATGGCCCTTTAAGGATAATGTATATAATAACACTGGAGTATAATTATTGATGCATCAATGTGTAAGCTTCACTAATGTTGCAGCTGGTAAAGGTGGGGGGGGGGGGGTAATTTTAACTACTTTATGTGCTGCAGTGTAGCTTAATCCATAAAAATATGCCTAAATGTATTAGTTGATTACTCTTTTACTCTTACTGTTTATAATCATGAGGATTACATCGCGATCATGATGAATTGCTGATGAATACCTTCAGATCACCTCCTCTGGTCTACATCATGACGCACTACCAACTTAAAGAGAATTTCATATGCTCCTTTATCTATTGGCTTCACACAGTCTGAGATAGAGAAGAAGAGAATTCCTTGCATACAATAAACCAGGTCTTCTCCACCCCTTCTCTCCCCATCCCCACCATCTGTTCCGAACCGCCCTTTCCAGGTGCCAAAGGAGGTGGCTGCCGAATACTGCTGCACCTGTATGCTTATGCAAATAGCCTCATGCATATTTAAATTATTAATTATTCCGAGCCCTCTCAGGATATTGGTGGGGTATGTGGTATCGCACTGGGATGGAAATATTTAGTCACTGGCAGACACCTGCATGACTTGACCTTTACGGTAGGGAAATGAGGGATTGTTTTCCTGGTGTGAAATACAGAATAGGAGAGAGAGAGAGAGAGAGAGAGAGAGAGAGAGAGAGAGAGAGAGAAATAGGAAGTCCCATGGGTCCTGACATACATTCAACCGACAGTGACAGATATGATTCTAAAGAAAGTGGTCTGTGGTACATTTATAAAGGGAGGCAGAGCAGGGCAGATATTATCTCACTGCCTGTAACGCTGTGCCAATTACACTGAATGTCAGGTGAGTGATTATCCCCTTAGACCTCCCCGATGCGCTTGGCACCTTCCTGAAACTATACTGATAAATGGATTTTCGTGTTAGAAAACAAAAAACAAAAAACTGGAGCAGTCATATTGAGAAAGGAGGGGAAAAAAATTGATCACATGGAATAAAGATCAGAATGATAACAAGAACTTCAATTGCATCAGGCAGTTTGAATAAAATAAGAATTGTGAAAGCCTACTTTACTGGATACATTGCACTACAGAAGCACTGAGTTCCTTCTTTACTGATTTCATACCTTCCAAGAATAAGTATCAATATATATAATATCTGGAAGTCAGTGATAGATTTACTGTATCTGTTATACCTTGAAAGTCTTGTCCATGGAGGCAGACAGCAGCAGATGACTGAGATGAGGCACAGGACACCACTGCACTGTGTTGACTGGGCCCTGGTGGCCTCCCAGGTTCATCAGAAGCCTCCTTGGTATCCCTGCAGTGCCAGGCTTGTGATCAAGATAGGGTTTTACTCTCTCCGACACTTCTGATAGACTTTGGCTTTCCCTAGCATGATTCCCTCTGGCGTGCTCTACTGGGAAATTTGAGTCCACTGACTCTTCTGAGGTGGCCAGTCTCTGTCTCTTGGGGATGTACGGTCTGACACCAGAGGGGACAGTGCAAAGCCTTTTTGCTGGTTTCAACTTATCGCTGAATCTTTGCTGCAAGTGAGGAGGAGTCTGCATAGGTGAGATCTTCCCCTGGGTCAAACCTAAACTCAGAGGAGCTGAAATTTCTGTAAGATGTTTTTCTTGTGCCGTCCCGTCACTGCAATATTTTCTTTGCCAGTCAAAACAGCCGTGTGGCTGTGAATGTGGGTGTAGTGAAGAACCGTTTCCTTCTGAGACACTTCCATGATATTCCAACACTGATCTGTCAGGTGTGAAGCTGTGATAGCTCAGTGTTACCTCAGAGGAATTACACACCCTGACTTCTTGGTTTTGTTCACAAGGTCCAGGTTGGACAGAAGCTGGTTCGGCCTCCTCAGTTTGATCAAGAGAATCATCCTCTGATTCGGAATCTTCGTAGGCCACTAATGAAGACATTTCCACATGATGACTTCCTGTTTGAACATAAAAGGACAACAGAGGCGAGATGTCAGTGGTTTTATATTTGAGGCCCAAGGGTGACACTCAGTGGTTGTTTGGATTTCTGCACCAAGTAGCACAAAGGCTCATCTCTGATTAAATTGGCTAATTTGATATTAAAATAACTTAACCCGTGGCAGTTTAACTGACATGTTTTGTTGGGAACTTGGGAACTAACTGCCATTAGTGGGGTGTAGTGCATAGCTAGCAGCCACGTCCATGCACCAGCCAAGAATGGGAGAGAAATATGAAATAGAAAATACACTATAGGCTGTTTTTAATTTTAAAAAAAAGGCAAAACATCGTTACTTGGGTAATGGCCAGTTAAGTCAGTCACTCTACACGCTAATCAAAACACAGTGTAGAGCTAATAGCTAACCGTTAACGTTAGCTAACTACCATTAAGTCAACTTTCTGGTCCAGTCCCACCCCTAAACACTAATCATAACCTTACATTTACTATTATGTCCAAAAATGTGGAACTGGTCCCCCCCATTTGGCTCTGCAGTAAACACTAAGTGTGTACTGCATCCGGACAGAGCTAAATCCACTGTAACGTCAACAATTACCTTGATATTGTACGTTATCTTTAGTTGACTAAACCGGGAAGCTAACGTTACCCGGCGAATCTGCTTTCAACAGTTGTACCTGCAAACTGGTTACACCACAATATCCGACTTCTGAGTGTTAAAAACATACACACATCAGCACCAAAACCCCGCAAAATCATTGGAGTTAATGCAGAGTTTCAGAGTAAAAGTAATGTTTCGATGTGTCCACCATTGACTGTACATAGAACGATTGTCAGAATTTGTCTAAGTGTAAAAGCTTTTATTTTGAAACAAGCCGGAAAAAGAAGCGGCCGTCCCACTCCTCCAAAATATCGTATTAAATGTATTTACTTTGAGATTACCTTGTGAGCCTTCTCTGAAATTTTAATTATTAAAAAAGTATAGATAACTCTAAATATATTAAATTTACTTAACAATGTTTCCAATGCAGCACTATGGCACTAATTAATTCATACCGGAACCCTTGAACAATCTTGTTTGCCTGGGAATACATTGAGCCACACACCAGCTCACTCAGGCTGATGTAAGTTGAATGAGTGAGCTGTCAGCTGTGTGAGAAGAATACTGTACGGTATGCTTGCTAGTCACTGTATTTTTACATCAGCTATTCATTTCTTAATGTAATTTTAAAAATATGTATCATTTATGAAACACGGCAACCTGGGGTAAACCTAGGGGCAGTAACAAGCGAATAGCTAGCTCAATAGCTCTACCAAGTTAGCTGTGGTATGTTCACATATTGTAGTCTTCTCAACTGCTGTGGAAGGAGTTGTAGTAATGTTACAGCAGATGATAAAAAAAACCTCCGTAACGTCCGCTACGTCTTACTAGATGCTATTCAGAATATGTAACTTTCATTAGCGTTATATGATTGATCTTTAATTACCTTTAACTTTTTTTATTACCTAGACAGTGAAGAAGAAGATGACAGACTGTCCGGGAGAAAGAGCCATGAGTCCATTGGAGGTCTACGAGAAACTGACAGCACAAGGAGACCAAGTTAGGGCCTTAAAAACAGCTAAAGCTGATAAAGTAAGTGCTTATTTACCATGTAAAAACGGACTCTGTTGGTTGGTTATGAAGGGATTGGTTAATCCACCATAAAATAAAATAAAAACAAATCTCACTTATCGCGATTAGTATCTAACCTTGCAGATAGTTTTGGGGTTTTTTATTTATGCCACTACCCATTAAAATGTGATTTTTGCAATTTCGTTTGTAGGGCTCACAATAGAGGTGAGCAATATGATGATACTCTGTATACCATGGTAGCTTTCCCTTTAATGTCTCTGGGTGTATTAAACCACTGTGAGCAATGTTGCAAATCAGTGAGCTGGACTGTTTATGGTCAGATTAGATTTTTATGCAATTTTGCATCAGTGTGATGTATTTTTATTTGTTAAGTATTTAATTTCCTTAATTGGCCCAAAACAGACCTTCTTATATAGTTATTTTACCCATTAAGACTTTGGCAGTTGTTTATCCATAAAATGTATTAGCCTATATAATAATTTATATCAATATCTGTCATATCCATATAGCCCACCTCTAGTTTACAGCACTGAAAATTTACTTTATCTCTGGAAAATCCCCACAACATGCTGTCAACACCATTCATAGGGGTTATTTCTCTGGTAGAAAGTAGTTCAAATGAAAACTTGTTATAGTGAATACTGTGGATTATTCACTGTAACTGGATCATTATTTCAGGTTGTCAGATTTTTAAAATATAATTAAAAATTTTCGAGAACACAAAGGAAATTCCATTCACCTTCACTGTATAAGTTGTGTGCAGAAATCTCATAAAACAGATACACTATCTGAAATCAAAACTATGCATTGCTTTTACAGTGCCACTTGTTTCTGTTGGAATTCGACTGCTTTTACCTCTGTGTGTTATCTGACAGCAGTGTTTGGGTTCCCCAGGCAGAAATTGATGCTGCTGTCCAGTTGCTGCTAAAGTTGAAAGTGGAATACAAACAGATGACTGGTCAGGATTACAAAGCAGGCTGTCCGCCATCAGAAAACTCTGTTGCCCCTGACAACGTGCCAGCAGCAGATGGTGATAACGATGAAGACACAGTTGACCCATGGAATGTTTCCACCACCAACGCCAAGGGAGTGGATTACGACAAACTCATAGGTAAGATTCAAATGAGCTTCAAGTATGGCCTTCACTTAAAGAGCTGAAGTTCAATAGCAAGCATGTATTTTTATTTTTTGACTCAGTTAAAATATAAATGTCAGTGATATGTTTCTAAATATGGGGATAATTTAAAGACAATATGCCATTTAAGACACACAGCAGCTGAATAATTCACATGTCTTTCCTTAGTGAGGTTTGGCAGCAGTAAAGTTGACCAAGAACTGGTGAACAGAATAGAAAAAGTCGCGGGACAGAAACCTCACCACTTTCTACGAAGAGGAATCTTCTTTTCACACAGGTCAGCATTTTAGGATCTGAAAATGTTTAATCGGTGTGATGCCTTCATGTTTTCTAGATCCTAATTCTTGACTTCTAGTGTATGGGTCTTCCATATATAATTGCCATTTCTCATATGTTGTCACTCATTAAACCTGATTTTTAAGGGAAGTTAATCAACATAAAAATATCGACTCTGAACCTTTGACCCAACCATCATCATTGAGATTTTTCTATTAAGTAAAACAGATTGTGTTGAGAAGGTAAGAGTTCATGGGGGAATGAAAATAAATCATCTTATTGCTGTTTTGGGCAGAGATATGCACCAGGTACTGGATGCGTATGAGAAACAAAAGTCCTTCTACCTTTACACCGGCAGAGGTCCATCCTCAGAGGCCATGCACGTTGGTCACCTCATCCCCTTCATCTTCACCAAGTGAGTTCTTCCCTCTATGATGTATTTATACCAAAGAGCTGTCTAACTAAAGGCAGGTGTAAGTGTTAAATCTTTCACCTGTTTAATTGATACTACTTGCAGATTTTACATTGATTCTAACTTATAACTGTGACTTATTTCCTTGTCGCAGATGGTTGCAGGATGTATTTGACGTCCCTCTGGTGGTCCAGTTGACTGACGATGAGAAGTACCTGTGGAAGGATCTAACAATAGAAGACTGCCATCGCTTCGCAGTGGAAAATGCCAAGGACATCATTGCCTGTGGCTTTGATGTCAACAAGACTTTCATCTTCTCTGACCTTGACTACATGGGGTAAACTGTGACGAAAATGATCTTTATAGTATAGGCAGACCTTAATGCTGAGGCTTCCAATGAGCCCTGCCACATTAATTCGGGCAAAAGCAACTTATTTGTTCACATAACATGAGTCAGCATAAAATTTCTTATACAAGTATGAATTGTTTTTTGTTTTTTTGTGTTAATTTCAATTTATTTTCTGCAGTGCCTCTCCTGAGTTCTACAGGAATGTGGTAAAGATCGAGAAGCATGTGACATTCAACCAAGTCAAAGGCATCTTTGGCTTCACAGACAGCGACTGCATTGGTAAGACAACTTAAAAAGCTTAAATTGTTAAAAAAACAACAAAACAAGGTACACCATTCTTTGATCAATCATTGAATTCTACTCACAATACTTTGGAAAGAGCAGGAAAACATGAAATTAAGTGTTTAGTGCAGGAAAAGCAGTTTCCATTCTTTTGTCTCATATTTGAGTGAAATGTGCTGCAAATGAGAATTGTTTTGTAACTGACTGATTCATTCTCTTTTAATGAATAATTTACTTTGTTTTGAAATTTCTCTCATGGTCAGGCGAGCAGCTGAAAAAGCACTGATGCTTTCATATGAAATTTTTGGATGTCTAAAGTGTTTCAGTGTATGTATGCATGTATTTCCTGATTCTGAAGTGTAATCGTGTGGTGTCTGTTATTTATTATCCATCTAGGAAAGATCAGCTTCCCAGCCATCCAGGCAGCGCCGTCCTTCAGCAACTCTTTCCCACAGATTTTCGGAAGCAGAAAGGATATACAGTGTCTCATCCCCTGCGCCATAGACCAGGTTAGGGCAACATTGCAGTAATAGATAGCAATACTGCATGCTAGCGTCGTATTTGACAATCATCATCTCGTTCATACCAGGATCCGTACTTCAGGATGACCCGTGATGTAGCTCCAAGGGTCGGCTACCCCAAACCAGCCCTGCTGCACTCCACCTTCTTCCCAGCCCTGCAGGGGGCGCAGACCAAGATGAGCGCCAGTGACGCCAACTCCTCTATCTTCCTCACTGACACACCCAAGCAGATCAAAAACAAGGTGCTACTATTACTGGTTATTACAATCAATAGTCACAGGTCAGATTTATATTGCCTATGATTGCTGACTGACTGGTTTGACATATGGAACCATCACTCGCAGATCAACAAACATGCATTTTCGGGAGGAAAAGACACAGTGGAAGAGCACAGAAAGTATGGCGGAAACCCAGACGTAGACGTCTCCTTCATGTACTTGACTTTCTTCCTGGAGGATGATGAACAGCTGGAGAAAATCAGACAGGTGAGGGCGGGGAGATCAGAGAAATAAATGATCGCTTTTAAACTTAATTTCTTTTGTTAATCACACTCTTTCCTCTGTTTTCTTTCCTTACCCTTTCAACGACTTTCTTTCTGCTTTCTGTGTCTGTTCCTTAAACATTTATCTTTGTTTATCGTCCTTCTCTGCTCCCTCATCCTCCTCCTGAACTTCCTTGCTGCACACCACTCCCACTCGTTCAATCTCTTCTCTGCAGGATTACGCAAGTGGCGCTCTCCTAACAGGAGAACTGAAGAAGATTTTGATTGAGACTCTGCAGCCAATGATTGCCCAGCATCAAGAGCGACGCAAACAAGTCACAGATGAGACAGTCAAGCAGTTCATGACACCCAGGCCTTTAAATTTTAAATTCTAGCCTGATATCTAAATGGGATGTCAATGCTCATCATGTCACTAATCTCAGTATAAGAAGAAATAATTGATCCTTGAGCTTTTTCCATTGCTAATTATTGTAATGTGTAATGGGAAGATGGACATTTTCTCATACAGTTTGCATCAGGACTGCAGAAAAATTGAAATGTAAAATACTGGAGCGATGATGTGCTTCTCTTTGTCAAACTCAGCATGGCATTGCCCACGCATTTGTGCTACTTATTGGCTTCACGCTGCACCAAATGTACACATTTATCCTCATGAAGTGTTCATGTTCACAGCGCCGCTGTACATCATATGAGCCCTACTGCTCGCCCTGAAATCATCTCAGGATAAATGACGATTAAAGCAGAGTACAAATGTATATTGTTGCAAAAATCTGCCTAGTGACCAAGGACAACTCAACTACTCATCTGCTTTGAAAAGTGCTGGTTAAGAATTCTTATTTTACTTGGAAAAAACAGCCTTCTGAACAATAACCGTCTATTTGTTGTTATCAAAAGCGTCTGTGTGAGACGTTAATCCCGATAAGTCTATCAATGTCTTACTCAAGGGAACTAAAGTAAGTATATTGTTATCAGCAAAAGGCACTTGAGTAAAGGGAACTCTTTGTCTTTTAAGTTTTATTCAACTTATGTCTGGAATAAACACTAGGCTATGCTTGAACAACAAAAAACATATCTTTTGAAAACATTTTAGTGTGAATTATTAATAAGTTCTGCATCAATAATATAAAATGTATTTAATGTAATTGTCACACTATAAATGCATTTCATATTCTTTAATAGGGTTATGCTCGCACAGCAAAAGTATAGATTCTTCTCATAATATCCCACACCAACATGGAAAGATGACAGTTTGTGATATGACTGCATATGATGACTCACAAAAGACATTTTGACATGTCACAGCAGGAAAAGAACGGGTATAAATCATAAATGAATGATGGCCGAATTCCATTCATCTGCTTCAGTTTCGGGGTCTTGTGTATGCGGTCTCACTGTCATGACTCAGTGGGACACTTGAATAGAGCAGAGCCATTGTTCATGTTATTCATGACAACTGCATTTCCTATGACCAGTCGAAATGTCTGCTGTGAAAAGGCCCACTGTCATAGAAATTATTTGAACAATGAACACATTCATCCAATCCGTTACACTATGTTCCTTAAAAGGTAAATCTTTAATCAAAGTGTAATCTGAATACACCTGCAATTTCAGGTAAAACAATTTATGATTGGTCCTTAAATGCTGCCAAATGTCTGAGAGCACAGGACACAGTGTTGACATAATGTATACTGTATGTGAGTAACGTGGTGGTGGTGTGAGATGTTGCAAAGAAGACTCAAAAGGCAATAATAAAGATAAACATGTTTTATAGACGTAGGTTTTAAAAAAAAAGAATACTAAGCACAACAAGGATGTGTATGATTTTAACCTGCTTCCTGACTCAGGAAGGGTTCTAAAGAAAGGGAGAAGGGGTCATACCAACTATTCCACAGATATACTCGGAGGGAAATGGAAGATTGAGGAAAACGTGATAACCCTTTTTGGCTACAAGCATAAAAAATTGGGTTCCAGTTGTGCAAACTATCTGGTCGAAGTTTTGTTGTATTTACTGTAAATTGAGAGATTGAGCTTGAAATGTCATTTTAATGAAGCGGATCCTCATTTAGCACAGTGAGGCTTGACCTTTTAGGACTCATTTGACTCATCATTAGACTGATATTTGACAAGTTGGGAGTGAGTAAATGTTGGCTATTGCAGTACTTTCTATTTCTAGTTACCAAGTGCAGAAATATAGCCTGATTCGTGCTCGTAGGCACTGATAGATTCCCATAAAACTATTGTTACTGATGTTATTCATGCACTGATTCTACATGGTAAATGCTGCTCACACCAACCAGACCCACCCACAGAAGTGGCTGGGCTCTTGGGAGGGTCCATTGAATGGGCCCTCTGTCTAAATCTTGTTACTTATATCAAAGCATGCATATGCTCTCTCTGCCTCCTACATAATCAACATGAACGTCTTCACTATTATTAACATCATCATGTTCTCACAGATCTGTGAAAAAAATATTCTTTTTCTCAGAATTCTGAGAAAAGTCAAAATTCTGAGTTTAAAGTCAGAATCATTTTTTTCTGAAAAGTCAAAATTCTCAGATTAAAGTCAGAATTCTGAGTTTAATGTCAGCATGGCTTTTTTCTGAAAAGTCAGAATTCTGAGATTAAAGTCCGAATTTTAAGGAAAAAAGTCAGAACTCAAATAAAGTTTTAACACGTGCCCCAAACTCAAATAAATTTTTCACGTGTAGCCCTGGTCCTCTTCCGTAAATCTCTCTCTTGAAGTACCCTGGTTGAACACTACAACAACATTCATGCTGACGATACCCAGCTTGATAACACTGTTGATTTTGACGGTGAGGAGAACCTGCAGCGATAGCTCCCCTGAGTTTCCCTTGCTGCTGTACTCGACAGCAGCCAATGGGTGTGAGGGGCGGACAGTAGTCGTTAGGGGAGTTGTCCTCCTCCAAGTAACCCGATTGGGCTGCCGTAAAAAAGGGCAAACACTCTTCTTCTTTTTTACTGTGAACCCCCGCCTCTTCATACTGTACAGAAATAGAACAGCTTTGGCAGAAAGAGCGCTTATTCTAGTGAGTGAGGACACATCATCAAAAAAAAAGTCCAGTTTCCGACTCCGTGTGATTATCTATAGCCCGAGGAAGCCGCTCGCTCAGCATCAGCAACGTCTGAAAGAGGATATTGTAGGAAGAGCTAACCTGCTTGGCTGAACACCAAGCCGGCGCTGTTGATTGATTAACCAGGTTTAGATAGATTTCGAAATATTTATAGCAAATTACCCACTTAAGGGGTTGGGAATAATTTTGTCAGCCACCGAGTTAGCTTGACAAATTTTCAAACGTCAGCTTTTTGAGGGAATGGCATTGGACTTCGCTGCGGGCTGCATAGGAGGTAAGCTAAGTAGTTAGCAAGTATTGATAGCCAACTAGCCACGTTTGCCAGGTTAACCAGTTGACGCTAACGAATAGCATTAGCCAGCGTTGCATTTTTTTTCCAGCGTCAAACAACGCGTGGAAAGCTCCAGATGTAAAGTTAGTGATTTGTCTCAGCCACGTATGATAAGAAACGTTATCAACAAATAAGAGCGACAGATTAGAGACTCTAAATCCAAACTTTAGCAGTTTTCTTTAAACACATGTGGAAATACCGGATGTAACGTTCTGATATTGGAATTTCATTCCACACCTATAGCTCACACACGGGGAGTGGTATTTAAGCCCTGTGTTGTCATGAAATCTTGCTTAAGTCAAGCTAAAAAGTTTTTAAAAAGTTTTGTTTTACTACAAGTATCAGTATATGGCATCATCCTTTTATGATTATTGTCAAACAATCTTCTCTCCTCCTCTATCCTTCATCCTGAAATAACTAACCATTTCTCATTAGGGAGTAACCCTCCAGAGAAAAAGCCTACATAATGAGTTCATGTCTTCCCGTTTGAATAGATGCAGCTCACTCCCCATGTTTCCAGGAAATGCCCAGTCTAAACCCCCTTGGGAATCTTTTCAGCTGTTTTGTCTTTGCTCAAGGCCAGGTCCTCCCAAACTTTAGCACATCGAAGACCCCAGATAGTCGCACTATAGGGCACAGGCCCTGGTGTGATAAAATGTTTTTCTAGGGGGTTGGTCTAAGATTTTTGTTGTATTTACAGATATGGAGGTTGAAATTTCATTTTCATGGTAAGGACTTTCTGGACCACAGTTTTTGGGACTCTCATTGGACTATTATAGCAGTAAATCGAAATACCAGCCATATTTGTTGTGCTGATCATAGTGATGAATATATTCCCTTAAAGCTACTCTGGATTCACTCTACCATGGACTGTTTTGTTATTTATTCACTACCATGGACTGTTTTGTTATTTATTCACTCTGCCATGGACTGTTTTGTTATTTATTCACTCTGCCATGGACTGTTTTGTTATTTATTCACTGATTCATACTGCCAAATCCTGGTTACACCAATAACAGGAGGCTTTTGTGCGCAACACCGTTTGAGTAATTTAGTTGAAAAGCTTGTGTTCTGCTATTTATATTACTCGTTACTATATCAGTCATGACAAATTACATAGTTGTCAGATTAGTCATCATGGCATAAGTGCATAAGATGCATAAGTTGTCAGGTCAAGAACAAAGTTGCAGAAGTGTAGGCAGGGTGGGACAAGATTCATCAAGAAGCTTAAAGAAGAATTTAAAGAGTTTTCCACAAACATAAAATCTGTCATCTCAGTACTAACATACTGTTCTTTTACAATGGAGCACAAGTGTGTTACATTTGAAGATTAGATACCTCTGATGGTTGAATACCTCTTGGCTAATGGGATCTGATATGACATGGTCAGAAATTGCTGTTGTACAATAGATTTTTGGCTCATTGGCATAAGTCAAGGACAGGGCGCCGTTAAGCTTTCGTCACTGGGTTCAGTGCAGTGACCAGCTGATTACTTTGCTTACTCTCAGGGGGACGGGCTGTTTGCTTTTTGCGAGATGAGTCATCTGATCATAAGCCACCAAACCATTCTTTGCCAAAAATCAAACTGTATTTGCTATTCATCACCGTGATCGAAAAGTAGGTGACGTATTCCTACCATTACGCATTAGCCATGCATTGCTGAGATGAGTAATTATTATGTTCTAATAGAATTTTTAAATCCTGTCTTGTCTTTCAGGTGCGGCTGGTGTTTTGGTGGGACATCCATTTGACACTGTAAAGGTGGGTGTCTGTTCCATCTTCTTTACTCTGTACTGCTGTTAAAATTGTTTTTAACTCAGACCACTCAGCTGGCAGCCTGAATTTGAGTCCAGATAATCTAAAGCTACACAGTTAGCCTACACTAGGAATGATATAATTGAGCAAGAGGACTGATTACTGTAGGTTTGTTTTGTCTTGTTAGTTTGTCAAACTGTTAACTTAGTAGATCAGGATTTCTGTCTATTTTATAACAACATTTCTAAATGGATAATCTATACATGCACCTTCAAAATTGCCCCTTATGTCAGTATTTCTCAGCAATTAAGTACTAGATATAAAGTACTGAGAGTAACACCTCCAACAGATTGTAAAGGAGATAACTTTAGCTTCTTTGTATTGGTGTCCACTACCAAACAAGTTAGCAGCATTTTCCCTGCTCATAGTTAGTTGTATGATTAGCTTTTAATCAGAATAAATAGGTCAGAACAACAACGCTGGTGCTTCCTAGTTCTACACTGTCATTGTTTTTAAACTAGCCACAATGTCACAAGAAGTATCATAGTTTTCATGTGAGGGCATTGACTTAAAAGGTTGCATTCAATTTATTGTCATTAATTAGCCACTTGAAAAGCTAAGGAAGTTTGAGATGTAGGATACAGTTGTTAGAAATTGCACCCTGCACTGACATACGTACACAGATGGTGAATGGTTTGGTTGTAGCTCTTTTGTACCTTGCTTTTAATGTCATCTCTCCCTGAGCTGGTGTCTGGGGGAGGCTGTCTTTAACAGCAGCAGTGTCACTGTGTTGTAGATGAGAGAGAGAAATAAACAACCTCTCCATGGAAATGTGACCTAGTAAGTATGGTCAAGGTCTTTCTTTTCCCTCTCACCCAATGTTTTGTCTTGAACTATAGAAATACATGGCACAGAAGACATTTTGTTTTTTGTTTAACTTCATTCTCAGTAGATTTTTTTTCTCCCTCATGTTGCACCCCCTTAACATTCTTTTTTTTTTACCCTGAAAAAAGAACCATTACTGTACACAGCAATGATGCCTGTTTATTTACCTTTAAGCCTGTATTACAATATGTTGTCGGTAGTTGTTGTGGCCCTCTTTGGCCTTATTAGTCTTTCATATGACGTTAACATGAAGGCTGTCATCTACAGGTGAGGCTTCAAGTTCAAAATGTGGACAAACCTCTGTACCGTGGGACTTTACACTGCTTCCAGTCAATCATACGCCAGGAGTCGGTAAGCTTCCGTTTGTTCTGTGAATGCCTCTTGATGTTATAACTACTTTCTTTGCAAATTTTTCTTGGGCTGCATTTAAAAATGTCACGGCTGTCGAGTAATGCTTCTTTCACCATGTGCTGCTTAGTGTGCCAAGGTGGAGAATAGTCACTGCACTAGTTAAGGTGTCTAGTTACAGTCCCGTCTCTAAACATAGGCATCAGTCCAAGATCAGGCAGCATGTTCCTAACATAGGGTTTTAGGGGTAAGGTGTGTGTTAGCCAGGGTCAGAGAAGACCTTAGTCCTGCATGAGCTAAATAAAGCTTTGGACATCGTGCCATTCGAGCTAAGTGGAGCATACTTGGTCTCAGTGAATCTCTCATGGCTGGAGAGAAGACTATTTGACTG
Source organism: Hollardia meadi (assembly GCA_037974645.1). Classification (NCBI taxonomy): domain Eukaryota; kingdom Metazoa; phylum Chordata; class Actinopteri; order Tetraodontiformes; family Triacanthodidae; genus Hollardia; species Hollardia meadi. Next base: position 5,975,260 of record JBBPCS010000374.1, on the reverse strand, counting down.
TACATGTGTGTTTTAGCGGATTCAGTATGCTTTTATCAGCATTCCAGCAATGCCTCTATGATAGCCTCAAATCTTTCAAACTTGACAGGTTAAGTTTTAAAGCCTTGAGGCTATCTGTTTCACTATGTTAATAACTTTTAGTTATTCCTTTTGTTACTGAAAAAACAAACACATCCACTTTCAATAACTATTACAGTTGTTACAATACAAATTAATACAATACACATTAATTAGTAATGTGCCGTGATCCAAATCACATTTCTTTTTTACTTATAGTGTATACTGCCGCTGCTCTTAAAAAGGACATACTGCCTGCAGTAATTGCGACATACTACTTGGAGTCACAAAGAATATGTATTACTTATTTGAATGCACTGTCATCTATGTGTTCATTCAGCAACTCAGTTGATGTGAGGTCAGAATACCCAGAGAAGCATGCTGGTTTACATACTGCGAAATGGGGCCGGATGCAGTAGGACATTCTGGTATTTTTGGCATACTGCATTTGACATACTATGTATTGGGACATACTACTTTTTTTTGTATAATAATAGTATGGTAGTGTGGGAACTTTTTTCAATGAAAATGAAATACAAAAATTACCTGTCCCACTAAAAATTGCTATACTATATATATATATATATATATATATATATATAAAACACAATGGTATTCTCTCTGATCCCAGTAATATGTCTTTGTGTCTGTAGGCACTCGGGCTGTACAAAGGCATTGGCTCTCCGATGATGGGCTTGACCTTCATTAATGCCATAGTCTTCGGTGTTCAGGGTAACGCCATGCGCAAGCTTGGTCGTGACACGCCTCTCAACCAGTTCCTGGCTGGAGCCTCTGCTGGAGCCATCCAATGTGTCATTTGCTGCCCGATGGAGCTGGCCAAGACGCGCATGCAGCTGCAAGGGACCGGGGAGAAAAAGTCCAAGAGGAAGGTGTATAAGAACTCCCTGGACTGTCTGGTGAGAATCTACAAAAAGGAGGGAATCCGAGGAATCAATCGTGGCATGGTGACCACCCTGCTGCGTGAGACACCTGGTTTCGGTGTGTACTTTCTCGCTTATGACGCGTTGACGCGTTCCCTGGGCTGTGAGCCAGAAGACCCTTACATGATCCCCAAACTGTTGTTTGCTGGTGGAATGTCTGGCATCGCTTCCTGGATCTCCACCTATCCTGTGGATGTGATCAAGTCACGTCTTCAGGCGGACGGGGTTGGTGGCGTCAACCAGTACAGTGGCATAATGGACTGTGTCAGACAGAGTTTACAGAAGGAGGGGTGGAGGGTGTTCTCTCGTGGACTGACGTCCACTTTGCTCCGCGCATTTCCAGTGAATGCTACCACCTTTGCCACTGTGACTCTATTTTTAATGTACATGCGTGAGGGAGAAGAGTGTAGCATTCAGGACTCTGAGCCACAGTCTGCCCAGCTGCAGCCTCTGCAGCCACAGACGCAGCCAAAAAGCATGCAAGCCATTGTGCAGCAGTGAGCCTTACTGCAGTCATCAGCACATCTATCGTGCATTGATGGAAATTGCAGTTTAATACTGGTTTGTGTTCTGTTAAGTGGTGTCCATAATGAGAAAGGTGAACTGATTCTAGGTAAGCATCTGCCAATGGAGCTTCAATAAAGTGACCACATGTAGTATTTAAATAATATATATTTTAAGATAAGAGCGGAACTTGTAAATATGGTCTGTTTTTAAAAGTCCTTGCTTTTGTACAAGTTTCTTTTGAGTTTTAATTAATTTGGGCAATTTGATGCCTACAAAGAGTTACTGTACCATACTGTACAGTGACATTTACAGATGTTCCTAAAATTTAGAGTCACAACCCCATCATGTCATAATGTCATAATATGTTTGGAATTTATGTTAACAAAAATTAGACGTACTTTAGACAAGAATTCAGTGAGTTATTGAATACCGAAAATGTCTGCAAAGTTTGGCAAACACTTTTTGCAAACTTCCATCAGTGAAATAAATTTGATTTTTATAGATTTATCATTTATAATTTTCTTTCCATGGTGTCCATGCCAAGTCATCCCGTTACAATTTACCTCCATGTAGTGTTTGAACACAACATTTCAGCATCTTATCGTTATGGTTACAAATACAAAGAAAGCCTTGTACATGTAAATGTACATGTACACGCTCCATACAACTGTATGCATTTATGTATATATATTTGTATTCTTTTTCTGAGGTCACAACTGTGTATGTAGTTAAAATAAATTTGCTGTCTAAAGTTTTAATCAAATGTGTCTTTAAAATGTTCAACTATATCACACACTCACTGTTAAAAACCACATCTGATGCAGTTTTAATCTTTTTGTTCTGGACATCGCACAATGTCCAAAGAAAGCACCTTATGGTATTAAGCACATGTACAGTTACAAAGAAGTCCCATTTGTCCCTTGACAATAGATATATTTAAATATATATTTTGTATTTCCCACTAGTGTATGATTCTGTTACATTGTGGAGTAAAACCGGTGGTTTGTTAAAAGTCTAAACGAGATTTTGTTCATGTTCAATTATAGTTCAAATATTCAACACTAAAGATGGAACCAACCTATTTTGCTAATGGTGCGGTTTTCTTAAAGCAGGGCTATTCAATTATGAATTCAATTGGATGAAATTTTAAAACCAGGAAATGTAGATGGGCCAGACATTTTCAGAAGTCTTTTTTAAAACCTTTGTTTAGCTTTTGGTAATGACAAATTTCAAATACAAACAAGTGTAGTGAAAAAAAGCAATGTTATATGGTGACTTATACTGTAAGTACGTTACATCTATGTGAGACATACACACTTATACACTATATGTAGTTCACATATTTTGTCATGTATTCGATCTATATATGCTGGAACATTCTGAGGTTGTTTCTGGGCTAGATGTGGGCCGCAGGCCACCAATTGAATAGGCCTGTATTAAAGCCTCTAAATCTAACCCCTAAAAGTTTTTTAAAAACGTTGGACAATCTTGTAAGGACCTGCTTCAGTATTAACTAGGCCGGTCAACGTGAGATAGAGAGCACACAGTGTCACTCTGACATCTGAACTTCACCATGTTAATAGCTGATCAATTTAACAAGCGCTCCACATTTTTGCAGGTTTTAAAAAGGGAAACTATAGCACGTCAAACAGAGAAACTGCAGACTGCGGTCAAAAAAACCTCACTGCAAGTTCTCACTTTCCTTGCATGGATACGGCACACATCTTCAGGTTCAGATCCGCACTTCTGAACAGATGCAGCTGTTATTTAGTCCCATCATTGAGTGGCCGATGTAAACATGGGCCTGCGGGTCTGAAACTGCTCTGCTTCTAATAAGAAATAATGATGTACATAATGTGAATTTGGTGTTTATTTGATTTTATGTCATGTCACCCTTTATAAGTATAAAGGTGTGAAGTGTTTAAGCTTTAGATTTATATTAACTGTGATCCTGTATTTTTGTGTTTCAAGCCTTCAGTTCTCTATTTTGTAATATACATTTGACTTGGTTTGTCTGTATCAGTGGATGATACATCTTGTCTAATATTACCTTTGTGTTCTGTACTTGTTTGTGTACAATATCTTGCAGCAAAGCTGCATGCACACTGTGTAGTTCCTTGACAATTGCGAAATAAAAGCAATGTTTTCTTCTTCAAAGTAAGCTGTTAGATATTTGTGTTTAAACAGTTTAGTGAGTTGGCAGAACCCGAAACAGGACAAATAAGACAATGAATGGATGACTTGTTTTAAGTGACCACAGAAAAATTCACAAATGTTCTAACTGCCATGTTCTGTTAAGTAAAGACTGGCCTCTAGTGGTAATAGATGGGTGTCAGGTATTTTTTTGTCAGGCTTGATGCAGACTCACTCAAATCTTTCAAGGGAAAGAAAAAATATTTTGACACAATGTACAAAAATAGCACTGTTTATTAAAGAAATTTGACACCATATTTACCTCTTTCAGATTAGGGTTGTAAATATATTTATCCATTATTTTTGACAAAAACAATAAGTTATTCAAGTATCAATCAAATATTGATTGAGTTCTTATGATAACGGTATTCCCTTAACATCATCTGACAGACTTTCTGCATGTGCATGAGTCAAGGGGAAACACTTCTCACCCAAATTGTATATATATATATATAAATACAGCATAAAACAAATAGTATGCCTTATATCAAGAAACCTGAAACTGTGTTGAGTGTTCCCCTTGAACCAATATCATGAGGCTCTTCTCTCATTGAGAGAACAGACAGCACACTTAGTACTTTATGTAGCGAAGTAATGGTTCCTGGTGAGACTGAAAACAAAGTACAGCAAAAGAAGAAATGTAGGGGAAGTAAAGGCCTATCAGTAAGAAAAAGAACAGTAGTGGAGAAATAAAGGAAGAGAGAGAAATACAAAGCATGAATGAAGAATTAGATCCCAGATTGTGTTTTATCCCCCTCCGCTAGCTGGTTTTTACTGTTTTTGATGTGTTCATGAGGAAGGAGTCACAGGAGTAGCGCAGGAAGCGGTAGATCTCTTCCGCTCTGGATCGACTCATACAGCCTCCCTTCTGTATGGCTTCAATGGAGCTGCAGGGGGAACAAATGGGGGGTGAGAGATGTTACACTGGCTGTTTCTCAATGTCAAGGAAGGATCCTCAAACGGCTGAATTTGAAGGATCCTACGTCATCGAATACCGCTGAAGGATCCTCCCAATTCTACAAAGGACAGAGTCCTTCGCACAGAGAATTTTCAAGGATGGCGCTTGTGTATCCTTGGCGTGCCTGAAGTACCCACAATCCTATGCGCACAAGTCTTAGCGGGTCTTTCAAAAATTGCAAACCCTTTCAATGATGCAATGACACAGGCTGGAAAATGATCACATTAAACTTAAAATAAAAGAATTGCTTCAATTGAACTCAGGGCATGTGGGGTATAGGGCTATATTCTAATTTTTATAAAAGAGTGTGTGGACTTAAGAGCTGTAATAAACCCCGTTCCGATCCACACTCCACTTCAGAAGGTGAACTGCAAACGGTGTTCCAATTGAGTTTCGCCTAGCTTCTGGAGGACCTGACTTCCAAGGACCTGTCCTACCAAGGAAGGATCCTTGACCCACTGTGTTACACTGTTCTTGTTTTGCCACAATGTACACACATTATTTACCTGTTAATAAGTTGAGCAATTGACTTGAAGTTGTGGCTCATACTGAGGGCTTGGATGTAGTTGACTGAGGGCAGGCTCAGGTACAGCTGGAGGGCCTGCTGCTTGTGCTGCCCTTTTACCTCCAGCGGAACAGTGATGCCCTGGCCTTTACGCTGCTCCAGCCGTGCCAGGTCAGCCAGCAGGCCGGCGCTCTCTTCAGCGCCATCGCTCCATAACAAGCGCACCCCGGTCCGCACCAGTGCTGTCAGAGTGCTGTCATAGTAACGCGTTCGCTGAAAGGGACGCGACGCCTCACCTGTGACAGAAACAATTAGAAAGGACAGAAACTTTCACAAAGTAAATCAAATTGCCGTGTAAACTATCATAAGTTCCTGTAATGCAGACCTTCGAAGACCATGCAAACATAGAATGCAGAGAAGGCCTATAACATATCAGAAAATAGTGAATTTCACAGACATTCATATATTCTTGTCACAATGACTAAATCAAAAGATTCAGATTCATTATATTTTATTACTGTACACCATTTTATCCATAATGAACCTGTTAAAAAGCCTCAGAATACACAGTGCAAGATCCATATTCAACTATATTTAGCTTAATATTAAGTCATCAAATCAATACGCCCACTGACCTGGCTTGGTTCGGTCCTTCTCCACTATCAGACAAACGCGCTCAAACAATCCCTGCAAGCTGTTCACTCTCTCAGCCAATCGCTTCCGGTTCTGCATTGCGGCCAAATTTGATTGGCTGTGCCTCTCCACCGCCATGCGGTTGCTGACGATGAAGTAGCTGCCATCCAGCGAGCAAATGTGGACGGTGGCTGCATGGCGCTGACGCAGGCTGGTCATCAGGTCCACTCCGCTGCTGATGCAGCGACTGTCCACCAGAATGCAAACAGGTCCGGACGGAGCAGGGGACTCGCTGACTAATAAATCCTGCCCGGTGGACTTCTGAGGCACTGAGGAGGTGGCAGGGAGTGCCTGGACATTGGAAAACAAAACCTCACTGTAGTTCATTTAGAGTTTTACTGACTTGTTCTACTGATCATGTATCTTACTTTTACACAAACTGTAGGACCCTATGGGCAGGTGTCATCTTGTTTGCTCGTACCTGGGGTTGTTTCTTGGAGGGTAACAGGGACTCTGACTCCACAAAGTCTAGTTCATCAGAGAGCATATGCTGATTTTCTAATCTCTGGCAACACCTGCAGGTAAAAGAAAATAATGCTCTAGTGGTTGATGAATGTTTGTGTTTGTGTGCTACCAAATGAGAACTTTCTTTTACCTCTCATTTTGCTGGTCCTCAATCACTGAGCATTTCTGGGCCTTGCTCAGCAGTGAGAGTTTAGATGCTGGGGTTGAAGACGAGGAGGAGGGTTTCTGATTCAGCTGAGGCCTGCTGTGCTCCAGCTGTACCGCCTTTGACCACAAGGGGTCAGCAACGCCACCTCCTGTTATGAGACTTCTCTTTTTAGAAACTTCCTCTGTCTCCTCTTCACTAGAATCATTCAGGCACATGACACGGCCACGCTTGGTTTTCACCCCAGCTCTCTGCTCTGTTGGAGCCTTAGCTGTAGTCGTGGAGCCAGCTCTGGCTTTGTGCAGGAAAACGCGCCGTCTGGTGGCATACTGCCTCTTCCCATCTACAAAGGAGTCCTCGGGCATAAGTTCAATGTCTTCAGCCTCTTCCTCACTGCTCTCCAACTCCTCCACCTCACTGCCCACTACAAAGCTGTCCTCTGCGTATGTTTCATCCATCTCAGGCACCTGGGACCAAAGGTTAGGAACGTGGAGTGGAGTCAATAATTATAGTAAAAGTTAACCAAACTGCTCTTTTTAAGACTAAAAAAAAGCTGAGAATAAAATATACAGTATACCTGGGAAAATATGTCCATGTTGTGATGATTTCTGTAGGACATTTTGAACTTGCCCTGGACTGCAGGGCTTCTCACTGACTTCAGGTAAACACAGTGCATCTCCGAGTCTGACAGAGAGAAAAGACAGGAGGCCAAAATGTAAACAGCACAATTCATTAAGCTCAAACACTTGATAAATACAATAAAGTCACATTTCTTGGAACAACCAGTGGTGTTGTACCGTTCAGTCCCTGTGAGCAGTGTGTGTTGTTGACCACAAAGCCTTCAAGAGAGCGATTCAGCTCTTCTCCATCCTCTTCATCAGATGACACGTCTGCCCCCTCATCTTCCTCCGACAGCGCTGCTTCTTCGTCCAGGAACAGACGCCCTTTTCGACGATCGGCATTCTGAGAAAGGAACGGCAGAGAAGGTTGACGGATGCTGAAAGTGTCTGTGCAACTGACAGATATTTATAGACTTGACATTTTTGGGCAAAGTTAAAGTTAAGCTCGTCTGAAATGTGTGCAGATGGTATTTTGCAAGAGACAAACAACAGGAGCTACGTTTTTGAAGTCTGCAGTCACGACAAATATGAACAAACATTCTAGTTTTCCCCAGAGCTGCATACGTATATGAATCATTGATATACAGTCAATGATACTGTATAAACACGTGTAATTCATTGCATGCGGTGAGAACATGAATAAATGATAATAATTCAGTTTCACATGAGTGTTCCTGCAGAGCCACCTGTTGCCCCACAGACCTTGGCTTTTCCCTTTTGGACTCGTTGCCTCTCAGCTGCTGGTTTTCTGAGTGTGACCTCAGAACCATTCTGGAAATCCTCATCGGAAACAGCTCCGCCCTCCATTGCATCAGACTGGAGACCAAAGAGGAGAACAAACAAATTAAAAACTGTGCACTGTTAATGGCTTGTGACGCTGCACATTATCCATCCATGAGAAATTATTAGTATATTATAAGTATTGCATGGAGTAGAAGTATTTAAATCAAATCAGCTGCGTTGAATAGGTTGAGCCATGTGGCGTAATTTACTGCTAATGAAGAAAATCTTACAGTATTAAGTGCAGCTAAACGTTTCCTGTTCACAACCATCGGGGAGTCACTAGAGATCTTTGACTAGCAGGGACAAAACATGTTACATTTTACATACACAAGCATTCTCTGTCTGTACACTTTTAAAACAGGTTTGTCAGTATGTGTCGTGCCATGACAACTGCAGATAAGGTAAAAATGATGGACAGGGGCAGCCTGAGCCGTCTGAATCTGATATGTGACTCAGAAGCTTTCGCTGTTGTTTTGCTCTAAAGCATAGGGGTTATTGTGCAAATAATTTAAGTGGCTGTCTTTTAACATACATCTCATTAACCTTATGAAAGAAAACGAGAACTACCGGTTGTATGCCCCCACGCACCATTGATGTTGCAGTTCACATCCATGTCTGTCCATACTCATAATGCTTGTCATGACCGATAGAGATCTTGGTCACATGGTGACCAAGAACGACAATCACCTAAAGCTCAGTTTAAGCCAACTCAAAGAGCTTGTGGTGGACTGCAATGCTTCAAATATCTTCAAATATAAATGTTAAGCTTAAATTCTGAAACATGGAGTCTTTACACACATGTTCAACCCGGCAGCACAGAAGATCTATACAATCGGCACAGTTTGTGTCAAATTCTGTCATAACTAGTGTATGAATCCTTGAGTTATGATTAAAAATGTGTTCCGGCCATTTCAAAATCATAACCATAATTTGTGTTGTGTTAATGTCTGTATATATTGCTACACCTTTAACTCATTTGTCACTTCTTTGTACCATGTCACATTTGGAAAATAACAATCATAAGCATATAAATATGTAATAAATAGTTTATGTTTCAAACATAATCAGTATATGAATAGTGGCTTTAATTCACTGGTTCCAGGTTGTTAAATGTGGATATTTTTGGTTTTATTACTCTTGTGTGATAGTAAGCTGAATCTCTATTATATCTAATATAAAATGTTACTGCGTGCTCTGGAGATTGGCATTTTTCACTGTTTTCTGACATTTTACAGACCAAATGATTAATCAAGAAATCAGCTAATTAATGTACTAATTAACATAATCATTAGTGGCCTTCCTTACCACTTCTGGGGAGGACAACGGGTTGACCTTATTCTGCTGTCTTCTTTTATGAACCACAACTTCATCCTCACTGTCACTGTTGCACTCCACTAAGAAAGAAGGTGAGACATACAGAGGAGAATGCAGGGATCTGAAGCATGAGGGCAAATTAAAGTAAGACATTTTAAGTGTAGGAATCATATTTCTTGAAGGGTAAACCAACCTGGACGAGGAGGGGAGTCAGCCGCAGACACAGATCCCTGACGTCTGCTGTTTTCCACGTCTGGCACCATCTCTGTCTCGGTCATGTGACCGTCCAGTCGTCTCCGCTTTAAGCTGGAGAGCAAAGACGGAGTGCGAGGCCTGGCAGGACCAGGCGAGATCGTCCACCTAGCTCCTGGTGATGTGATTGGAGATAGGTGTGCACCGCCTTTAGAAGTTAAAGGCGAAGCCAGAAGAGAGGAGGTTTTTCTCCTCCTATGCTCTGACAACATTTGTGGTGTAGATAACATTGATTCACTGGACAGTAGAGGCATTCTCGCCCTATGAAAGCTGTTATATGGAGTGGAGGAGTCAGCCACTGCCCACTTTTTAGGTAGTGGAGAGGTCAACGTAGATGGGGCAGGAACATCATCCTCTTCTCTCTCTTCCTCAGAGTCCTCCAGTGAATAGCCGAGGTCAAAGTTGACAGAGAAGTAGTCATGGGAGCTGTCAAATGACTTAGAACTGTGTTGCACTGAGAGAGATTTATGAGCTGTCACTGAATCGGCTGGTACATGTTTATTTGTTGCTGCATTGTGTGTATTATGTTCTGTCTCTGCAGTGGTTTGGGCATTCATTTCCTGAGGTTTCAGCGTGGCATGTGGAGTATGAGTTATGGGCTTTGTGAGAGCTAAATCTTCTGTGTGCGCTGCAGCAGTTAATCTATGTGTGCTTTCAGCTGTGTGTGTAATGCTACACGGGTTTGTAGGGGTGTGCATGTGTAAAATCTTTTTTGTGCCATAAGCAATGTCTCCAGCACTGGGGGATGTCCTGGGGGTGACACCAGGAGTGGAGATGTCTGGGATGGTCATCTGCAGGAAGGCTTCGTCGTCCCCGAACAGATCCATGCTGTTGTCCATCTGAGGGTCCTCTTTCACACCGCCATCTGTCATGCCTGGAATTTCCTCATTTCTCACATCATCCCAACAACTCGCTTCTTCTTCTGTCATGCTGTCGTTCTTACTTTTCATTTCCTCAATAACCCATTCCTCCTTGAAAATGTCAACATCTCTTTTTTCATGATTACTGTGCACTTCTTCTTCCCCAAAAACCTCATCCCAGGTCGGACTCTCTGCTGCTATTCTACCCCTGCTGGGGCTCTGCTGCTGCTCCAGACAAGGCCAGTCGTGATAGATTTGACTGTTCCTTTTACCCACTGAAGGCTCATCTGAGTCCGCCCTCAGAGAGGCATTGTCGGCATCACTCATGATCACTTCATCATCATCATCATCGTCATCATCGTCCACATTCAGGGTAAAGCTGACCTGGAATGGTTGATGAGGCCGCTGAAGAGACGGAGGAAGTGATGGGGCAGCCACATCGGCCTCTAAATCTTCAGTCAGTGATGGCGGAGATCGGGACAAGAGCTCCGCCACGTTGGACAGGATAACCTTCAGACTCTCATCTCTTCCTGGGCGGAGTTTAGCAGGGGAGGGAAGAGATGCTGAACCCGATTTAGGAAGGTAGAACATTGCCTGAAGTTCAAAATCTTCATCTTCATCAATGTTTAACTGTGAAATTCTGTCTAAGTTTATAGGCTCGCCGACTGTGTGCTCTGATTTTATGACATTATCCTCGTTGCTAATGACACAGTCATCATACAAGTCAGCTTCTGGACAGTCTTTGTTTGAGAGATAATTACAAATCGCCTCAGGTCCTGGGTGATCAGTGATGTCATCATTAGGTGCCTCTACATCATGTGGAACAGAAAGTCTTTGTTTTGTCATGGCCAAGAGCCTCTCTGCTTCCTCGTCGATGCATTCCAGATCGGACAACATCGAGTGAGACGGTTTGGGTTTGTTTAGTTTAGTGCCCATCTTTGAGCCCTTCTGTTTCTTCTGTCCATTCTCCACATGGCTATCAGCTTCGTGGAGATAAGGAAGAAGGTCTTGCTCGTAACGACATTCACCCTAAACACAATCACACACACACACACACACAAACAGAAGTGTTGTATAAGAAAAGACCCCTCTGCAGGAGAACCACGGTCTGAGAGATGTCATCAACCTTTTGTCAGCATGTGACACTCAATATATTCACCAAACAAACAGCTTGTCAGTTCATATTCATGCAGTAATCTAATCCAGAAGTGTCCTATGAAGAGATGTCACATTGCTGCCACACATGGAGCACATAAAAAAGTCTGATGTTCTGTTTCCTGTTCATTAATTTTTTCCCCTCAAAAATCGATGACAATCGTGACATTGTTCCCCAAAATAATAATTTTAAAGGACAAATACCTCCCGCTATAATTCTGCCCAAAATTAAAACATATTCCCATCCCTCAATGTATCTTCTTGTTTTCTTACACACAAGCTCACACACATTGCAATCATCCAGCATCTGTCATGTGTGCAAACCATATGACATGGAAGTGATTCATCTAGAGTGGTATCCTGCGTGGGCTGACGGGGTGCCATCGAATCTGTGACCAGCAGGATCAAGATGCTCAGTGAAGAGAAAAGAAAGAAGCCTAATGCCAAACAAGTAAGAAAAAAGGGTGTGTGTGTGGTGTATGGCAAAATACTGTTTTTCCTAGAAAGAGGGCAATAAAAATTAGATAAGATGACATCTTATGTCACTGTGTTAAATAAAGTTTCACATTTAAAAGAGTGGGAATGATGTAACTGGGAACAAACGGCCCCAAGTGTTGTTACAAATGAAAAACTTAAGGTAAAGGAAACTGTTCATAGCTCACAAGAAATACTTCTTGCTTCCATTGTAAAACCCTGTATTTAGTAGCATCTTTAAAATCAAACCATTTCTGTCACACGCCTTACTTAACTCCATATATAACCAGAATCCAGTCAAAAAGCACAAAATTGTCACCACAAGCTTTTTCGCTGGAACTAGCAAAAGAGAAAATATTACCCCAATTTTAGCACCCCCCATTGGTAAATGGTATAGATTCACATTCATATACTGATGGGAGAGGCTGCCATGCAAAGTGCCAAATTGCTCACCAGGAGTGATACAGCACTCCCTATTCAAAGCACCACATGATATTTCTACCCTTAGCCATTTACACAGCGATGGAACAGCCATCAGGAGCACTTGCCCAAGGACGCTTGCCCACTTCAAACCACTGACCTTCTTATTAGTAAATGGTAAATGTCCTGTATTTATATAGCGCCTTTCTAGTCAACTTGACCACTCAAAGCGCTTTACACTACAAGTAGGCATTCACCCATTCATACCCATTCATACACTGGTGGCAGTGACTACCATGCAGGGTGCCACCTGCTCATCAGAAGCTGTAACCATTCACACATGCACTCACACGCCGATGGCGCAGCATCGGGAGCAATTTGGGGTTCAGTATCTTGCTGAAGGACACTTCGACATGTAGACTGCAGGGGCCGGGGATCAAACCACCGACCTTCCGATCACTGTAAGGCCTTAAATGGACTGACTCCAACCTAGATTTCTGACCTATTAAGCCCATTCATATAATACAAAGACACACACTTGGTTTTTTTTTTAGAGATTAAAACCTAGGTGGTAGTAACCTATTGAGTGTGTGTCTCTTGGACCAACACAATCTGTCATGATAGATTTTTTTTTTTGCTAATTTGCATAAATGTGAAAAACTAATGTGACACCTTGTTTGGATCTTGACTGTATCAACACCAAATTTGGTCCACAGCCTTACGGTACTGAGATACAGAAATCTTTTGGAAATGGGAAAGATCATTCCAAAAACATGGCCATCAATCAAAAGGCTTTGTATAGAGCAGGGCTTTTCAGTAAATTGGCCATAACTCCTTGAACATTTGTCTAATCATCACTAATCTTGGTGGATATCTTCAGTCTGTGGTTGGGAATAGGTGTGCCAAAGCATTTTGACCCCGACCCAAAGTGGGGTGCCACAAATACCAAAAATGTGTACATCAAAAGACAGAAGGTAGGTAATTTCACCAATTTTGGTGCACATGCTTTGGGGGAAATTGGGGGGGAAAAAAATTTTTGGGAAAAAAATAAATCTGAAGTGTCACATTGATTGGTGCATGTGGACGTAGTCGATTTATCATTCTATGCTATATTAGGCTTTCTCTCAATGAGCTGGAATGAGCTAGAGAAATTTAACTTGGCACCGTAACTGAACATGATGTGCTAATTCTTCAAAAGCAATATCAGCATTATCAGCCTGATGGCATCACTGTAAATAAGCTCCAAGTGTTCTTGTTCTCATTATGTGGCACGATGTGAATGAACTGAATCATTTTGGTTCCGGATCAGCAGGTTTCTATTTTGACACCGGGTGCCAGTATGAAGGGTAATGTGCCATCATGTCTAACACACCTAATCAGCACACTGTTGTGATCTTGATACGTTTGTTTGACCACATACTTGTGTAAAAACAGCTTTTAAAATGTTGAGCATTCAGCAGATGAGTAGTTTCAATTTCAGTGAACGTGTGTGAGATTCAGACACATAAGGCAAGCCATTTTAACATTTAATGGCTAGCCTGGATATATACTGCAGATATCTAAGTCTTTCTCGTCAAAAAACATTTAAAATATCCCCAATGACATTCTGCTTATCCACAATTGTCATTTCAGATACCCATAACAGCATTCCTCCAAGGAAAAGTGACATCACTTTTGCCATTCGTGTGTCAGAGATTCACAACTAGATTTTTGATGTCTGCAAAATAATTCTTACTAAGAAAAACTCCCATGTCAGATATCTACAATTCAGTTGTTCCTCGTCATCTGGCATTTATTATTATCTTTTAGGAAATCCATTCACAGATATCCGCAATACATTTGTGGATATCTGTATTTGCAGTGTTTTAGACATAATAATTGTAGAAATGCGAAATTGCATTTTTACCAGTCATAATGTATTTTGGATTTTAAAGTTACATTATGGATATCTGGAATGTTTTTTTTCATTTTGAGTATCTAAAATTAAAATTATGACTAGCAGTTGTTGATGAACAACACCTGAACAATTATTTCTTTACAGCTTGTGCTAATTTAATCATTTAATTTGACAAACAAACTTGGAGGCACACACTGAGCAGCTTGCAGGCGTCACATTTTGTGCACCGAGAGCAATCAGAACTGTAATTAATATTTAAACACATAGCGCCCACAGTGACAGCAGAATACTTTAGACAGGCAAGGCTTTTCCCTGATAAATGTCCCCTATTGACCTTTATGAACTAAATACAATACAGATATGATTAGTGTTGTTTGCCTGTTGTAAAAAAGATTATTTTTAATTGGCTACCAGGGCTGTGTTATCGTCGTTAGTGGCATTGATTCATGTTACAACCAAATCTGATGGAAAATAAAACCCCTCAACAACTACTGTATTTTAAAAAGGGAATGTTAATACATTACTGGAAATTGTTAGCTACTTGTAACTGCACTACTCAATAGACCAGCCTTTTGACACCTTATTGATTCAGCAACACTCATTTTATGGCTCATAGGTAAGTACACAGGAGAGACAAGAGGCTCGGGCTCACGGTGATAAAAATGATGGCTAGGAAATAAATACATGTCAAGATGCACTTAAATCAAAGAGTGTGTGAGGTGTGAATGAATTTAGGTGTGAATGAAAGAGAATCTGTAAATAATAAAGCATTTCTGAGTTAACACTTGGGACACTGTAAAAGAAATAAAACAGAATGTAATCATTTGATAATCTTTTTTGACATATGATCAGTTGGAAACAGTACAAAGACAATATACTTAATGTTTTACCTCATCAACCTTATTGATTTTTATAAATATATGTCATTTAAAAATATATATGTCTGTTTGCACCTGTGTTAAAATGTTACAAATCTTTTTTTTTAAAGTAAATTATTGCCTTATTCACATATAAAATAGAAAACTTTAAATTCTAGATGAAAAAAATCAGGATATTGTTTTTATCAGTAGCTCATAATTAAAAAAAAAAAAAAAGTATGGCTGTTTCCATCTGTGTTACAATAATTACAAGAGTAAACATGGTTTACTTTATGGTCCCCATCTACTTCAGTTGTTTAGGAGAATGCTGCAATGCTGTTTTTTCTGTGTAGCTCCAGAAATGTTTTATGAACTAAGAAACTTCACCTTATTTTCCATCGTCGTGAGGGTGAGTAGATAATCACTGAATTTTCACCTTTGAGTGAACTTTTCCTTTAATTATGTTTAGCTGCTTCAGTTTCTGGCTTCTGGTATTGTACATGCTGGCTCACTATCACGGCTTACTGGGACACTTATTATACACTCATACTGATTAGAACCAAGCCATCCTTAATGTAATGAGTAACATCTGTGCTTTTCCACCTGTGTGACAAATGTCAATCAAGCAAATTGGTCTTTATGAAGGACTGAAATATCAACTGCAAGTGAAATCACAGCTACAACTAACATAAAGAGTTTGTATTGGCATAACATGCTTTCATTGATGTTCCTGTATTGTTAGTATTCTATTAGTGGAGTGATAACCCTAAATCAGAGAAATAAATCATAGTTTTTAGGGCAATCAATCTTACAAAATCCTTAAAATTCATACATCCCCCAGACACATAGGTGCTCATAGCTGTCCACTTTTCACAGAGACCACGTTCACAAATGGAGCCTTTTAGGTATTCAAAGATCATTCTCTTAAAGATACATTTTAATATCTTGTTTGTTGTGATTTTGTTTGTTTGTTTTACCACCCTTTCTTGACCCACTTGAACTCGATCCACACAGGATTAACCTTAACCCCTGGCGCACTTTTAATTAATAATGAGATTACGCCTCTAGATCGAGAGATGTCGCAGACTGAAATAAAATCGACGACGAGGACAAAGAGAGAGCGAGGGCACTGCCGAGGCTGGAAAGGTCATGGAGTTTGCTGTTGCTTCAGACTGCATGATGGGCAGCAAAGTGGAAACTCCTCCCTGTTGATTATCTCACTGCACTACAATACTCATACAAATTTGTTGTTCAAGAGCACATACAAAGAATGCAGTATCCATATTAATCGGTCTGCATAACTTTGTTTCAAAACATGTTACAGCTCAAATTGGTAGACGCTGATCCGGTCCCACTCAAGACAAGCAGGCCAAACTTCAACTGGTTCAAAAATGTTGGAGCAAGACTATTCACAAAATCCAATAGAAGAGTCCACATTATGCCTTATTTTAGCATCTCTACATTTGCTAGATGTACATTTTATATTGAATTTTTTAAATGACTGTTAAATCCCATTTATGCCCCTGATTATATCACTGATCTACTAACCTTACGGGTCTGAGTGCAACCTGAAATCCTCTGGCAGAGGCCCGTTACTAATTCCTAAGTTCAGGCTAAAAACCAGAAGAGGCCGAGCCTTTAGGAGTCAGGGCCCCACGAGTGACCTGCAGGAGGAGATCAAGCCAGCTCAGAATAGAATATATCTTTATTGTGCACCAGGGTGGAAATTTGTCTTCGGCTCACCAAAACAAAAACAGTTACACATAGTGAAAAACATAGAATATAGATAAGCAGTTAGTATAACACATATACACATAACACAACAGTTCATGTCAGTGCCTGTGGCTTAAGTCTGATCAGTCACTTTGTGGAGTTGAGGATATTGATGGCACTTGGAATGAATGATTTTTTTAATAATACATTTTTAGTTGCTAGTGGGATTCTATAGCGCCTCCCAGAGCTCAGAGGCTCAAACTGGCTGAAGAGAGGGTGGGAGCTATTTGCCAGGATACTCCTCGCTTTCTTCCGCATTCTTTCTGTAAAAAGTTGGCCTACTATTTTACTTGCCATTGACACAATCCTAGAAAGTTTGTTCTTAGATCTACACTTTAGGTGACCATACCAGGCAGGAAGGTGAAAAGTTAAAACACTCTCAACAATAGTTTTATACACTAATTCTAAAAATCAGCTGACTAAAACCAGAGCCCCTGAGTTTCCTTAAAAGATAAACTCACTGTGAGCATCTCCTGAAAACATACTTTGTATTTTCACAGAAGCTCACCTGGGAGTCCAGAACTGCACCCAGCTTTTTAAAGTTTTCCAGTTTCAATAAGTTGGCCATCAAGTGAAACCGGATCTACATGTATTTGCAGGTCTATCTTTGTACGGATTATTAGATCTTTCTTCTTGTCCACATTCATTTCCAGCATGTTTGAAGGGCCTTAGTGTGGGCTAGATAGGCAACTTCACCTCAGGGGTCTGTTTTCTGTAGAAGGTCAAATGAGGCCATGTCATCTGCATACTTAAACACTCTAAAATGTCTCTCACTGATCATGAGTTCATTGGCAAAAAAAAAAAAAAAGAGGAAATAGCACAGGGGAAAGAACACATCCTTGTGGGCAGCCTGTGCTCACAGTGAGCATGTCTGACATAGTCCCTCTGACAAAGACCCTCTGTGGGCGGCTTGAAAGAAAGTCTCTGATCCAAATAACTAGTCTTGTATTAACATTACGATCAATGAGCCTTTTCAGGAGAATATGTGTCTTCATAGAATTAGAAGCTGAGCCAAATTGAGGCAGCACAGCATCTCTTACTTTGTCTCCTCTCCTCGTGCTCCTCAGGCTTGCTAAAAGAAAATGCTGCTTAAATATTAATGCATAATGTTACATGTGTGTATGTATGAATGATGTATGTTTTTTAATTTTCAAACAATTAATTAATTGTGTTACTGAATCCAAATGGCATGTTAAATGCTGTATAAAAGCAGTCATGTTAAAGCTGCGGTATATTTTGAGATTCCGTCAGTGTCCTGCGCTGAAAACAGCTCAAGCAACGTCAAACTTTAATTATTCTACATGAAATATCAATCATACATGCTAATAATCAACATGTGCATAATTCATTTGTAAGTGTAAATTCTTTTTAAACACTCCTATTTGTCTTCTTTTTATCTTCTGTCTCGCCCCTCTGCAGCCCAGCATGCTGCACATGTAGGTCATTGCGGCCCGACCTACTTTCAGCTTCCTGGCTTTATGTAACAGTTCAGAGAAGTGTTACATAATCACAGGGGAGCAGGCCCCCTGCCCGTATGCCTGCTCCATGTCCCGTCATCATAAAGAGACAGCGCAGTGAAAAGCACAGCATGGTTTTCAACTCACCCAGACAGAAAATTGCCGCAATTCAGATTAATGGTTTCTGAAGTCCAAAGCTTTGGGCAGGGGGGTTATGTGTGGGCAACTTCTTTTTTTTTTTTTTTTTTAAAAGGAGAAAAAAAGTTTGGATTTTCATTAAGTGCTTTATTTTTTTTCGTTCAGCCTCTCATGGCCTCCCTGAAAATTCAGGCCAAGCAAGTAAGCCGTGGCCGCCATTATCCCTCTCGGAGTCAAGACAAGTGTAGAAAAACAGCAACAGGCTGCCGGTGCGTTCATGGAAACAAGTCTGTTTGCACAAAGTGTGGATGTGTACTGTGTGTCGGCTGTAATCTAATCTAATTCATCATCGCTTCATGATAAGTTAATGTTTATCAAACTGTTTTTAAAAAAGGAGTAGAATTCTTTTTTGGCAGATCCAGATCCACGTTTAGATAGTACTTTAGGTCTGCGGAGCACTTTTGATACTTTAAGTCCATTTTGAGGAAAATACTTACATACTTTTATTTGAGTATGATTATGAATACAGGTGTTTTACTTGTAAAATAGTATTTCTACACTGTAGAGTTGCTATTTTTATTTAAGCAAAGGATCTGAATACTTCTTCCACCACTGATTAGTGGAGGTACAGTACTGTATGTCCTCTCTGAGTGTGTTTAACTTACGTATTACAGGATAATTTACTGTATATCAAATAAACATGCATTTACTTGCTGAAAATTAAATTGAATGTCCTCAAAAAAATCTACCTGGATAAGATGCATGATTCATAATGCAACATTTAGCAATTAGACCTAATAGACCTAAGTTTTTTTTACATTTGAGTTGGATCAAATGCTTGAACTGAAGTTCTTGTTTGTTCACTGGGTACTATATGACCTGAATTCATCACTGGAGGCGTGTGAGACATTAGCTGCCATCTTTCCCAGTAATCTAGTTTTGTTTTTACAGCTGGGATAATTTTCTCCTTTCCAAGTATGGTCAAGACTCATGCTGCAGAAAAGAAAAGTAGTAAGACCCCACTCGTTAGTTTAGCCAATAGTCAGTTTTACCATAATCTCTGACCCAATTTCAAGGATTTGGAAAAGTTCTGGGGTGTTATTGATGGCACAATATTGTGAAGGAGCAGATGGTGAGAGCAGAAGGCCCAGAACAATCCTAGAACAGATATTTGGAAGTGATAAGGTGTGTAATGCGAGGGGAGTTGGCAAAATGTAAACAAGGTCTGGATAGGGGTAATGGAGGAGTCTTATGGTATAAGTACCTGTCTGATACTTCTTATTAAACCACACCATAGCAACACAGTGCAGTTTTTGAGTCGGCGATTCAACATGGTAACAACTGATGTATGACTAGTTCTAGTAGACCTCCTGACTTTGCTGATATAACTGATACAACCAAGCTACCAGAAAAACAAGATTGCTATCAATTAGCAGCTAAGACCATGGACAAAGCTAAAACTAGGTCAGCGAAAAATGACAGTAAAGAAAGTTATGAGCTTTAAACCTGTACAACATCCAACCTTGTTTTTTTAGCAGCTTTATGAGGGAGGGAGAAAAACAAGTTCACCTATCTATAAAAATATTTTGGCATCAGTAAAAGTACATCTTGATCTGAAATGACGTTACACTTTCAGCGCCGCATGTTCAGATTTCATGAAGCTATTTTAAAAAGAGAGGGTTTTGTTTTTCCTTTAATCTGTATTTGTGTTGTTATTTAACCTAATATGAGAGAAAATAGACATGACGAGGAGTAGCCCGGAAACATCCTGTTGAAGATGAATTTGAACAAACTAAATTAAAACTGCAGCTACATCATGGAGCCTGTTTATCATGCCAGGAATTTGCCTTCCAGGTCCAAATGATGAATGTAGTAACTCACAATCGTGTGTTCACATGCAGCTCAGCTGACTCCCTTCAGCCTGTATAGTTTATAAAGTTTGGTCTTTGCTTACATAAACACAGAATACTGTTTTTCTAATGCTTGTGGTGCAGTGATTTTCTTTCATGCCACACAGTAGGACTACATTAGCCTCTCTTTTAATGGTCACAGAATTAAGGCATCTGATCTTACCTCATTTTCCTCTCTCATGCCATCTATGAGCTCCATCACCTTAATGAAGTGGTGGCAGCGGAGGGAATGATCAACAACGTGGGTAGGAAGTGATTTGTGCTGCCAGTGTCTCCATTCGGACAAAGACAGCTCTCTGGAAACTGGCCCCTGGTTTTTGGAAAGGTTCTCCTTCTGGGCATGGAATCACATCATATATAGTATAAGATGTCAGTAAAATTAGTAACAATATATTCAAGCTAGTTTTTAAACACATAACTTTCCGATCTTGGGGTTAAGATTCAACCACAGGCAATTAAAGGTCTGCCATCATGTACTGTCAAAACTGGGAGCCAATGCAGAATTGCTCTAAAATGCAGTATGACTGGCTTCAAACAAAAGCAAAATCAAAAGCAAGATCCATTCAAAATATCTGAATTCACAGTCACTTTTTTCTACTTTTTCTTTTCTTTTTA
Source organism: Hollardia meadi (assembly GCA_037974645.1). NCBI lineage: Eukaryota > Metazoa > Chordata > Actinopteri > Tetraodontiformes > Triacanthodidae > Hollardia > Hollardia meadi. The sequence continues at coordinate 5,954,271 of JBBPCS010000374.1, read as the reverse complement.
CAAGATGTGAATGAGTTCATTCTTAAAGGCTTTTGACATAAGCTGTATGTGGGTTTCATGGCATGGATCGGCATGCTAGCTTCAAAATGGGCTCACAACGGCTTCCATTATTTGCTACTTTTCAGAGCTGCACAAGAAAGAAAGAAAAAAAGAAAGAAACCTGAGGTGGTAGATCATTGGGTAGGGACATAAAGTGCGACTCTTTCAGGGTTGGATGAGCTTCATCTTCCTGCAGTTTCATGGTGGACGCCCACATGGAATATTCTGTACTGCTCAGAAATCCGTCTGATGTTGCACTGCCCTGCCGAACTAACACATGAGACACACTCAATGTCAGAAATCCAGGAAACTTTTTTCCATCTCCTTTTTGAATGACATAAAAATCTACTCCTGCCTCATCACTCACTCAGGTTTTGAGGGTGGATGAGTGAGGCCCGCCCCTCACAGTGGGACCGTCGACCCCTGACAGATGGCCTGCTGCTCTCCCGGTGGTCAAACTGGCCACAGGTAATGTGCATCTTATGCAGGGTGGGGTTCACGCCCTGGGGCAGCATGCGGGGACTGTTGGGGTACAAGTGGAAACCGCTTTTGTTGCCGATAATGGACTTGTACACACTGCGCTTGTTGCTCTGGCTCTGGTTGTACGTCTGAGGAACACAAAGGGTAAAAGTTTGGTATAGGTAGTTTGGTGGATCTATGTGGGGTTAATCAGCTCCGATCTTGACTCGAGGAATGCAAAGTGCATTTGGTAGAGCGTCAAACTTTTGATTTGAGGGTCCATGGCTCAACACTCACCCTCTCCTCGCGTCCCTCAGCCACAATGACAACAATGCGTCCCTGCCGCTTACGTCCAGTACGTCCCATTCGCTGCACCAGGCGGATGGGATTCTTCTGTGCGTCGAAGCAAACAATGAGGTCCACCTCTCCGATATCCAGCCCCTCCTCGCCGACACAGGTCGACACCAGCGTGTTGAAGCCTCCCTGACGGAACCTGTGCACCACCTGCAACACAAGTGAACCGCAGAAACAAAGCTGTAAAGAGTAAAAGTATTTTACATCTTCTGTTGTCATCCTGTGTCTGGTATGTAACTGTGCTAGCTAGTTAAATGGAGGTTGTTGTGTACATGTTCTAAACAAAATGCCCCTTTTATTAAGGATCAGTATATATTTAGTAAATGATGTGCGCACAAGACACAATGTACATCTCAGCGTCATTTTTGCATTACGTATTCTGAGGAAAGTCTTGAGTGTATTCTATTTGAGTTTTCTGGGTCTTGATACTTAAATGTATCTTATTTAACATCTTGAAATTAATTGGGAATATAGTGTCATAGTAGATGCATGCAAATATTTCACTTGGTGTAGGCTTTTAATGAGTTGTTAAACCATCATATTCATTTTTGTATTTCTTAATTTACCTAAACCTTACTGTAATTCTCCCCTTAATTAAAAAAAGCATACAGTCTCTACCTCCAGTTGCTCCTTTTGGGTGAAGCCTTTGACTCCCTTTCCTGCTGAGGCTTGGCCCATAAAGGTCATGACCCTTATCAGCGGAGCGTGGCGGTTCAACATGGCTGCGATTTCCTGAACGCTCTCGCGGAAAGATGAAAAGATCATCACACGTGTGCTTACCTCCTGAGGACCTGAAACTGGAAAGAGACAGACGATGAGGCGATGTCTTACCGTACTTTAATATACAGTATGCCTGTCCTGTGACGCTCTCCAAATTAATATGCCAAGTGCAGACATGTACCTTCAACAAACATTGTAAGATTTGAAACACTGTTTGGACACTATTCATTTGGGCACCATTAATTCATCGGGATTTTTAGAGAGGCAGTAAACGTCACACTATAAAACTCCCATGATGCATCTTTAAAGTAAGCACATCAACAACTTTAACACAATGCTACTTGCTTTCTTCTTGCTGTAGTTAGAACATGAAGAGAATTATGGATTTTAAATAACTACAACTGTTGCATGAATGAGTCACACATCACTCACACTGCTATAATAAGTAAATCACCATTATTGTCTGCTGAGCTCTCAGCCCACAGTCTGAAATGCTGCAGCACCACCTCTTCCAGTTTCTCCAGTTTGGGGTGACTGTAAATGAATGGCTCATCTGGACCTAGAAGTATTGGTCATAGAGGATGTTAGTGTAATAGATGCAATGTGCTCTTTGCTAGTACCTTGTAAAATGAGACTTTTTATTTCTTAATTGGACAGAAGTGGTATCCAAATTCCCATAAAAATGCCTCATCCAATTACATGCTCAGAAGTGTGACTGTTATGAAAGAGTGTTCAGGTACCAGCAGATGGCTTCACAAACATTGCTTCCAACTCATGGTAAAGGTCCATAAAGGTGGGAGTCCTCTGCAGCTCATTTCTTGCCCGCGACATCTCTGAACCAAACAAAGCACGGAGAACACGTGTTTTACAAATCATACACGGACATTACACATTATTGGGTGTAAACCACCCAGGGGCACTGATGGGCAATCTGGGGTGTGAGGATGTGAGGAAGAAAAACTCTCTAATGGAGCAAAGTGCTTTTTTGAGGATGAAAATGCCACAAAATGCACTGAAAGCCTGGAGGTAAGGTGACCGACCTCTGGACCCGTCCATGATTCCCTGGATGTAAAAGAAGAGCGATCGGAGCCCCATCTGCATCAGTAGCTCGTAGCCATGGTACAGGCTGATGCAAAGGGCAAAGTCGCCCTCCAGCATTCCCTGCTGAGGACCCTGTGGAGATGAGGAGAGCATGTGAGTCCATAAGACCATTGTGAGACCACTAAATGTATGTCACCTGTTCCAATAACTACTGTATTTTAAAATACATTTATGCATTTGCTATTAAGACACAGTATAGCTAGCAAAATAATTTCAGCCGGCAAGCTAATGCTAACAGAGTTAGCTGGCAAACACTACGAGAATTCAACAGGTCCCATGCTTCAATCTGCATATTATCATGTTCACCTTCAAGTGCATGTCTCTCGTCTTCATCAAGCAAGGAGCATGGCTTTTTTTTACTAACTGATCGGACGTTAACCGAGATAGAAAAGGATAAAGCTTTACATTTTTCACACGCAATTTAATTAATTATTAAACTAACATTATTATTTACTGATTTATGCATTTATATCTTTGACTTGTCTCATAACCTTGTACATTTTGTCAATTCTGTGGCTTCACGCGTCTTAAAAAGGAGTACCAGTAATACCGTAGCATTAAATTTCATACTGGAGCCTACAGTGTGTTACACAATAGCACAAAATGATTCATAGAGCAAGAGTCTGTGCCTTGATGTTTGGTGGTGGGTTTTTGCGGAACTGGTCTCTGGCGAGGATGAGCTGGTATTTGCTGAGAGTCTGCAGGTGTTTGTGTGCCATCACCCGGTTCTGGACCAGATGAGACGTGAATTTCTCCAGCACCTGGCAGGAGGAGCAACAAACGGATACACAGGTCATCGATTATAGGCCATTTCCTGTTTTAAGTGGTAATGCATCAGACTGACAAGCTGGAAAATGCACACCCACATCCACGCACACACACAGGATTGTGCTAGCTAATCCTTGTTAAGACATTGCATTGACTTCCATTCACTGTGGACAGCCTAACCCCAAACCCTTTCCTTAACCATAACCAATTTATGCCTAAACTTAACCTTAACCTAACCTAAATATTTCAACTGCCCAGTCGTTGGACGAGGCAGGAAGGAGTTATCAAGATAGCTTCAACTACCCTAACCAGGACCCCAACCCCTAACCCTAGCCGGCAAAATGTCACAAACATCCACATGTGGACCAGTATTTGGTCCCCATGTGGACCAGTATTTGGTCCCCATGGGGACCAGTATTTGGTCCCCATGTGGACCAGTATTTGGTCCCAGTGAGGTCAATGTGTACCAATAGGTAACAAAAATGAGTGCACACACACTCAGACACACACACCCTCTGTGACCACTTTGAGATACACAAGTGTTACCTCTATTGGCAAACAGACTCGCGCAGACTTAATAGAAGTCTTACTTCAACAACAGACACATAATAGCATTAAAATGTGTTGGACTCTTTCTTCCTCCTGTCCTCATTTCCCAATAATGGGACGAGAGATGGAAGCAGTTTTTCAAACAGGCAATTTTAACAACATCTATTCATCCTCAAGACTACAGATAATGTGAGCCAGCTGCGTGGAACTGCTGCTCTAGAAACCAAACAGGATAAAAGAATGCTCTGAAAGGAGAAGTGGACTGCCCTTTGGCATCCAATGGTTTAAAAAAATTTGATTTTGTAATACATGGCAAGCAATTTAGTTGTGGTGATTTGTAAATGGTGCCGGTGTTATTAAATGAAAACAAAGCTTGATTGTGTGCCAAATAGGCTGAAAGATGTCAGTCTACATTTACATCAATCTTACATTTTTCACATTAATATTTTTTTAAAATATAAATTGTTTTATAAGTGGCTATACTTTAGCACTTATACACGTTTTAAATTAATTAATCATTTTTAATTAATTAATTTAATTGTATACATTATAAATAATTTTTTGTTCTTGTTTTTCTTTTATTCTGTTGATATTAATAAACTGTGTAAATAAAATTAATTTAAATTTAAATTTAAAATTTGTAAATTAATAAAATTTACAAATTGCTTTGATAGACAAAGCAAAAGCAGGATACTCATGAAGACAACTGAAAGCCAAACAGTCAGGCCAAACAGAAACAAGACCAGATAACAGAAAAGAAGATAAAGTTAAAACAAAGAGACAACTGATGCAGAATACAAGACACAAAGGATCAATATAAATAAATAAAAAAGAATACGACTAATTAAGGACATCACATCAAACAAATAAAAGACTAAAACCAATAAAGAGACAACAGAATGAAAGTGCAATAAGAATAAAAAGAATGAAAGCAATAAAAATGAATGAAATAATAAAAAAGAAAAAGATAGAAAAGAAAAATGAAAATAAAAGATAAAAAGAGAACAGAAAGAAAGAAAAATATCATTCATGCTAATTCAAAGTTGCAAACAGAAATTGATTATTTGAGTAAAAGGCTTTTACATCCACCATTCCATCTTCTAATGATGGCCATCCTGAAGATGGCTGCATTTACCCCCACAGTTGTGTTGACACATATTCTATATTATATATTTTAAAAACACATCGACAGTGACACTGAAACAAGTGGTCATATAGTAATAATAGCATAGCATATGTAGCATAAAATAGAAGCTTACCTTCTCTCTTACATGTGACAAAAAAATGTAAATTTAAGTGAAAACTTAGCTGTTCATCCCCATTCCTGCTAAACCTCAGGTTCACCTGCTTATCTTAGCTGACGTGTGAGTGTGCTTCATACAGCTTAAGAAGATAAAAGCAGAGGGTTAAATAACAACATTTAATTCCCTTGGCCTTTCAGAAAACATCAACAGCTATATCGCCTAGCCCCAAACATTCATTCATGAGAGCTGAGGAGGCCGGCTCATTTGGTTAGGTCTGTCCTTCAATGCAGATGATGTGCTTCAGATTCAAAAACAGAGACTTAACAGGTGATTGCCACTACCAACAAACCAAAATGATACGATGCCATTATTCAAAATATTGCAGTATTCCATTGAGTGAGACTCTCAGAGTTGACTTATTTAAAATGTAAAGAAAGAGGATTATATGACAAAATGGGGAGGTGTTTTTTAAAATCAAATTCCTATTCCTAATTAATCTATTACCACAAGGGCTTTAAACGCAGAGAAATTGTTACATTTAAAGAAACTGCGATGCTGCATGTTAAAAAATATATATATTGGAAGTGCTACGGTGAGTAATACCTTCAATGTGTAGGTAAATGTACACATGTACAGTGTGTGTCCTTCCATATATATGTGAATGTATGTTTCTTTATCGGTGATATTTTTTTCTTTTACCAGATTCAATAATAGTTGCAACAGGCATAAAAAATGATGGGAATGAGATGGAGGGGCTTTAATTGCACTCCACAGGTCTAATGTAGCACCGGCTACAGAAAAAGATAGACGAGACAGGCAGAAAAACACTGTGGGTTTTTCAATAAATAATGGCACAAGGCTCAGCCGAGACAGATGCTACAAATAGCCAGAAAGGACGTTATTTTTTGGGTGGTTAACATCATTCCAATTATTTCATTACTTTTACCTAAGGCTCCATTTAAGAATTATATTCATTATTAATTAACTTACTGTTTCTTCTTCTCAGGGATTAATTGTTTAACATTAAAACAAAAGAAAACAGTGAAAAATGCCCATTTAATATGTTATTCTGTCCAACCAAAAGCCCCCCCCCACCACCACCACCACCACAAAAACAAATATCTAGCTTACTATCATGTAAGACCGAGAAAACATCCGAGTCTTTTTGCTTGAAAAATGATTTAAACGATGAATCATTGCCTTCCTTTTATAACATCATAAGGCATAATTATTCTTCATCTTGCGTGGCAGTTTGTGTTATTGGACCATTAGTCTTTGTTTACCAGCTTGTTTATATATTTATTTATATAACTATCTGTTCATGTAGCCTATTCAGAGGAATACTTAGATTGAAAAAGCAGTGAAAGTGTCCTGCAGATTCTATACCATCAGGTTATCAAAGGGAGTTAATCTGGCTGTAGTGTTATGATAAATCAAATATTTCAATAAAGAACATTTATGAAGAACCTGTCACAATGACCAATAAACAGATAAAAATAATTTATGAAGGGAGTAGAGAGCCAGAGAAAGAAAACACTAGGGAGTATTTAGAGATAAGAGGAATGGGATAAATCCTAAAATAAAAATAACACAATTAACACCTACTGCCTAAGTCTTAAATGTAATGGTAATAAAATACTGGCTGATGACAAAACAGATATATTTTATACTTTTAATCTTACACACTAAACATATCTGGCATTGTACTCTACTGCTGTAGTAGTAGAACAAGTAAAAAAATGCTAGATTCATTTGACGCAGAAAAGAGCTTTAACCTGTAAAACAGGGAGACAATTACTGTTCTTCCCCTGAAAATAAAGCAATAGGAGGTTCCGGCAATAGCAGATTGAAGGAGGGGGTTAAAGGGGTAAAAGGTAAAAAAAATAAAATTAAAAAAAAGATGTCAATATCACTTTCTAGAAAACTACCATGAACAATATCACAGAATAAAAAATAGTAATGTATCATCACAACTAAAATGACAGATTTTTAAAATTGCAAAGCATAAGGTGGGTGAGGGTCTCATAAAAATAGTAAAACAACATAAAGTGAATGTTAGATTTAGATTAATCCCAAGGCCAGCAAGATTATTAAAAAAAAGAGGAGAGGACGTGTTCCAAATCACAACATCGTTGACGGCAGCCTCATGAGCATGCTAAGCGGGTGCCAAAAGTTGATTGGTTGAGGGGCATGGCGCTACGTGACATGGAAAATCTGTGAAAAAGCCAGTCTGTAGACAGCTATTAATAACAGAAGCTACAATAAGCTGAACTCTCACTCCTGCAAGTCAACAGGGACTTACTGATGCTGCACGGTAAAGCTTAGCCTTGTCTTCACTGATACTTATGAGGGGCAACAAGTACAAGCCTCTCTGCTAAAATGAAGTGTGAAAATTCCAATATTGTTAATCATGTGATAAAAGATGAAACCCTGCTGTTGCTGCAAGAGTCCTTATTTCATTTTTCAAGGGCCGTCATGAAGCAAAATGCGATCACTGTGCGGCTGTGAGGGTTTAAAAAGAGAAGACCTGAGCACAAAGACAATCCAACAATGGTGTGGGTGGATAAATGTTGAGGACTACAGCTTGGCAGGAGGCCTTCTAGGTCCATCCCTCTCTGTAGAGCACTGTAGGGTGTGTGTATCAGCGTACGTCTGTGTTTGCATGTGTGTATTTACACAAATGCTCCCCCCACCGACTACAGAGGGTTATATAATGTCCTCACTACGTGCGCGTTGAAGGGTGCAACATGGTGGCTGGCTGTGGCAGCATCACAGATGAGAGGAAATCCTGCTTAGTGCCCCCAAGCGCACAAATTCAAATTTCCTCACAATGGAAATGTTTGTTAACCATCATTCACAGTAAAAGAAAAATTATCTAAAGAATGAAACATGAAAAAAAAAGAAGATGTACCAAAGCAAAGAACGCAAGAGATATTTTTTTCAAATGAACTATCATCCCCATTTTTCAGGAATTCTGGAGTTTGTGTATGCTGCAGTGGGCCTGTTTCATGTTGTCGAGATATTCATTAATTTCTTAAAGGGTCAAACGGAAATAATTTGGACCTGCAGCAAGGTGTTACAAACAGGATTTACACACAAAAGAGCTAAAGCTGTCACAAAGAGTGCGCCTTTTATTGCAATGTATATACACAAAATAAAACGAAATTTAATTATTAAAAAAATTGTTTAAAAAAATCAATAAAATAGGCTAGTAGACCAGAAATACAGTTTCTAGTGCTAAAACAATTAGTCAATTAACAGAAAAGGAACCTGCAACTTGTTTGTTTATGTAGTAATATGTTTTGTTTTTTCCCTGAACAAATGTCAACCCAGCTTCTCAAATAAAATAATTTGCTGCTTTTCTCTTTATCAGATATTTTAAAGGCTAAATGATTATCAGTTGTTCAAGAAACCAATCGAAAATAATCGTTATTTGCAGCTCTATGGGCTAAAACACACCACAAACAGTCGCTTGTTCTCACAAATAAGAAGTAAATTAGGCCCTGCTGTTTAAGGCCCTCTGTAAGAGGGCACCTTTTGTTACAGATGCCACCTTGGCCTCTTTGGGATTTAGTGCTGGATGAATTTTATTTATCGTCTGCGGCAACAGGAAGAGGAGGGGGCTGTGTGTGAGCCCGCAGCGTCACGTGGTCCGCCCTCATCCCATGTAAATAACGCATTCACCTCCGGCTTCAAAGAGGGAAGCGGACGACTCCTTTTCCGCTTTTTAGAGAATAAGAAGTACACCTGGCGAAGGAACATGGCTCATTTAAGTCAGTTCTAACGTTAGTAATAGGAATGTGGCCACAAATATCGAGGAAGGCGTCGTAGTGTCTGTTTTTTCCCCCAGAAAGTAACGGTTGTTCTAATCTAGTCAAGCAACTCGCCGAGGTCCGAAGAAAAAAATATTCACACTTAAACGGAGCTAAATTCCGCGACCACTCATACGTGATTTCAGCTTTTGTTTTTTAATTTTTAGTCACCCCTTTGAGGGTTTTTTCCTCAATAGGTGTAAGTGTACTAGTCAGACGAACAGAAATGGACCGAGGTGGCTGCCAGATGAATGGCGGCGGTGACCGCATCGAGCCCCAGCAGTCCGGCGTGATCACACTGGAGGACCTTGAGTCTTTCTCCGAAGACCAGCTGCCAGACTCGGGTAACGGCAGCCTCGAAGAAGAGACAGAAACCATGGAGGAGGGCGAAGACCGACTGCTGCATTACTGGCAGGACGTAGCGAGGGGACACCAAGTGGAAGTTTCCCAAGGTAAAAAAAACAACAACAACAAAAAACAGATATGACGAAGAAGAAAAAAACGAGACATACAATATTAGCAGATTAATGTTAACAAATAACTTAAATGTTTTAGTCCCCGTTTTGGCCCATTCTTCCTCTTTGGGGATGTAAATTTCCACGTGAAATTAACAAACAAGCAAAGCAAAAACAACTTAAATTTGACATGTCCGACTTAAGATACTTTCCTCACGTACATTGACCTAGCTTAGCTTCCAGCGAGGTACAAACATAAACTACTTCCACCCATAACTCTTTCTCTGCCCCTCAGTCAAACAAGTGTTCCAACTATAAAAAGTAAGGTTGCAAAACAAATAAATACATTTGGTGCAATGCAAAATTTTGGAGCACAGCATAGAGACAGATGATTATTTACAGGGCCAAGATATTATACAACAACAATAACAACAACGAAGACGAGGTGTTTAATCACGGGACCTCTAGTTTCTGGTGGGCACTAGCAAGATGAGAAATAATAAAGCATCCACATTATTTTTGCAGTCAGAAACAGTACATAGATAGACATGCATGAAATTTTGGAGATCCTCTTCCTGTATTTGATTGGGAAAGTCATCTGACACTTAACACTGTTGCACAAAAAGCAAGAGATCACAAGTACAGTGAGGTGTTAGGAATACACTTTGAATTTACACGCACAGCTTTCACACTGATCCAGTCCCCAAAAATCATGGCTAATTGTGTTATCAGGTATTTAATAGCAAAAACCCGTTTCCTGCTGCATGTTCAAATATTCTAATAGGACAGAATGATATCCTGGATATAATAAAATTATTGTAAAGCTGTAGCATGGTCTAGCTGGTCTATGGTGGTTAATAATCGTATAGTAATACTAGAATTTGTGGTGTCTAGTGGGTAATAACATCAATACAAAACAAATGGTAAAATATAATAATTGACATTTATATAGAACTGTATGAGGTACACAAAGTGCCTGGTTGTCAAACAAAAAGACAACAAAACAAAGAGCGATTTATAATTTTGTGAGACCAATTTCCCCGTCATTTTTGTCAGGGATATTGCCTCTCATGAAGTGAATGGTTCAACAGTGTTGATAGTTCTCTCAAATTTACTGGGATATGGAATATCTGTAATACGACATTGGCATTAGGGTGTACCGAATGATTTGATTCTCAAGATGAAATAAACAAACAAACAAAAAAAGCGCTTCATCACAGTAAATGCGTTTATTGCTTCAGCCAATGAAAAGCTGCTTTGTTTTGCTGGGCTATTCAAAGGATAATCTAACAAATATAATAGGCTATGATAAACACTGGACGCTCTATATGTTCATCAATTTGTATGTATGTGTAATCTATTTGTAAGCTGGCTGGAATGTGGTCAGTACACTCAGTTGAACTGCTTTGCGGCCTTGGACACACCAGTGTATGCATCTGACTTGAGCATGCAGTTGAGCCGTCCCTCAGACAGCCCTGTTTCAACATGAGACATGCAAACATATATGATCTAAATTAGTCTTTAGTGTCTAATATTACACGGGCAGTCTTTGTGTATATTTTTTAAGGGGCAACATAGCTTTTGAAAGAATTAATTTGACAGTTGCAAACAGGCCTGGAATTTCATAATTTTAGGATCAAGACCACTTGGCCTGCAGCGGGGCAATTTTTTTGAGGGCACAAAGGCCACATGTCAGAGCATCAAGGCCATAAGTGAAAAAACATGGTTTTGATATCAGTTCATTAAATAAATCCATTTCTAAAAGCAGTCATGCCTTTTTTAGTAAACAGCTTCTAGAGAAATAAAAACACAGTTTTATAATATGGATAATTTATTTGTAATTCATATTTAGAAACGGGTTTAGGATCACAAACCGTCAGTACAATCACTGAAGTCTCAGCCAGAGCACTAAAATGTGCTATTATGACGTGTTACGACTTAGGCTATACTAGGAGGACTGCAACCACACAAAGTGAGATGGCTCACTCTTTACTTCCATCATTAGTGCAGGAATAAACAATGTTTAATTCAAAATTATATTAATTAAAACTTTTGAAACTATTTTTAATGTCTTGTGGGTGCAGTCTGATTATGAGACAGACATATACCTTATTTCAGCTTTCACTCACAAACCACTTTAATCTGCCCACCTTGCTTTTCCCTTCTCTCTCACACACACACAGGCTTGCCCCGCCCCTCCTCTCTCGGTTTCTTTCTCAGTGCGTCTATTAACGCTCTTCCTCAGCAGATGTTTTATAAAATTTAACACAAAAAAACAACTCGCAGTGGTCAACAGGCACATAATTTTCAGAAGGCCATCAAGGCCAGATAGAGGGGCAACGTCCACATCACAATGTCCTTCATGGCTGCCGGTGAAACTCCTGCCCTGGTTGCAACCGTTATATTATTGTAAATGTCTGTTGTGAAGCTTGATTTCAATCACGGATATTTATATGGGCTCATCTCTTAAATTAATTTTAAAATGTGCTACTTTGTGCTCTGTCTATAGTCCACACCATAGATGTATTTATAAGTATTATAATTTTATTTCTTATTTATTTATTTTATTAAATAAGTATGGTAATATAAGCTTTTTTAATACAACTGTGGTCACCACTCTAGTCTCACTCAATGTCCCGCCCACAGCTCAATCTGATTGGTTACGCGTTACGAGTAATAGCCTATTAAGACTGAAGGCTACTTTGCTTGAAGGCAAAGAGAGACTGGAGCTGCTCTACTCTGGAGAGGAGCTGTGAGTCAAAGGAAAAGCAGCAGATACTTCTGAAGTTGCAATGAATATCACAATCTAACGATCTACTTCTATGATGACAACATGCCCAGTGTCCCAGTTACACTACTGAAAATGTCCGAAGTCACAGCCAACGGGATTTAACTCAATGGAGGCAAATGTGACGCTCATCGCGCTTCAGAGTAAAACACAGCACGCAACTGTCTTCTTGATTTCTTCACTGCAGCTCTGCATTGCAAAATTGTTACTTTAAAACTTAGCAGCGGCCATTAAACTGTGCTTCACACAATGGTGGTTAAATTTCACAATTGATCCGCAGACCACATGCGTGCCGGACTGTGAAGGGCGATCCGTACGGACCTACATCCAAGTCACTGCTAATCACCGATCTTGGATACACAGACCAGAACAATGGGCCCATTGAGATTAGCTAAACTTCAACATTGTAATTCCTACCTCACAGCAATAAAATGCTATTTTCAAAACATGTCAGATTTGTATTTTTGTGCCTTGTAGGACACAAAACATTAAACAAAGTGAATATCAAACCCCTCTTAATTAGTTAAACCTATATGCTTGTTAGCCATGGGTTCCCTTGTTGGCTTGTGTCTAATCTGTCTAAAATGAAACAACCAGTTTAAAAGTCAAAGTTAGTTAAATAACTGCTTAATGTTTGAAATGATAAAAAGTAGTGCTTTGCAAGAAAATAGGAATAATAAGGGAAAATTAAAAATAATAACAATAATAATTTTATGTCTCCAATCCCTTTAGGGCTCCTGAAGCCCCTGGTTAGGTTATTTGTCATCTAACTTGGTTCCCAGTAACAGACTGGGAAATCCTCCTCCCTCTGCCCTCAGACCATAGCATGGGGAGGGGGGAGGGATTAGCTAACTTGCCTGTACTGGTACTGAGGTTGCGGTTGCTAAGTCTACTAATACTGTAGCTAAAGACACAGGCAAAGTCCATAGTAAACTCCTTTTCTTTAATTGGGATGGATTTGGACAGACAGGACTGAAGTGGGAGCTTTGCTGTGCTAGCAGGTTTAGCTATTTGATTGGAAACTTTACAAATCGGATCAAACTTTTCAAACTGGATTTGAAACTTTAGTTGATAGTACATGCACAACATTAATTCCACTGTAGCTACCAACTAATTGTTTTTAGAGTTCAGCACTGTAAAACCAACAATCCACAGAGAGATACTGTCTATATTGTTTGAATGGTATCCATGGCAACAAGTGTCCTTGCAGCCACCAGCAATCTGGGCGACTGAACACAAATCTAGAGCACTTAACACCTATTATTACCTACTGTTTTATAACTTTGACTAGACAAAAGTCCTTTACAGACTGTATGAATTTTATGCTGTTGCTTTTCATGCCTCATTTCCATGAGATCAGAGAAGCAGATACCATTAACTAATGAGGATGCATGAAGGGCTTCTGGCTTGTCAACACAATGGAATGGTGTGTTTTTAACTTCACACCAGTGAACACCAAATGAACAGTTCATGAACAGAATTGACCAGGACTGAGTCATCCTTAATAAATATCGACAATTTTAAGCACCTTAGCACACTTTGAACTCTCTTTGAAAGAGATTAATACATGAATAAGCATGTTTCTGTTGTCTGTTCCCATGATGCACAGTGCCACTATAGGCAAATGATAATAACACAGCCGGTCTGTCAACACATCAAACTTTGCCAGCAGTGGTTGTATTGTGGTTTTATCATGACCTGCAAAAATACACACGTCCCACATTGTCCCTGAAGCATAGTGAGTTTTGGTTCAACCTAATCATGTAAATGAACTGACGTCTAATGTGAATCCACAAAAGCTAGCATATGGCGGCAAGGAAAAAAGGAACCTGGTCCTAGACAGGAGCGACACTTCGTCAAAGTTGTGTCTTAACTAATCATGGATCATTACAAATACGCTATGTTTTAAATGTAGCAAGTTGTTACGCAGTGAGAAATATAAATCATGTGTTGGAATAAATAAGAATTACCACCTCGCGGTTGTATGTCTCCGTGCACCAGTCTCGTATAGTATATGACGTGAAGACCATAAAAGAATTAAATAAAAGGTAATAACTGTAGTTGTTGGCGATGTGTATGAAGAAAATCTATAGGTATCTATAGAAATCGTGTTCACAAGAATGGGACATACGGACATAGTGTGAACTGGACTGTCTGTAGCTCGATTGAAGCTGGCTGATAGTCCTGTGTCCTGTGACTCCGCTTGTCTAGTCACCAGTGGTTGAAGGCATATCACCTGTTTCAACAGCCAATCAGCTCGTAGCAAAGTCAGCAGGCCAGTCATTTACAAACTGTCAGCTGGTTTAAATGGGGGAGTTTTAGATGAAGGAAAGAAGGGATCACCGCATCTGTTTGTTTGTGTGACACAAGCCTTAATGTGTTCTCAAATAAAGGTCAGTGTTGACAGTTCTGTGCGGCTCTAAAGATGCTCCCATAGAAACTGATGAGTTTGCTTGTGCATGCATGCAGTATGTGCCTCCATGTGTGGATAGCCATGCAGTGGTTTAAGCTGTGGTTTTTTCCTCGCCTCTGTCTCTAATACTGAAGAAACACAAACAGGGAGGTAATATTTTACTGTGAAATATACATGCTCATTATACATGATGAGCCACTCAGTGGTTTACATTGTAACCTTCATGTCATGAGATTATGTGAGATAAACTCACACTCTGTCATATGCACAGCAAACCACAACCTCATACCAAACCAAACTAAGCTTTGTTAGTTGTCAAAGGATTGATCACTTAAATGCCACAGATCCCTCTGACCCAGTTGTCCTCCATCATATTGACTGACAAAATGTGATTGAACTGGGTCCACCTTGAGTGCCTTGTATTTGACAGTTCGACAATGGAACATTTTGCCATTATTTAATCTGACAACATGGACATAATCATAAAAGAGTCGGTAATAGGTAAAATATGCTCCAGTATTTCAAAAGCACTGACTACTGCTGTAGTCTCTCTCTGTTAATACCAGTCTATTCATGGCCCTAGGCAGCTTTAGTCGGTAGTATTCTCTCCATCAGTTCTAATAAACATTACACTCTGCGACATCCTGGCACAGCACTCTGCCCATCTGGCAATCTTTTCACACACAAACTACCAACACTGCCTGCCAGCAGATTACTGAAAATGAGGACATTCTATACAGATTAGAGACAGGAGACTGCAAGTGTTGCTAAAACTAATAAAACACTATGCTGCTGAAGTTAGCATTGAAAAAGATGAAAATGTGTGTGTAAACAATTTATTTTTGGACCACGGTTTAAACTGACCACATATTCTTTGTTTGTCTGTTGACAGATATGGCAGAGCCCATTCAACAGATAACCAGCAACAACCACGGACGCAATCAGAGGGAACAGGTCCCTTTTACCGTCCTGGCACGCAAAGAAAAGGTATCTGACTTGGATTACTTTGACTGATATCTATCTACCTTCAGCTTGTGTAACCCTGTCTTTCTGTTGTGTATAAAAAGGGAACATCTATTAAATTGGTCAGCAGTGACTTAGTTTAAAATAAATACATGTGTCTTCACCAGAGACTAGACCTGCAAATTAAGACCTTGCATGACAACCCAATCTTTGAAGAGTAGCAGTCAAAAGCACTTCACTACAGGACCACAAGGACAGTCAACTGCTGGATGCGAGGAGCTCACATTAATGGCAAACTGTCCAAACTGGAGTAGCTGATAAAACAACTTTGAATGAGATGAATTAATAAGGATACAGAAATAACTCCATGGTGTGATTAAACATTTTCTTGGAGGAACAGACTATTCCTGAACCCCCTTTTTTTGCCATTCCAGTTAAATTTGATTGAACTGGTCGTATCGGTTCATTTTAGCTCCGATGTTGCCTTTACATGAACATATACTTTATATAACATATATATTATTATGCCAACATAAAATCTTGTTTTTGATTTGACTTGATTCTGTTCTAGTCAATAACAAACAGAATTTTATTATACTGAGATGCACAAAATATCTCTAAAAACTTAGTCTTGGATTGAACATACAACAACAGCAAACAAATCAGGCCTCCCAATAGACTTCAAACAAAGAACACCAAGGGCGTCATTGTCAGTCTACAATCACATACACAGCACAAGGTTGTGCTGAAGTTGCCTGAGCAACATTCCATTTGCAAAAGCATATTGCTGTTTAAACTAGTTACAAGAAGTTATATTTGCAATAATGTGTTAACTTACACTAACAATGTGCAGTTTTTTTTATTTTCTTAACCTTTAAAATACAAAAATTACATATTAATAATTGAGGTGTTGGGGTTGCCCTTTTTTTTTTTTAGGTTAGACCAAAATGTCTGTGCATGTCCCTGGTCAGCTATTTATTTTCAACAAGGTGATCGTGTCAGCCAATACAATAAGCCGTTCAAATTCCTTAGGGGGACGTATAAATAAAGAGGGCTAATTGGTTTAACTTGAGTTAATTAGTTAATTCAAACCTGGCTGGAGACTGCGGTTAAAGAAAGGACAATAATGAAACCCTATTCTTAGAGCAGGCTTCAGTGCCTTGTTAAAGCAAAGCACGATGACAGCAAGCAGACTTCAAACTGTACGTCATACACCTGAGCTGCAGTGGTGATTGTGCTTATACAATGTCTGAATGAAATGATCAAATAAAACTTTCTTTACAAAGAAAACTCTTATTTTCATCACTGATTCATCTATTTAAATATTTATGAAAGTTCTAAGATATTACTTGGAACCACTGCTATAACCTAAGGCCATTTAACAGAAGGTAAAACACAACGGAATATTTACCGATTGTAAAACTTTCTTTTCTAGGTGATTAAATGTGACAAAAATAATTTATTCTGTCCAAACAGAGCTTTCTCACACTCAGCTTCATAAGACATGTCACTTCTTGAGTTCAAGCACAAGGTCAAAACACTGTATGTCTTGAATGATTTTAATTGCAAATACCAGTTGGATATGATGCCTTTTTTTTTTTTTTTACACATTTTGTAGACAGCTGAACATTTATTGGCATCCTGACAACATGCTGGCAACCTCAAGTCCATTCCCCAGTTCTAATAGCAGTGTTCCAGAAAACTGTTTTCTCTATATTCCATTATAATTCCATAACTCGTTATTCTCTTGTTTTTTCGTCACCGTGTTTCAGTGTGGGGGACTGCTGTATGAGAAACGCCAGTATGAAAAGGGTCACTGGGCTTGTATAACAATGCGTGAGGACACTTATGAACAGAGCATCTGCTATGGTTTTATGAGGATAATGAAATACATCTGCCAGCAGAACTCCTTAGGTAAGTCTATAGCAAGGGACTATTTACTACGCACAGTCAGGTTCTGGCATTTTAAATTCCCAGCCTTGTCTTTCATTTGCTTATGATCATCTCCAAGCCAGCCATTTTTCCTGCCGGCCTTACAGGAAATAATAACAATTTCCATTTGTAGGAGACTACCTGGGCATGACACTCCCCATCATCACAGTGGTGCGCACAGATGAGAACCATTCTATGATCTCCCATGACGTCACTGTGGCATATTTCCTTCCTGCTGAGCACCAGGCCCAGCCCCCACAACCTACTGACAGCGAGATCTCCATAGAGATCTGGCCTGTCACTATTGTATACACAAGGTCAGTAGTGAATAAAACAAAAACTCTTGTACTATTCCTAAATTAAATCCATCTTGTTAGCACTTAGGCTGATAATGAATGCTTTAATCAATGATCAATAGTGTTATAATTAATGGTTGGCCTGTTTTTCCTTCTTGGTTTATATGTGGAAATGTGAAGCCTCATACTAATGCACCACTCCCTCTGCTTCTTCCAGGCCCTTTACCGGTGCCACCAATGAAGTGACCATCATTAATCAGATCAGTACCATGGCCGAGCTTCTAGACTCTCCTGATGTGTGCATCAACGACTCGTTCATCATCGCCGGCTACACCAACCCTGCTCACAGCAACCGCCACAATGAGATCTGGTTCCTAGAGCGTCCCTGAGGAACGAGGGGATTGAGCAGCATCCTATCTGTGACCCCTGAGCCTCATTAGGACTCCCTTAACAGCCAGGGTCAGCCTCTGTATGTTATTCACTGCCTCTACCTGAAACGACCACCAGCACAGCACACTACACTACAGATCATTTTGGGGCCTTGAAAAAAAATTTGCCCTTACTCAGTGAATTTTCATTCAGGTTCATTTAAATAGATCCACATTTCACCCATAAAAACACAGCTAAACCACTGCCATACTCTCATGGATGCTAAGGTGACACATAGCATACATTTCTTACTCTTACATTGAGGTGGTTTAAAAAAAAAAAAAATTCCCAAGCAGTGCCCTCTTGTTAAAGTTGAACTAGTTTTTAACTCTTAGCACTCTGTAAACGTGGTGCCCATTGAGTGCAGTCAGAAACACGCAACAGCCTGTCTTAATACAGCAGAAGCAGGCTCCCAGTAGACATGCAGCCTTAACTATATGCTCAGTTTATTTGTTGCACAGCTACATCGTCTTGTCATGTGGGGTAAAGGTCAATGCACAACAAAAAATATTGTTCTCTGTCATTCAACAGCTTGCTGAGGTGATTGCAGTTGTCATTGTTGATCTGCTCCTTCTTTATCTCTGCACTACAGATTACAAGTCTATGTGATGTCAGTCAAACTGCACAAGTATTTTGATTCAACAGTAAGTGCAGTATTTACCACATCACAATCAACAAGCCATTTATTACAGTTGCTGGGCCACTACCCTAACCCAATCTAAGGCTGTGTTCAATGGTAATGTAGCGCTGGGGAGGGAATCTACAGAAAACACAACCTAATAAAAAAACAGTGTCTGGACCAGAACTGGTGCTTTCAACCATAAATAAGCTCAACACAGTAGGTGACACTAAATTTAGAAAACGCCAATGAATGTAGGTTGATCACAGGTTTGTGCATGAATGTAGTTACAAGGAGAAGGTGAAAACAAATGTCACACTTGTACAAACCACAACCACTGAAAACTCACAGATTTTACTGCTGAATGACAATCATAAGGTACTTGTATATTATACATGTCCTTTTCTCTTAAGGCAACTCAGTGACTCATGTTTTAAGTTTGTTCTCACACAAGAATAATTACCTCTTTACCTCTCTCTCATGCTTTTTCTCCCCGCTACTCTTTGTCAGCGCTAGTGAATACGGTATGCATTCGCTCACCACTGCTGCCGAGTAAAGACAATGCAACCAAGTAAAGACATAGAGCACAAAGAAGATGTATACTATAATTATACTCTTTGTTTTAAATAGAAAGCTTCATTCTATTTTACTTAAAAATGTTTTGAATGTTCTATCACCAATCAAGTCAGAGTGAAAGAAGTATGTATTTTATCTCGTATGCAACACATACCAAGTGATGTGTCAAACCAGCTACAGCTACAGTTCACAGTAATGTAGGAATGTTTGTGCTCTGGAAATGTACATTTACCGCTTGTCAGTAAAATAAAACTGGAAGTGAATTAGCCAAATATTCACTGTGAGGATTTATCAGAACGGGGACCTACTATGAAACGCTTAGGTCGGCGGTTTCATCTTATTTAATTAATTCAAACAGTGTAAAGCAAAGACAACAGTTAAGAAAGTTAGTATTGGGTTGGGAAGGTTGCCCAGTCTTGAACATAAGCAGTCTGGTTGACATCAAGACACCAAATCCAAAGAATTTGTTTTGCATTAAATGTTTGTAGAGTTGATATGACGCTCTGTAACAACTGTGTTATGTAAACACAAAGCCATGACAAATGTGGGTTGGGGTTTCCCTTTAAGAACCTGGTTATATGGGAACAGGAAGTCTAATGATTTAACTTTTTCCTTTGTCTCTGCTTATTTTTTAGTGTTTTGCAAACATGTACTGTGCTGTGAAAATTCAAGTGCAACAACACAAGCTACTGTGGTTTTCTTTGTTCAATAAAATGCTCTTATTTCCTGTCTTTTGAATTGTACAGTGACACTGAATTTTAATTGGATTTAAATACACAAGTTCTACACAGTTCTGGGAGTGCTACTGTAGAATTGTGTTTCTACAGATGATGTTCAGTCCTATGGTAGAGAGGCACTCATGATAAACCCCATCCCTTGCCAAGTGCTATCTGAATTTTTGGGAAAGTCAAATATATATATACATGGAATATACATGTAGTATTATATTCTCAATAATGAAACAACAGAAGTTTTGTATTACTTAAAAAACATTTCAGCTTCATACTCAATATTTAAACTGGTGCAAGGTTTCCAATTAGCTTTCTGTATTTGTACCAGCAAACAACTATTGTATACTTACTACAGAATATCTCTATAGGGGATTCCTCCCTTTTTAGCGGAACAAAAAGGGTCACACCCTACTTTGTTCTGAAACATATAGCATCACCTATTTCAAGAGAAGAACAGGTGCTCAGTTACTGGAGCATAGTAACATGATAAGGTCTCACAAGAGGGTCACACACGGATTTTAGTATACAGTACTCTGTGTTCTTAACACAACACATGTTTAAATGTTTTTCTGAAAGTACCGATTCTTTTTTGCTTCGACATAAAATTAAGCACATTTATTCAAATAAATAAAATTAATTATATCTGGATGTGTGGAATGCCACTAAAACTTAAGCACTAAATTACACCACCAGTTTTCATCACAAGACGACTCTAAATTGGATATCTCAGCACTGGCTTAGACATAGGGGCCTAAATGTTCACTACATCCTAAAAACACAAGGCTATTTTAGTGGTTGTATGGATTGGTCTCGCTCTAATGTCTGAGAAAATGGGCCACGGACTGAAGGAAAAACATACAATGAACTGATCCCAAAAAAACCTGTCTGCATGACTGGCTCATTTTTCCGATTTGCCCAACAATCATTAAATTCCGCCTAAATGGTCGCAGACATCCTTCAGTCGGGGTAATATAAAAAGAAGGTGGAAAATGGAAGTCAAAGCAATTAAAGAACAAGGAAGAAAAAATCTAAAGAGCAATCAGAAAGGAGGGAAGTAAGTACTTAAAGAATGATCTAACAGAGCTAATATACAACAGATCTGAACTTTCAAATGCAGGTGTCACATTCCAGCTGTCCAACCAGATGAAGCCACTCACAGTACAGTACCGACAGTGAACCAACCCGTGACAAGAAGACAAGAGAACCTGTTAGGTTCGTTAATAATCCAGAACCATTTAGTCCACCAGCACTGAAAACCAGACCACAAGGTAGGATGTTGTTTTCAAGACAAATCAATCGTTTTTACACCAGAAGCAAGCACACATTGACCACAAGGTGGCAGCAAAGCGCCAAAAGAAACAAACGACACATGCTTTACATGATGATGAAACCAAACCAAACATGAGCAACGGGAAAGTTTTCATATAACAATAACTTTAGCCTAAGTTTGAATGCATTTGTCTGCTTTGGTGGACATCATGGACAATAAAGGTTGACTAAAAAAGTGATCTTCACATCTCCTAAGCTCTGACTGTTATGCCAACTTCACATTTTTATGATGGATTTTAGAGAAGGTGCAAAATTGCTTGTGCCTACCTGCAGGTAGCGCGCCTGGTGCGCAGACAGGGCCTCTCCTAGAGGAACCACCACTTTGTCCACACTGCGCTGGTGGGAATGGGCCTGAATGTCCGGGCTCTCGTCTGAACGCAGCTCAATGTGGGAGATGAGCAAATTAGAGATCACCGACTGCACTGACTGCGGGGATGGAGTAAGAGAGGAAAGATGGAGTCAGGTTTGAGAATACCGGTAATTTGGTTTTAGTTTGTAGGTTTCATTAGGCAAGAGGGAGAAAAATAATTTATAGACACAGATTCCGTGTGTTGTTCTTACCTTTTTATCTCCACCTGGAGTTGCACTAAGAGCCAGGATGCGGAACTGCAGAGTCTGGCTGCCAAGTTGTCGGACAACCTAAGTAACAGGGAGAGGAGCGAGCACAGGTTATTATTATTATTTTTATATATTATATTATAATATATATTATTGTTATATTATAATAACACTTTATTTGAATAGTAGAATAGAGATAGAATACAGACCTAAAGAGACACCCCATGCTAGAAAGTAGGAGTAAACGAATGGATAAAATCCTCTATCATAGTTTATGTAATTAAATACGAAGTAAAGATGAAGAGAAGTGAACAATAACTTGCTCTTTATGTATGACCACAGCCTCCCTTCTTTGCAAAAGACTTCTTCAAAGTTACAAGAGTGAGTGTTCCTTAGACATATTTTGAGTGGATTATCACTTCAAAGTCACTTTATTTCATGTTAACCGTCAGAATCGGACTTGGAAAGTAAAATATAACCTGAAAATAGTCAGCAGTAACATATACACCCATCAGCCACAACATTAAAACCACTGACGGTTAAAGAGAATAACATTGATCATCTCGCTACAGTGCAATATTCTGCTGGGAAACCCTGGATCCTGGCATTCATGTGGATGCCAATTGACGCAAACCATCCGCCCAAACACCCTTGTAGATCAAGCACACACCCCCATGGCACCGACACACCCCGATGACATTGGTCCTCCAGCAGAACAATGCGTGCTGCCACACCACAAAAACTGCTTAAGGCGTCCACCTGGCCCCAAAATACCCCAGATCCAAATCTCATTGAGCGTCCATGGGGCATGCCGATCCACGGATGCCATTGGGGATTGCTGTTGCCATGAGGGGCTTTACTTTGTCTGAAACAATGTTTGGAAGGGTTTTATGGGTCAAAGAACATCCACATGAACGCCAGGATCCAGGATTTCCCACCAGAACATTGTACTGTAGCCATGATCAATGTCATTCACTTCATCTGTCAGTGGTTTTAATGTTGTGGCTGATCGGTGTAAGTGGACCTTTGTGTACCTGACAGTAGGCGTGGTTGCCCAGCGCCTTGTGAGCTTCATCAATGACCACACACTTGATCTGCTGAGCCGGGCAGGTCTCTCTGGACAGATCATTCACCATGACCTGAGGGGTGAGGAAGAAGACACGCTTGGTCCTCCACACTTCCTGTCTCTGCTTTGCCGCTGTGCTGCCTACACGAGGAAATAGACTCTTGTTAATAAAGGCGAAAAGAGGAAAAATGAGCGTTGTGTCATGATTTGTTACCTGTCAGCTCAGCCATGTGCGCCTGAGGGATCCCCATCACTTTATAGCAGGCCTCGATCTGTTGTGCCACCAGAGGTTTGGTGGGAGCCATGAACACAATCTTCCCCGATGGATACCAGCGGTAGAAGTTGTACATGACCACAGAGGCTATAAAGGTCTTTCCCAGGCCAGTGGGGAGACACACCAGTGTGTTCTGAAAAAGGGCAGCCTCTGATATCTTCAGCTGGTACTCCCTGATGGGATAGTTGGTGGGGTAAATCCATACCTTAGCTGATGAACTGTCAAAGCCAGGAAAGTCTGGATATGTCTGCCCACTTGAGGGGATGTGGGAGAAGGCAGGGCTCTCTGTCCCTACAGGGTTGTCACATTGAAAAGAGTTTGCATTATCGAGTTGCAGGCTCTTTTCAGCTTCATAAACAGCGACCACCATGATATCATCGTCGTCATCTTCATCTTCATATGTAGGTTTAGGCTCCTCTGTCCTCACTGGGTTCTCTGACGTGTATGTGGACCCCTGACCTATTTCAGGCCATAGGGGATTTCGAGGAGGTTTTGTTTTAGCTACCTGTGTAGTGTTGCTTGAGGTTGTTCTGTGTCGTCCAGCGGCTTTCTTGCCATCTTTTTTCGGTTGGATAACTTTGCCTTGACAAACGGATCCACCCCAAGTCTGGAACAAAGTCCTCTGATTTGAACCACTACTCATTTTCATTAGTTGTGGCGGAAAACTTTGAGGAAAAGTGCCGTGTGACGAGGAGCAGCAACATTGCAAAACTGAATTTACCCAACACAACACAGGGTCACTTCCGCCCACGTTTTACCAAAATATAACACCACGTACATAACGACGCTTCACTCCAAAGTTATTTCAGTAATCTTAATACAGTTTCAATTGTAATTGTACTGTTTTAATGTCAATATATCAAATTAAAAGCTAAACCGGTACACTTACGTGGTTAACCTTTACAAGGAGGCTTTTATTTTTTGAGCGTGACACCGGAATAAAATTAAAAGTTTGAGTTCAGTTCAGCTCCGGCTCTTGCTGTCATGTTACCATAGCAATGGACAGAAGCAAATGGGAGAAGATGCTCACCTGTTTTCAGGCAATAATGACGTTGTCTAATTAGCCTGTTTCAAGTCGTAACTTACCACCTTCCGTCTTTATACCTGCAGTTATTTGCAGTCACCCTGTTTTGACTAGTTCGCATTGTTTAGCTGCTTTTGCTAACTCCGGAAGACTTGCTAATGCTAATAGTAGCTAGGGCTGTCGTTGTTAGCATTGACGTAACTTAAGTCAGAAGGCTTGCGGGGAACCGTTAACATTACTTATCTCCTCTTTAGGCATCTGCACGTGGATACTTGGTGAGAAACGAAGTCCGACGTGCACGAGAAGACTTTGAAGACATCGTGAAAGAGATTGATGGCGGTTTGACACACTTAGAGTGGAGGCAGACGGTTATCCCCATTCCCCACTTCACAGACACTGTAAGTAACTAAGTGTTATGATAGTGTGATTTTTAATCAGCTCCTTTCTCATGCTTTTGCTCATGCATTACCAGGACGACCCGTTTCTATTACCCAGCAGCTCTGCCAGCAAGCCTTCCAAGTCGGGACTAGATGTCTGTGCCAGTTCCCAGAACCCATCAGGAAGAGCACCCTCATCAGAGGAGAGGGATCATCGTGCCCTGACAGAGAAGACGGAAGCAGAGAGAGATGATTCACAAACCGAACTACAATCCTCTCTTTCTAAGGACTATTTACCCAGCTGCAGTGTCACAGGGGATGTTGAGCGACGGAAAGAAAGCACTGTGGTGGATAAAGATGGAGGGATGATGGAGAGCACAGGAGACTCCACCACCGTTTGGAGCAGTTTGGAGCTGGACATGAACTATGGTCACTCTGCCAAAGGTTAGAGTTGTTCACATAATGGTTGTGTTTCCCAGCTCATTTTTGTTTTGGAAATGAGACGAGGATAACTACGCTGCATCTTAGGAAATCGCATGCAAATAGAAAAAACACAAGCAAATTACAAAAACATCAATTTCACAACATGTGCACATCATTTAGGAAACGTGCTGCAGTGTTTCTAGAGGACACTAGGGCTGAACACAGCTTGGACACACTTGTTGTGAGCGCCTTTCTGGATTTGTTTGTTTTGTGTTTATTTACAGGACTTTTCCTAAATGCTGCACATGTCAAATTGATTTTTCCTCAATTTGCTTGTGTTTTGTTTATTTGCATGTGTTTACCCAAGTTGCAGCGTGTTCACCCTTCTCTGTGCCTGCACATATCGGAGGAGCTGGAATTTTTCCTTGATAAATGTCTTAAATTATAAATCGACTATCAAAATTGGTGACTGATCTTGCTGTGCTTGCATACAATATCCATCTTTTAAATGCATTAAGATACAGTAAAAAAAAATGCGATTGGGTTGAC